>OX451741.1:942818506-943243506 GCA_948472305.1 Vicia faba | reverse complement strand
TGAGAAAGACAATCAAGATGGGAAGGCCAAAGAAACAGTTGTCTAATCAGATTTAGAAGAGGAAGAGGAAGAAGAAGACTATTCTGAAGAACAATACCCTCCAGCCGAAGACGAGTATAAACATCTAGAAGAACGGTTAAGTGCAATGGAAATCCAAAAAGTGCCTGGATTGGACTTTGAGGAATTGGGTTTAGTATCTGGCATAGTCATTCCTCCAAAATTCAAAGCACCGGTGTTCGCCAAATATGATGGAGTTTCATGTCTCAAAATGCATCTCCGGTCCTATGTGAGGAAAATTTAGCCTCATACCGTTGATAAGGATTTATGGGTACACTTCTTCCAAGACAGTCTGTCTGGAACTCAACTTGATTGGTTTTATCAATTAGAAAGAGAAAATGTTCATAACTGGGAAGATCTTGCTGCTGCCTTTTACAATAATACCAATACAACGCTAATCTTGCCCCTACTCGTACTCAACTCTAGTATGGCCATGGTTTCAAGTGAGGGCTTCAAAGACTACGCGCAAAAGTGGAGGGACTTAGAAGGAAGAGTCCAGCCTCCCCTATCTGAAAAAGAATTAGTAGACATGTTCTTGGGAACCTTGTCTGGTCCCTTCTTTAATCACTTAATTGGGAGTTCATCGGCAGGTTTTACCGAATTGATATTGACCGGAGAAAGGGTGGAAGTCGGGATAAAGAATGGGAATATTCGAAAAGATGCATCCTCTGCTACTGTAAGGAAGTCTTCCATTGGAAAGAAAGAAGTGGTTGTTGTATATCCTCAGAGAAATCAAGATAGGGTCGAACGCCGTCCAATGGTGGGGCTGTTATGATTCCTAAACCTACGCCTGATCAGTAAAGAAACAACCAACCAAGAATGGAAAGACCAGTCAGACAGTTCACCCAAACTAATATGACAATATCTCAAGTATTGCCACATTTGTTAAGATCTAATCTAGTGACCTTGAAAGAAGCTCCAAAGAATCCTAACACAATATCTCCTCACTATCATCCTAATGCCCGTTGTGCATACCATTCTGAGAGTCTCGGCCATGACACTAACAACTGTTGGGCCCTAAAGAACAAAGTACAAGATCTTCTTGAAACCAAAGAGATTGAATTCGACGCGCCAGAAAATCCTAATGTCATTACTTCCCCTATGCTCAAACACGGCCGTGATGTCAACGTCGTTGAGGAAGATATGTTTGTTACTTCAGATGATGAACTTGTGACCCCACTTCTGACTATCAAAAAGAACTTATTGAATGTCGGTGTCTTCCCAGGTTGTGATGAAAGCTGTCATTTCTGTTTATCCTCACCAACCAACTGTCCTTTGTTGAAAGCAGGCGTTCAATGCCTAATAGATAACAAGGAAATTTTGTTTGAGAAGACTTCTATTCCAACTGTTTCTTATAATGATGTTTCCATAGTGATCGTTAAAATTACATCAGTTCCTAAAGTGGCTCAGTTGATAATTACAATGCTTGGACTTATACCATATTCGTCAGACAAAACCGTCCCATGGAATTATGGAGGTGATGTCTACTACCACAGTATCAAGCAAGATTGGCCAGCTGCTGAAGATTCAAGTTCAGATAAAGTTGATTCCGATATATGTAATATTGTAGGGACTAGCAAGATCACTCGAAGTGGAAGGGTTTTCTCTCCAGAGATAGCTCCTCCAAAAGCTGTTTCTGGACCCATAATCATTCCTGTTGTTGTTGCTCCTCCAAAGGTTATTCCCAGTCCTATAATCATCTCTGCTAGTACTCCTGTTGACAAAACTGTTACAATCCCTGTTATCACCCCTACTGACATTCCTGCTGCCGAGTCAACTGAGACTCGAGGAAAAGGTATTCTAGTTGAGCATGTCCAGACGAAGGCGCAATCATTGGCTATCCCTGAGACCTCCCGAAAAGAGATGGAGGAAATTCTAAAGATCATAAAAAGAAGCGACTACAACGTAGTCGAGCAATTGGGGCAAACTCCATCAAAAATTTCTATGCTGGCTTTATTGTTATGTTCTGAGGCTCATGCAAAAGCCTTGGTAAAATTCCTTAAGACGGCCCATGTACCCCAAGAAACATCTGCCGATCAGTTCCAAGACTGCGTAGCCAGCTTAACTGCAGATAATGGTTTAGGTTTTTCGGATGTTGATTTAACACCAAGAAGGAGGAAGCATAATCAGGCATTGCATGTCTCAGTGGAATGTAGGGGCACAACCTTGGCTCATGTTTTGGTTGACACCGGTTTATCTCTGAATGTTTTGCCTAAAAAGGCTCTTGATAGGCTTGACTGTGAAGGATTGACATTGAAACCAAGCAACATAGTAGTGAGGGCCTTTGACGGCTCAAAAAGGATGGTACATGGGTAAGTGGACATCCCCATAAAAGTTGGACCCCAAACATTTGATTCAACTTTTTATGTAATGGACATTTTCCCTTTATATTCCTGCTTGTTAGGCCGACCGTGGATCCACAATGCTGGCCCCGTTACCTCCACGTTGCATCAAATGCTGAAATATCCAATTCAAAGGAAAATCATCACCGTTCATGGAGAAGAAGAGTATATGGTCAGCCATCTAAATTCCTTCAGATATGTGGAACTAGATGGTGAATTTATTGAAACTCCATTCCAGCACTTTGAAAAAGTCCCGCAAGATGTGGCAGTAACCAAGGTTGTGGCTCAAGTCCCTAAGATTACAAGGCCTCCACTCAAGATATCGTCTTTGAAGGATGCGAAGGCAGTGATAGAAGAAGGTGGGTGCACTATTTGGGGACAACTCCCAGATATCCTATACAAATCTGACAAATTTGGTCTGGGTTTCACTTCAGGTGCCCAGAAGGTTGTACGCCGCGCTCGTGCCGGAGGACCACCCTTGAAGATCAGAAACCACCAAGTCAGTGCAATGGAGAAGGATGAAGATAGCTATGACCTGGAGGATTGGATTTTCCCAACTGTCAGTGGAGGGCTCAGCAACTGGGAGGCTAGAGATTTTGTCCCGATTACTTTTATCCCACAGTAATTTGTCTTTACATTTTGTTGGATCTGTAATATTAAAACAATTCAGACTCTTAAAACCTTGTGTCTTACCCGAGGCACAAGGTCCATTTGTAAGGGTTATTATCTCATTTCCATATGACATCAATGAATAATGCACGTTTTTGCATACAAACTTTGTGCTCATTGTTTTTTCTTTTTACATTTTCATTTCTTTCAAAGATAGCTATACTATTACACACACTCACACTCACAATGCAGGTCTACATCCATTCGGGATCCCATGGGTAACGATTCTGCTATGGCCTTCTATGATTCTGAAAATCTAATCTACCAAGCCGAAGACAAAGGTAAGGAAGATTGTGAAGTGCCAGGGGAACTCTCCAGGTTGCTACAACAAGAAGAGAGGACCATTTAGCCCCACGAGGAACCGGTGGACATAATTAATCTAGGTACCGAAGAAGACAAAATAGAAATCAAAGTGGGTGCCAATATGGAACCTAGTGTCAAAGAGCGTCTGATTCAGTTGCTACACGATTATGTTGAGGTCTTTGCCTGGTTGTATGAAGACATGTCAAGACTTGATGCAGATATCATGGTACATCGTCTACCAACAAAAGAATACTGTCCACCGGTAAAACTAAAGGTTTATCGCATGCGACCAGACATGTCAGAGAAGATCAAAGCAGAAGTCATTAAACAATTTAACGCCGGATTCTTGGCCGTCACCTCCTATCCACAGTGGGTTGCCAATGTCGTTCCCGTGCCTAAAAAAGACGGCAAAGTGAGAATGTGCGTGGACTACAGAGATTTGAATAGGGCAAGCCCTAACGATGATTTCCCACTACCCCACATTGATGTTCTAGTTGACAATACATCACAACATAAAGTGTTTTTCTTCATGGACGATTTCTCAGGCTACAACCAAATCAAAATGGCGCCTGAGGACATGGAGAAAACACCCTTTGTCACACAGTGGGGCACATTCTGCTACAAGGTTATGCCATTCGGACTGAAGAATGCTGGGGAAACCTATCAACGTGCCATGGTAGCTCTATTTCACGACATGATACATCACGAAATAGAGGTCTATATGGACGACATGATAGATAGATCTCAAACAGAAGAAGAGCATCTTGATCATTTACTGAAACTGTTTGAGAGGCTAAAGAAATACAAGCTGAGGTTGAACCCAAATAAGTGCACATTTGGGGTAAGGTCTGGTAAACTCCTAGGATTTATCGTCAACAATAAAGGTATTGAGGTGGATCCCACCAAGGTAAAAGCGATACAAGAGATGCTTGCTCCTCGTACTAAGAAGGAAGTCAGAGGATTCCTAGGACGTTTAAACTACATTTCCAGATTCATCTCTCACCTGACAGCTACTTGTGAACCAATCTTCAAATTACTGAAGAAAGATCAAGTAGTCAAATGGAATGATGAGTGCCAAACTGCTTTTGACAAGATCAAAGAGTACCTGCAAGAACCTCCTATTTTGATGCCACCAGTCGAGGGAAGACCGTTGATCATGTATTTGACTGTTTTGGAAAATTCAATGGGGTGTGTGCTGGGGTAGCATGACGAGTCTGGACGAAAAGAGCATGCTATTTATTACCTGAGAAAAAAGTTTACCGACTGTGAAACAAGATATTCACTGCTCGAGAAAACTTGTTGTGCTCTGGCATGGGCTGCTCGTCGGCTAAGATAGTATATGTTGACCCATACTACTTTGTTGATATCTAAAATGGATCCAATAAAATACATCTTCGAGAAACCTGCCCTCTCTGGGAGAATAACGAGATGGCAGATGATCCTGACAGAATATGACATACAGTATACTACCCAGAAAGCAATAAAGGGCAGTGTACTAGTTGATCACCTCGCTCACCAAGCTGTGGAAGACTACCAGTCCATGAAGTTAAAATTCCCAGAAGAAGACATCATGATGATAAATAACTGTGAAGAAATCAGACCATTGACGGACCTGAACAAGGATCCCGATGGACCCTGGTTTATGATGGGGCATCCAACGCACTTGGCAATGGTATTGTTGTTGTACTCATATATCCGGAAGGGTGTCATACTCCTTTTACTGCAAGACTCTGCTTCAACTATATAAACAATATGGCAGAATACGAAGCGTGCATTTTTGGTCTCAAAGCTGCCATAGATTTGGGGATTAAATCCTTAAATGTATTCGGAGATTCAACTTTTGTCATCAGCCAGATCAAAGGGGAATGGGACACCAAACACCCTAACCTTATCCCCTACAAAGAACATGTGCTGACATTGCTCCCACATTTCGAGAAGATTACCTTCGAGCATTTCCCGCGAGAAGAAAATCAGCTAGCAGATGCACTAGCCACAATGTCGTCCATGTTTAAACTTAAATGGGATAATGAGGCTCCCCAGATCACCATTGAACGAATGAAGGAACCAGCTCACTGTCACGAGATTAATACTGAAGAAGTAGTGGACCGGCCTTGGTTTCACGAAGTCAAAAGGTATCTCGAGGCTCAAGAATATCCAGAAGGAGCTTCAGCCAATGATAAGAAGTTCTTAAGGAGGTTCTCTGCTAAGTTCTTCCTTAGTAATGGCATTCTCTACAAACGCAATCATGACTCTGTTTTGCTTCGGTGCATAGATAAGGTTGAGGCAGAAAAGATCAGGGCTGATCTACATGAAGGAACTTTTGGTACCCATTCCAGTGGGCATACGATGGCAAAAAAGATCCTACGGGCAGGCTATTACTGGTCTACCATGGAAGCAGGTTGCTATCAACACTCTCAAACCTTCCACAAGTGTCAGATTTATGTTGATAAGGTGCACATACCTCTGGTTCCTCTGAATGTCTTGACGGCTCCTTGGCCCTTTTCTATGTGGGGGATTGATATGATTGGGGAAATCAATCCAATAGCCGCCAATGGACACCGCTTCATCTTAGTGGCCATTGACTATTTTACAAAGTGGGTTAAGGCAGCCTCTTTCGCTTCTGTCACCAAGAATGTTGTTGCCCGGTTCATCAAGCAAAATCTCATATGTCGATATGGTATCCCAGAGAGGATCATCACAGACAATGGTACGAATCTAAACAATACTATGATCACCGCCCTGTGCGAGCAATTCAAGATCCAACATCATAATTCTTCCCCTTACCGTCCAAAGATGAATGGTGATGTCGAAGCCGCAAATAATAATATCAAAAAGATCATACAGAAAATGAGGTTCACATACAAAGACTGGCATGAGATGCTACCATTCGCTCTCCACAGGTATTGTACTACAGCACGTACATCAACCGGGGAAACACCCTACTCTCTGGTATACGACATGGAGTCTGTCCTGCCTATTGAGGTCCAGATCCCCTCTTTGAAAATTATGAAGGATGCAGGGCTGAATGAAGAAGATTGGATCCAGACTCAACTTGATCAACTAAACTTGATTGATGAGAAAAGGCTTATTGCTGTCTGTCATGGTCAAATGTATCAAAAACGGATGATCATGGCTTTCAACAAAAAGGTCAGACGGCAAGTGTATCAAGTTGGGGATCTGGTGATCAAACGTATCATACTGCCACAAGGTGATCCCAGGGGAAAATGGACTCCTACATATGAAGGACCATTTGTAATCAAAAGCATATTCTCTGGTGGAGCAATGATCTTGACCACCATGGATGGCGACGACCTGCCGCACCCTGTGAATGCAGACATAGTCAAAAGATATTACGCATAAGAGACCCGCTAGGTTGATACACCTAGGCAAAATAAGGGCATCCCTGCGAACCAAAAAGGTTCGGGCAAAAATTAGGGATAAAACAAAAATCTATACACCCGGCAAGCTGAAAACCCGAAAGGGTGGCTTGGGTAAAAAAGGGTATCCCGGTGGACTGAAAACCCAAAAGGGCGGTCAAGGAAAAAGTTAGGGAATTAAAGCGTATGACTATGTCCCATTGGATCACCTTACGAACAACCTGCAAGCTCGACGGTTCTGATCAATTTAATCGGCTTCGGACAAGGCGATAAACAGACAAGATGCTCAAAGACACGAAGGTTATAGTAGAATGGGAACCCCATGGGATTATTGCACATAGCTATCTTTTCTTTGTATCAAATTTCATTTTTTACGATGGTATTCTCTTACTAGAATGTTTGTCTCCTTGTACAAAAATTCTTACTCAAAGTCAATACAAAGATATCCCTTTGGAAGTGCAAAACTATCTGTTTTCTTTACTCTTGTGTTTTGTTTACAAAAATGTCCAATGATTTATTTTTGAACATATTCATTTGAACATAATTACTGTTTACAAATGAACAAAATAAAAAGACAATCACTGATGGCTTTAAGAAATAGGGAAATCTCTAGGCTATTTCCATAAAAGTCCCCCGCAATGTGCAGTTTAATCCCCAGCTGAACAAAGCTTCCAGTTATCATTCCCCAGTAGAAGTCGTCCAAATTTCTCAGGATTCCCCAACAGGATTTTACAGGCAACACACGGCATTTCCCTTACAACAGAGTTTATTTCTCTAAAAGGAATTTCATCAACACTTTAACTTCACAACATGAAGACTTACACTCCATATCCTTAGCAGTAGTCAGAGATTTATTTTCCCCAATCCAACAACAGTGCCGCAGATTAGCTCACATACGCATACATCGCATCCATATATCATAAACATTGATAACACGAATGCATATATCACAATCTCATTGTACCTGCATTTCATACATCATGACATTGCATACAACTAATGTTTTTACCCTTTTCAAGATAAGATTAATCAGTGGTTATCATCAACAAATTACAAAGGTCAAAGATTGATACCTAAGACAAGACAGGACAATTATCTATACGACCAACTGAAGCAATCCAACACGGGTTCTTCAGATTCAACTTTTGATACAGTTCAGATACGCTCCAGACACGAACGCCATTCTGATACTCATTTAGATTCAACTATCAGATATAGTTCAGATACGCTCCAGACACGGATGCCATTCTGATACTCATTCAAATTCAACTTTCAGATACAGTTCAGATACACTCCAGGCATGGATGCCATTCTGATACTCATTCAGATTCTCATTCAGATTCAGCTTTCAGATACAGTTCAGATACACTCCAGACACGGATGTCATTCTAATACTCATTCAGATTCATACTCATTCAGACTCAGCTCAGATACGCTCCGGACACGGATGCCATTCCGATACTCATTTAGATTCAGCTTCTCAGATACAGTTCAGATACGCTCAAGACACGGATGCCATTCTGATACTCATTCAGATTCAGCTCTCAGATACAGTTCAGATACGCTCCAGACACGAATGCCATTCTGATACTCATTCAGATTCATACTCATTCAGACTCAGCTCAGATATGCTCCAGACACGGATTCCATTCTGATACTCATTCATATTCAGCTTCTCAGATATAGTTCAGATACGCTCTAGACACAGATGCCATCCTGATACTCATTCATTTTCAGCTTACATATATGATTCAACAATACTTTCTGGATGGCATTTATAAGCCCATCTCCAACAACTTTACATCATCCCTCCAAATTGCATCTTTAAACCCATTCCCTATACCATAAACCATCACATCACCGAGTGCAAATTTCTGGGCACTCTAATGTCCAATCATCTTCCACCTTCGAGTCACGAATGGCAAAACTCGCCAATCTAACTCTTCAGGCTTAAGAAGATTGAACAGGGGTAGATGTTGTACCCCAAAATTTTCCCTCTCACTTATCAAGAATTTGCTCACAAGATCTCCTTTGGCTCAAGATTGCATTAGGGTTTGATAAGTTCAAGAGACCTCCTTAAGCACTGATGACCAAAATTAGGGTTTGAGATTGCACAAGGATTTTTGAACTTCCAATGCCACATATTAATTTCATGGATAATTATGGACCCTCAAGATCAGTCATGTCAAGTTTCAAACCTTGGATCACACTTTTGCTCAGTCAGTTGAGCAGTTGACCTAAAAATCAGTTGTATTGGGGAAAAAGTCAACCATGGCCAATTTACAGTCAAACTTCATAATTTTTTATCCACATCAACATTTTAGACTCATATGTATCATTCGATCAAGTTTGGACCATAATTCCTCAAGAAATTTGATCAAATCTCCAAAAGGGCAAAATGGTCAAAATTAGGGTTTTGACTAGGAAAGGGCAATTTCTGATTTTTTTTGACCTAGCAAATGATCAATTGGTTTAAGGCATGATCTCAAGAGTCCAATTACATCATTTTAACCTAATGACATGGTTTAAAACATTGCTCAAGTCCAATAGATTGACAGATGAATTTTCAGTCAACTAATCAAAAGTCCATTGTATACTGAAAAGTCAAACTTTGACTTTTTGGTCAAATTCAAATGCCAAAGATCACAATTCATCAAAACATGTCAAAATATGAAACGTATTCATCAAGAAATCCAAAATTCAAAATTTCATTTTGAAAAGTGAAAATTTCTAAACTTAGAAATTTTTCTAAGTGTTGGAAATTTCTTATTTTTTCACAACTTTGAGCAAAATTTTCACCATGATGCAAGATAATTCAAGAGAAACTTTCAACATGAAAGTTGTAGATCTCCATGAAATCTACAACTTTTATTTACACAACTCCTTCCAAATGTTCATGGATCTCAAGTTATAATTTTAAGAACATGTGGTCATGAAACAAAACACTTAGTGAAATTTTGCCCTAATTTGGTCAGGATTTTGACCCAACTTCATGGCACTTTTTCATATAGTTCCAAGGATAATATTCAAAATCAATTCAAATATGGGTTGTATAGAACATTGCAAGCTTTCCAAAATGTCCAAGAACTCCTTGAGATCATTCTTGAGTAGGGAGAATCAAAGAGATGAAGTTAGGGTTTTATCACTTGAATTACAAGGCATTTTGTGATTAACAAAATTCAAATTCAAAGTTGTGCTGCATAAACTCTACTTTTCAGGCCTCAAACTTGTTAGGCACTCCATAATTAATTGCTTGCATAGCTGTTAGAGGTCTCATTTCAAGCATTCAATGCATGGACATGCTTTATATCCATTTTTGGAAGAAAGTGTACATTGCCATTTTGATAAAGTGTTTTTTTTACACAAAACTTGTTCTTGAGTCTTGCACTTGTTCTCTTCTGATCATACAAGTCATATAACTCATAAGATATGGTTTAGACACTTACAATCACCCAGCCCATGCTTGTACTACACATTGAAACTTGGTTTCCCTCTTTTCTTCAAAATCAAGTAACCTAGCCAAAAACTTATAACTTGTACTTCTGACTTGCCAATGCACAAAAGACCTTTTGCTTATATATATACAAACCATTCGCCACAAAATACACGAATGCTTAAGCCCTGAAAACACCTAGAACTTAGAATCACCAAAAACACTTCAAAACTTGTCATTTCTGAGTTTTGAAGCCAATCTTCAAATCTACTCGCGCGTTTCTTGGCCTTTTGTTTTCAAAAGCTTCTAAACAACATACACAAACAATACCAACACTTGCAGCATCACTGTAACACCTCCACCATCATCCACCATTTTCAAAAACAGAGCTTTGCACTTTGACTTCTCCAGAACTCCTCAGGCCCTTTCAGCTCAAGCTAAGCATTCCATTAGCTTCTTGGGAACTTGAGGAAGCTAACCCAACCATTGGAACTCCTTAAAAGCTTCTCAAACTTCAAACTCGATACTCTCTTTCAAGGTAAGTTTTCTAACTTTGGAACTCTTCATACATGCATCATCAATGATTTATTTGTGAACAAAACATGTAGATATCATTGCCCTAAAACTAACCATGTTCATAGTTTCCATTAATTTTACTTGAGCTTAGAGAATTTTAAGATTGGAATTTCTAAGTTTTTTAGGGTTCAGATTAGGGCCAATGAAATTCATACTTGTCTTTGATCTATAGTTTTAATGCTTTACATTTCTGAAACCGTAAGGAAATTTGCTACAAGTTTCATGTTTACAGTTTTCATTTTTGTTGAGAAATGAACAAGTTACAGTTGGTCTGGTTGGAGGTTGAAGATGAAGTGTAAGTCAGGGCGTGTTTTGTATCATATATTTATTGTTTTGCTTATGTTAACTGATGTATAGCCATCTCAGTGGTAGAAGCGCGCGCCTGTAACCTTTGGAACCTGGGTTCGAGCCCCAGCGGTACCCTTTTGGTTTTTTCATATTTTTTACAATTCTGACTTCTTTTTTTGCAGGCGTTGGGCCTCCTTGGGCCTTTGCTGTTTTTGTTTTTGCTTACTAACCCCCTTGCAGGCTACTTGCACCCCTGGCCCGGTTTTATTTTATTTTCTTATTTTTATTTTATTTATTTTTCTTAATATTTTTTCTAATATTAAAAAATCATAAAAAATATAAAAAATATTTATTTATTTTTAATCAATTAATGGATTTAAGGTTTTATTTAAAATCTTTTCTTGGTAAATTTAGGTTTAATAAATTATTTTCTTCTAGTTAATTAGGTTAAATTAAAACCCATTTTCTCATAAAAATCTAAAAATATCTATTTTCTTAACACTTACATTTTTTGTACATTTTTTCATCTTGTACATTATATTCATTTAAATTCTTGTACATTTATACCAATTCAATATGGTTGTAATAGACTAATTAGGTTTAAATTCTTGCAATCCCCATTCATAAATTTGTACACCCTCTCCCACAAGTATTGTAATAGTATAGTAACTTTAAATTCCGCAATTTATCGCTTTATATACAAATGCTAGTAATTATGGTTTGTATGGAAAGACTAAAACCAATACTTAGAAAACCCTAATTCAAGACAAAATCAATCATGAAAACAATACACTTGCACACAAGCACCCCTAGGGTAATCTACTTGGTTGCCTTTACAAAATGGTCGTATTATGCATGTGAAGTATCTTAGCAAAAACAAGCAAAAAGTATAAGATCATAGTCCCTCGATGACGCTATCTAAGTTGCCTTTCAAATGATCTTAGTCCCTAAAAGAGAATGCTAATATACCTTGCATTATTGCTAATCATGGTTATACGATGATCCACGCCTGTCCCGTTTACATCCAAAGATAGGGTTACTTACCAAATCAATGGTAAGATAACAATGTCAAAGGAAAAGAAAATGAACAAGAAAGACATTTGAGTAGGTGGAATGCTCCTAATTACTTGCTCCATTTCAAAACAAACATCCTTGTTATGTTCAAAATAAATACCCACACTTTTAAAACATCTTTCAAACTTGAAAACATTTTCAAAAGATCAAACATCTTTGTATACATTCTTACGAACGAGAATCATTACAAAGATTTCCTAAACAATGGCCTCTTTACAAAATACTTTAAAAAAACACACAAAGCATAATTTCAAACAAAAGCAAGTGATCTAGCAAGTAACTAAAAGCCAATGGAAAACCATGGATGAAAATAGTGTTAATACCCTCCCTTTTCATAATCTACCCCCCGAACTCAAGAAACAATCTCAAAGGTCTTTCCTGTGCTTTTTCACCTTTCCTTTTGGATAAAAGAAAAGTCGGTGGCGTCTCTTGCTAACCGTAACATTTGCGATAAAACGCAAAACTCTCAAGTCAGTTCTCCCACCGTATCACACACATGATATGAGCAAGCATATTAAGATGAATTTTCATTACTTGAGGGATCTGGTGAGTGAAGGCAAGCTGAGGTTGGGATATTGTCGAAGCAAATAACAAGTTGCATATTTGTTGACAAAAAGAGTCACAAATAATGTGTTCAAGAAGTTAAAGATGAACTTGGGCATGGAGAACTTGGAGCATTTGAATTAAGGTGGTGTATTAGATGTACATAGTAATTCAAATGCGTTGTATAAGTTTATGGGAGCATATTAGAGGAACGAACTTAAAAAATAAGCACTTCTAGAATGCAGGGATTGGCTTTTTTGTGGGTGTAACCGATTACGTGAAAAGACGTAACCAGTTACATAAGGCGCTTTCAATTTTCTATTTTTCTATTTTAGTAGGTGTAATCAGTTACGGTGTTTTGCGTAACCGATGACACACCTGTGTGTAGGTTCTTTTAGCTTATTTTTAAGTTGTTTTGTTTCCCAACAGTTTTGTTGGCTTGTATAAATATCCCTCAAGTTGTAACATTTTAATTAATGCAATTTGTTACATATTTTCTTCTCAAATTCATTTACTCTCTCTCTTATTTTTCACTTCATCTTCTCCGATTATCACGTTTTCTCCATTGATTCATCAATATAGTTTGTGCGTGTTCCATCCGTTATAATGTTAATAACTGTTACATCAAAATCGAACAGTTAAAATTTAATATATATATTTGAGTTTTCAAATAATATAAGGTAAATTTTTGTCTATCCCTTGTAAAGTTGGGGATAATTTACCCCTCATAATTTATATCATTGAAATTTTGTTATATAAAATAAAATTTTAAAATTATATATTAACTAAAAAATTTAAATAATCAAAATTAAATCAAGAAAAAATATATAATTTAATCTATGAATAATAAGATATTGATACCTTAAGCATGAATAATAATTCGCATATTTGATAGAAAAGAATATGTTGAACACCATTTAAGTGAAAAGAGAGATAGACACAATATCTTAAATTTTTTTATTAATATGTAATTAAAATAATTTATTTTATGTTATAAAATTTCATTGATATTACTCATTAAAAATAAAATACCCTCAATTTTATAAAACATAGTCTAGGCTTCACCTATAATATAAAATATTAAATTTAAAATATAAGTAGTTCGGTATCGATCCAAGACAACAATAATGTGATAGTGTGAAATGAATGCACCATTTCCCTGATCGCAGCTAATTTCCGTCCAAAAAAAACGGTAGCTTCTTGAAATCATATTAAATAGAGACCAAACCCAAAAATATTAAATACAGGCCAAATTGATAATTGTTTATTCTATAGTGCTCTTTGATCCTTATCTATAAAATCTAGTCTACAAAGAAAATTTTATAACGCGCTAGATAGATCTAATTTCTAACGCTAAGCATGAATATGATGAATAATTTACTCTCATCTTCAACCCTGCCAATTACCATATGCGCTACGTTCTTGTTTCTCTACGTTCTCTTTTGGTTACGTAGAAGCAAAACTAGTACAACCGGTGTTGCACCAAAAAAAACACCACCAGAAGTCGCCGGAGCTTGGCCTTTAATCGGCCACCTCCACCTCTTGAGCGGGTCCCAGCCACCTCACGTCACGTTAGGGAAATTAGCCGACAAATACGGACCCATCTTCACCTTACGTTTGGGTGTTCATCGAACCTTAGTTGTAAGCAGTTACGAAATGGCGAAAGAGTGTTTCACAGTAAACGACAAAGCGTTTGCTTCCCGACCAAAATCTGTAGCCTTTGAAATTCTGGGGTATAATTTCTCCATGATTGGTTTCAGCCCATACGGTTCCTACTGGCGCACCATGCGCAAGATAGCGACCGTTCATGTTCTTTCAGCTCATCGGACAGAGACATTGCTGAAAGACGTGATGGAATCAGAGGTTAAGATAGCAATGAAAGAGAGTTATGAGTTTTGGGAAAAGATGAAGAATAACAAGGATAGGAATGAAAGGGCAATTACGGAAATGAAGAAATGGTTTGGGGACATAGCGATTAACGTTCTGTTTAGAACGGTGGTGGGAAAACGGTTTGACGGTGACGAGGAAGAGAATCAACGGATTAGAAAAGCGCTTAGGGGCTTGTTTGATCTTACTGGTTCGTTTGTTATCTGTGACACGTTACCGTATTTGAGATGGTTGGATTTGGATGGAAAAGAGAAGGAAATGAAGAAAACCGCGAAAGTGTTGGATGAGTTTGTTTGTGTTTGGCTTGATCAGCATAAACGGAATAGGAAACCTGCCGGCGGCGAACATGACTTCATGGATGTTCTTCTTTCCACCGTTGATGATCAAGATTTGGACGGTCGTGATTCCGACACCGCAATCAAAGCTACTTGTCTGGTATGGCTTTTTATTTTGCTCAATTAAAGAAACTTACCGATGAAGTCATATTTTTCCAAAAATGGAAATCTCATTAAAGTGAAAGTTTGTTGGCACTCTAAACCGGACTTTATTTACGAAACAAATTATTACAGAAATGATTATCACCATAGAAGTTTGTTGGCACTCTCATAGAAGAAACAAATGTTATTACCATATCTATATCAATGACTGTCTAGATCTAGATGTTCTTGGATTTTTCTTTTTCACACCATTTTGTTAGAAAATTGGACAACACATATTTCTTACAGAAATGATAATACCACAAACTCAATTTTGACACCACAGACAAATAGTCAAAAAAAGACAGCCCCTTTTAGAACACCGAACAACACGACTCATATTTAAAATTCCAAGTTATATTTCAGGATTGTTGAACTTGTCTTTACATTTCAATTTTTCAATCTGAACTAATTAAATTGGTAAAGAAGTGTAAAATTATTAAAATATTTTGCAGGCACTAATTCTAGCAGGTACAGACACTACAGCAGGAACATTAACTTGGATACTATCTTTACTTCTTAACAATCGTGAAGTACTAAGCAAAGCCACTCAGGAACTAGATGCACAAGTTGGCATGGAAAACATGGCAATAAAATCAGATTTGACAAAGTTGAAATATATTCAAGCCATTATCAAAGAAACATTACGTTTGTACCCACCAGCGCCACTCAATGTTCCACATGAGTCTATTGAAGATTGTACCGTAGGTGGGTACCACATTCCAGCTGGCACGCGTCTACTAACCAACTTTTCGAAACTTCAACGAGACCCTATGTTATACTCGGATCCGTTGGAGTTTCGACCAGAGAGATTTCTTACAACACACATGAATGTTGATGTGAAGGGACAACATTTTGAGTTGATTCCATTTGGTGTTGGTAGACGAATGTGTCCTGGAATATCATTTGCTCTTCAATTAATGCAAATAACACTTGCTACTTTATTGCATGGTTTTGATATAGTGACTTCTGATGAAGAACCTGTCGATATGGCTGAACATAACGGGCTCACTACAATCAAAGCCTCTCCTCTCCAAGTCGTTCTCACTCCACGCTTGTCTGCTCAAACTTTTAGTCAAAATTAATGTTCAACTTATAGGAATAAATAAACATGAATTTTCCTCGGTATGGTGTAGTGTGATATGCAAATACAATGGAGACTCGATTTCTAAATAATGATGTAAATTTTTCCTTCCATTTTCTCACAATATACTCTTTTCTCCAATGATTCACAATAGGTGACACTATAAAAAAATTTCCTCCAACGACATAAAATTGTGATTTAATTATCACGTGACTAAAAAAAGTTGTTGCGACGTGATAATCACGCCACTGAAACTTTTAATATTAAAAAAATAAAGATAACGTTAACATAGTAGGACTCTAAGTTTTTTATGAAATAAAAATATTTGCAACGTGAGATTCAAGTTGTAATTAAAAAGTTAATATAAAAAAGACTAATGTTATATGAAGCGAATTTTGAAAATTTTAAAAAATTCAGTTGTGACGTGATTATCACGTCGCAACATTTGAGAGAGAAAATATCTGATTGAGAATTGATTTGATTCAGAGTTGTACAGACTAAGCGAATAATATTTTTGACTGTTGGGTGTGTTGCGACGTGAATCTCACTAGGCAAGGTTGCGACGTGATTTTCACGCCGCTACTTGGCATATATACTTAACAATCTCGTTCATAGATCCATATTCTTCTCCCTTCTGTTTCTTCGTTTCCATCTCTCTTTCCATCATTTTTCCACCTTCAGTGTAAATCTTCTCCATATCTTTTTAAATTCTTCAATTTTATTGATATAGGAAATTATTTTATATAATTTAACTTCAATATACTTATATAATTTTGTTTATTGTTTATTATATTTTTAATTAAAATTTTGGTTTAATTTAATTAGTCAAAATTGAAGAACATCGAAAAGTTTAGAAAAAGATTGAAGAAGAAGATTGATTGAAAGTGATTGAAGAAGAGGTATTTATACGGTTTTAATTTTAATTTTATTTTATATATAATTTGGATTTTATTAAAAAAAACAAAAATTTATTTAATGTGTCTATATATATTAAAAATAACATTTTTTATTCATATATATATATATATATATATATATATATATATATATATATATATATATATATATATATATATATATATATATATATATATATATATATATATATATATATATATATATATATATATATATATATATATATATATATATATATATATTTTCAAAATAGTTATAAAATTTAATGATAGTTATTATAGTTAAATATTTATTTATAATTAATAAAAATGATTGTAGAAATGTGTACAATGGAATATTATCGGTATGGTCGTAGTCGGATGTACGATATATTGTATTCAGGAAGACGTGCACTTAAACCCCATTTTATAGAAGGAGTTAATGAGTTTATCACGTGGGCGTTTGCTCAGGAATATTGTTGAAGCGAAGGAGGAGTTAAGTGTCTTTGTCTTAAATGTGAATGTAGACCAATAACTAGTGACCTAGAGAAAGTAGCATGTTATTTGCATAGAAGGGGTTTCATTTAAAGTTATTGAGTTTGGACGTATAATGATGAAGAAATGTCGAGTAACGTACCAGAGACTAGCAACACGCATGCTT
Source organism: Vicia faba (assembly GCA_948472305.1). NCBI lineage: Eukaryota > Viridiplantae > Streptophyta > Magnoliopsida > Fabales > Fabaceae > Vicia > Vicia faba. The sequence continues at coordinate 943,225,840 of OX451741.1, read as the reverse complement.
CAAGTAGTCGATCGCCTATGGAATATGAGGAAAACTTTAATCTGATCCGTGAGATGGTTGATGATGCTTTTGGTGTGAATGTGACATATGATCAACCTGAAGACTTTGACGGAAGCACAGAGATTTTATCAGTTGTTGAATGAGATGAATACGCTGTTGTTCGAGGGATCGTCAGACTCAAAGTTATCAATGTGTGTGAGGTTATTGGCCATCAAGTCAAATTGGAATGTTCCTGATCAGTGTTTGAAACATTTCACAAAAATGATGTTGGAATCCACCGCAATGAAGGACAACTAGCCTACAAGTTTTTATGATGCAAAGAAGTGGGTGTCGAAGTTGGTTTTAAAAGTAAGAAAGATTGATTGTTGCATTAGTGGTTACACGTTGTTTTATGGCAATGAGTTTGGTACTCAAGATGGATTGTTGGAGGAATGCAAGTTTTGTAAAAGTCCAAGATATCAAGTTTGCAATAGAGCCATTAACAGCAAGCAAAAGCGTGTAGCAGTAAAGTTTATATTTTATCTTCCGATAATTTCAAGGTTAAAAAGAATGTTTGCTTCAATGCACAGTGCAAGTCAAATGACATGACATCATATAAATCAAACAAGTTCAGGCACTATGCAACATCCATCTGATGGCGAGGCATGGAAGCACTTTGGTCGAACACATCCTGATTTTGCCATAGAACCTAGAAATGTCAGGCTTGGATTATGCTTTGATGGTTTTTCCCCATATGTGCAAGCGTCGGGAAGTGTGTATTCTTGTTGGCCAGTTATTGTAACCTCTTACAACTTCCCTCCTGAGATGTGCATTGCAAAACCATACATGTTTTTGACGTGCGTCATTCCAGGGCCGTCCAGTCCAAAAGTCGGAATTAATGTGTACTTACAACCTTTAATTGATGATTTGAAGAGGTTGTGGATTGGAGAATGGACTTATGATATATCCTGTAAATAAAACTTTACTTTGCGAGCTGCCTTAATGTGGACCATTAATGACTTTCCAACATATGGAATGTTTCCTTGTTGGGGTACGCATGACAAAATGAGTTGCCTGCATTGCATGATATACACCAAAGCGTTTACATTGGATAAACTGGGGAAAAGCTCGTGGTTTGATTGTCACCGCAGATTCCTACCAACAAATCATCCCTATAGAAGAAACAAGACAAATTTTAAAAAAGACGAACGAGTAACAGATATACCTCCGCCTCGATTGTCACCAGGTGATATATGGAATCAAGTTTGCGAACTACCAAAATTTACAGATACTGGCAAAGCATGTAAAATTGAAGGATATGGAGTCAGACACAATTGGACAAAAAAAGTATATTTTGGGACCTCCCGTATTGGAAAGATAATTTGTTGCGTCATAATCTTGATGTTATGCATATTGAGAAGAATTTTTTTGATTATATTTAACACAGTGATGGATGTTAAATACAAAACAAAAGATAATGAGAAGGTTAGACATGAGATGAAAATTTGGTGTAACCGGAAAGAGTTGGAGTTGAAGCCTCAAACGAATGAAAAACTATTAAAACCCAAGGGTTATTTTAGTCTGACTTCCCAAGAAGCTAAAGCAGTTTGTCGATGGTTAAAAGATTTGAGAATGCTAGATGGGTATTCTTCAAATTTAACAAGGTGTGTCGATGCTAACACTGGGAAGTTGTATGGTATGAAAAGTCATGATTGCCACATTTTTATAGAACAATTGCTACCAATTATGTTTAGCTCACTACCCAAACATGTGCTTAATCCACTAACTGAAATTAGTCAATTTTTTAGAAATATTTGTGCGCAACTTTAAGAGTGGATGAAAACATTAAGTTGGACCGAAACATTCCACTCATTCTCTGTAGAACGAGTATTTTTGCCTAGTTTTTTTGACTCCATGGAACATCTACCTGTGCATCTTGCATATGAAGCTTATCTTGGTGGACCTGTTCAATATAGGTAGATGTATCCGTTTGAAAGGTTCATGGGTGATTCAAAGTGACCAGTGAAAAATAAAGCTAGAGTTGAAGGATCTATATGTGCATATTACTTGCATTGGGAAACATCACATTTTTGCAGTCATTATTTCAATCATTTGATGTTAACTTCTAGAATCATACGGAATCCTATAAATGTCAATGAGAGAAGTCAATTCACCTTATCAGTCTTTGGGCTTCCAGATTGTCCCTTTGGAAAGAAGGGTATGCATTGGTTGACCCAAAAAGAAATGCAATCCACACATGTTCATGTCTCGATCAACGTCGTTGAAGTTAACCTATATCTTGAGTAAGTACACCCCAACTGTTTAATTTTCTTTGCAGTGTTAATGTAAAATTTATCATCTTGAAACTTATAGTGTGTTTATTTTTAGGAAATTTAACATCAGCTACTTTCATAGTGTCAGTGTACAATTAATATCTGGTGTCATTCATGCTCAATTTCCAGTATGGTTTAAGGAGATATTGTCTAGCATTGTTACTGGTATTCCAAGTCTTGAGATGCCTAACAAACTTTGTGAAGGTTGTTTAGTAGGAAAGAAATCCAAAAATTCTTTTATTTCAACTATGCCAATGAGATCATCACGCATACTTGAAGTGGTACATTCAGATATATGTGGTCCGTTTGAAGAACATACCATTGGTAGAAACAAATATTTTGTTTCGTTTGTCGATGAGTTTAGTCAAAAGTTATGGATCTATATGATTAAGAGAAAATACAAAGTATTGAAAATCTTTAAGAGATTCAAGATGCTTGTCGAAAACTAGAGTAAGAAGAGGATCAAAGTTTTGAGAATATATGGAGGTGGTGAATACACTTCAAAGATGTTTGAAAAATTCTGTGTAGAATATAGTGTTAATCATGAGGTAACTGCTCCTTATACACCTCAACATAATGGAATTACAGAAAGAAGAAACATAACCATATTGGATATGACGAGATGCATGCTAAAATAGTAGAATTTGCCAAAGTCCTTATGGGGAGAACAAGTTTCGACTGCAGTTTATATCCTAAACAAGTTCCCTACCAAGATATTCAAGAACAAGGTTTCTGAAGAAGTATGGAGTGGTAAACGTCTATCAGTGAGTTATTTGAAGGTGTTTGGCTCTATATATTACAAACACGTTCCTAATGCAAGAAGAAGGAAGATTGATGACAAGAGTGAACCCATGATTCTGGTAGGATATCACAAGACTGGTGCAAAACGACTATTCAATCCAGTTAATGAGAAGATTGTGTTGAGTTGAGATATTGTGATTGATGAAAATTCTGCATAGGATTGGAATTCTAGTAATTTAATTAACAAGTCGTTGATGAGCTCCGATTTTGATGAAGAAACTGATGAAGTCAAAGTCGAAGTAAAAGCAGATGATGACATTCCGGAAACAGTCAAAGTAGAAGAGGTTGTGGCTGAAACAAACCAAAGACCTCAAAGAAATGGAGTTCTTCCAACAAGAATTCATGATTATGACGTATTAGGTGATGATGAAGTTACACCAGATGGACAATTAATTCATTTTTCTTTACTTGCAAATGTTGAACTAATCAACCATAACAAAGCTTTGAAGATTAAACCGTGGAAGTTAGTCGAATTGTCAGCATATACAAAAGTTATCAAAGTGAAGTGGGTGTTCAAGTTAAAACACAATGTTTATAGTTCGATAGCAAGACATAAATCAAGATTAGTAGCTCGAGGGTTTCTTCAACGAGAAGAACTCGACTACTCTGAAGTTTTTTCACTAGTAGCAAGATCGGAGACTATTCGACTAGTGGTAGCATTGACATGCAATCAAGGTTGATCTACATTTCATCTAGATATGAAATCAGCATTTCTGAATGGTGTTTTAGATGAAGAGGTATATGTCACGCAACTTCCAGGGTTTGTGATTCATAAGGAAGCGAGTAAAGTATATAAGTTGCACAAAGTGCTCTATAGCCTTAAGCAGGCACCTAGGGCGTTGAACAAGAAGATCGACTCATACTTAGTCGAATTGAGATTTGTCAAATGCAAATCTGAGTATGGTGTCTATGTTCAGGTTGTAGAATAAGATATAACAATCATCTGCTTATATGTAGATGACTTGCTAGTAACTGGAAAGAGTTTGGAGAACTTGTCGAAATTCAAAGAGTTGATGATGAAAAAATTTAAAATGTCAGATATGGAAAAATTATATTATTCCTAGGCATGAAATTTTAAATGTCGAAGTAAGGTATGGTGCTACATTAAAGAAAATACGTCAAAGAGATACTCAAGAGATTCAGAATGGATGATTCGAATCCTGCATCCTCAACTGTCAAGCCAAACTTGAAGTTGGAGAAGAATGGAGAGGAAGACAAAGTCGATGTAACTTTGTTCAAGCAAATTGTGGGATCTCTTAGGTATATGTGCATCAATCGACCTGATATAGGTTTGACAATCGAATTAGTGAGCATATACATGAGTGAACCAAGAGTGTCACACATGAAGGCTGCAAGAAGAATATTGAGATACTTAAAAGGATCAATAAAGTGTGGAATACTATTTCGACGAGATTTTGAAGACAAAGAAGCAATAGTTAACTTTTTTTCAGATGCTGCTTGGTGTGGAGATAAGGAAGATCGAAGAAGCACAATTGGATATTTATTTCAAGTATTTGGTGCCCTAATCTCATGGTGTTCGAAGAAGCAGCCTGTGGTGGCATTGTCATAGTGTAAAGTTAAATATATAACAGGATCCTAAGCTGCATGTCAAGCAATTTGGATCAGATCTGTACTTGAAGAAATGAAGATCAAAGTGAAGAAACCTCTAGTGTTGCAAATCGGCAACAAATCAGTCATAAATCTGGCGAAAAATTCATTTCTGCATGGAAAAAGTAAACATATTGAAGCTAGGTTTCACTTTTTGAGGGAAAAAGTAAATCGAGGTGAACTTGAAGTTAGACATTACTCAAGTGAAGCCCAATTGACCGACATTTTCACCAAATGATTGAAGATCGACAAATTTCTGAATTTGAAAAAGAAATTAGAAATGGTTCATATCGACTATGACTAGCGTATGTTCGACAACTTAGATTATGGGAGTGTGTTGAAATATTAAATTAGATTTGTTAAAATATTAGATTAGATTAGATTTAATATTTAAATATAATCTAAGTTGTGTTAACCCAAATCTAATTAGAGTTGTATATAAAAAGTCATAATGTGTATCCTTATTTTATACAATTCAATAATGCAAATCCTTATTTTCTCTCTATTTTCTCCTCACTAAAAGTGTCTCATGTACTAATAAATTGGTATCAAGGCTTCCAGTTTACTTTCGATACAAGTAACATTTGAGGGAAGCGTTAGAATAATATTGCAAGTATGAATAAGTTGAAAAATAATTCTACATTAAATAGAAATGTGGAGACTTGATCATACATTCTCTATCAACTTAAAGTTTTAGGTGAGTGAATCTGTCATTTTATATGCTCAAATATTCATATTCATATTCAATATAAAACTACTTTTTCACTTACTCACAGTTGCATTATTACTCTAATATTATTAAGATAGAAAAAGTGTAATGCCTTTTCTCAAGGAAAGAAAATGGGTAGAAGAGCCTTTTGCACATGCGGCCGTGAATCTACAGTATCAAATAACAAGAAGAACAGGAGCCCGAGCCCGAGCCCAATAAGCTGCACTCGGTTAAGTTTTTTTATCTGGAGGAGGTAGTAGTAATAGTTCCACTCCACGGTCGAATCAACCTCAACTAGCTTCAAGCACAACCCTATGTTGTCGTACAATAACTGAAGCAGCTTCTCAAACTCATGATAGCCCCAGATTTCAAAGCAAAAGTAATACTCCAAGGATAATAAAATCTCCTAGAGCGAACTCAACATCCAATCCAAGTTCTCCTCGCTCTCCTTTGAAGTTATCTCTCTTCAAAAACAGTTTCAAATTCAGGGTATATACTTTTTCATTCATATTCTTTTTGAAAATTTTGATAGATCCATTTCCGAACAGTAAAAATATCGATTCTTGATTTTATTTTTTTGAAACAGACTAGCTGCAGAATCTGTTTGAATCCGGAGCTACAAAACCGGTAAAACCGGCGGTTCGTCGAATCTCAGCCCTTAAAAAAACATCAATCCTTTGTTATTTTCTTTAACTCTGAACCATCTCCAAAACAGATATTTACTTTTATGATAGGAAGAAAATTTATAATTGAGAAATACAAGCAAGAAAGATGAGAAGAAATGATAAGTTAGATAAGAAAAAAGAAATTAAGCTTAATGGTAGAAAGAAAGCAAAAGTTGGGCGGCGTGTTTACTTGATATGTTGACTTTACAAACTCTTATGATTTGAGAAATTTTTGTCTTTAAGGTTAACTTCGGCTTTTGGGCTTGGGCCTCAAATAATGCATAATCTCAAATGTGATTTAAAAAAAATTTAAAAACAATATTGATTACTGAAAACATATTTTTATTATTATATATTTATAATTAATTTTATATTTAAATATAAAATTTATACCGTTTACTTGAAAACGTAAATGGTTGATGATTTATATATCACTTCATGAATCAATTTATTATTTGTTTTTATATAAAAACACAGCTCTATAAAACTTATATTAAAATGTAAAAAAATAAAAATTAAAATGACATGTTTTATTTCTTATTTTACATATTATGTATTATTAGTTAATAAATATAATAATTTTATATGTGTTTGATTTTTACCAATTCAACCTCAGTCTAAACTATGATCTAACTTAAAAACTTAAAAACTTTATCTATTCTAGTTTAATATTCGGTCTGATTTTAAGTACCTTTTGAACAGTGTGAAAATGAGTTAAAGAATTGTGATATACACAGCAAAATATGCACATGCTTTTCATTTTCCGTGCATCGCAGCACATGTGTTTTTTAATGAATGTTTTTTTAAATCTTTAAAATTTTGAGAGATATGGTTCTTTTGGCCGGTAGGATGGAGTATGGACCCTTTTTATATTCAAATGTTGGATAAAAACACTAGCTCATTTGATCAATAAACATTTAATATTGGTGGCTCATATTATTAGTGTAAGATGATGAGATTGAGGAAGAAGAGAAAAAAGGAATAAATGCTAAAAGCTGCCACAAATGATTGAAGAGAATTGATTGTATTAAATGTAAATCTGGTACATCTATTTATAACACAGAAGTAGTAAAGATAAGAATGTCACATAGGACCTAAAGAGAATATCCAATAAAAGGCAAATACTAAATTATCCTCTAATATCATCCTGTAATTTAGTAATTATCAGAAGTTAACAACACCAATTTCATCTCTCAAGCGAAGAAATTGGTTTGTTTTTATCGCCTTCGTCAGAATATCTGCCAACTGCTTCTGAGTGCTACAGTGCAGAACTTTTAACACTCCTTTCTGCACTTGACTTCTGAGAAAGTGATACTTCGTCTCAATGTGCTTGCTTCTTCCATGTAGCACCGAATTCTTGACAAGATTAATTGCAGACTTATTATCAATCATCAGCTTCAGAGGTTCCTCAACTTCATCCTTCAAATCATGCAGGAGATTCATAAGCCAAACTGCTTGACAAACAGCTACAACACCTGCAATGTATTCAGCTTCACATGTTGACAAAGCCACAACAGGTTGTTTTTTGGAACTCCAAGAAATTGGACCTCCCAGAAACTTGAACAAGTACCCAAAAGTACTTCTTCTGTCAACTCTATCTCCACACCAATCAAAATCAGAATAACTCAGAAGTTCTGATTTGATCTTTCCTCCAAAAGGAAATAGCACTCCATATCTCAGAGTTCCCTTGATATATCTCAGAATTCTGACAGCACACTGAATAACTTCTCCTTCAGAGTTTACTTCAGTGTCTAGCAACATGTCAAACTCTGCAAATCTTCTTGGGATGCTTCTGACTCTTTGTTGCCTCTGAACAAGATATTCAGAACTTTGAACACCAGAACTTCCCCCTTCAGAAGATCTTGCTTCAGAGTTTTGACTTTCCCCAAAATCTTGACTGTCTTCAGAGTCTTGAAAATTTCCAGGGTCTGAATCATCATCAGAGTCAGAGCCACTACCTTCAGAAATACCATCTTCAAAAGTTGGATCACCTCTGCCCCTTCAGAAATATCATCATCAGAGTCATATTCTTCTTCCCCTTCAGAATCAGAAAGTGACAATTTCACTAGTTCCTCATCAAATTCTAATGCAAAGGGTAATCTTGGTTGCTTCCCTTCCATGCACATATTGCATGACTTTTCAGGCTTTTTGATTGTAGGAATTCCATATACCAGATTCTTTGATTTCAGATTCCCTAAACTTCTGAAATTCGGATGACCAAATCTTATGTGCCACAGCTCGCTCTCCTTGACAACACTTGTTGCACTAAGATATTCAGAGTCTACAGTTCTAACATTCACCTTAAATATTCTATTCCTTCCCTGTTCTGACTCCATAATCAGCTTCTGATTACAGTCATACAGCTTCAGAAGATTGTCCTTCATGGTAACTGAAAAACCTTTCTCAACCAGTTGTCCCATACTCATCAGATTGCTTTTCATGCCAGGTACATACCAAACATTCTGGATCACAACTGCTTTCCCATTGTTTAGAATGATTCTGACATTTCCTATACCTTCTGCATTGAGGTATTTGTCATCAGCACATCTGATCTTTTTACTCTTCCCAGAGTCAAAGTCAACCAACCACTTCTTGTTTCCAGTAAGATGGTTTAAACACCCTGTGTCCATATACCACCATTCTGATAGATTCAGATCATTAGGTTCAGAAGCCAACAATAGCACAGGTTCATCATCAGAGTCTCCTCTTGCTATATTTGCTTTTTCTGACTTCCTTTCTTTGTTGGAACAGCAATCTCTGGCATAGTGACCAAAGTTCTTACAACATTAACACTGAACCTTCTTCTTGTCATATCTTTCCTTTCCCTTCTGATATTTCTTTTCATCAGGAGTTGAGGTTTCTGACTTCTGGAATTTATCACCACGTCTATTTTTCTTTTGGTCCTTCTTGACAAAAGAAGCTTTTAGAGCTTGCTCCACTTCCCTCTCAGAAGTTCTTTCAGTCAGACACAACTCTTGCGCTTCTAGACTGCTTTACAACTCTTCTATTCTCATGGTTTCCAGATTTTTAGAATGTTCAATAGAAACAACAATGTAATCAAACTGAGGAGTAAATGACCTCAGAATCTTTTCTATGATTACCTGTTCAGAAAGTGTTTCTCCACAAGCTTTCATCTCATTAGTGATCAGAATCATTCTGGAGATGTACTCAGAAACTTTCTCACTGTTCTTCATGCTGAGATTTTCATATTGCTTTCGCAAGGACTGAAGTTTTACCTTCTTTACTGACACGTCACCACCATAACATCTGACCAGTATATCCCATGCCCCTTTCTACCTCGTCGAATCAACAATCTTCTCAAACAAATTTTCATCCACACACTGATGGATAAAGAAAAGAGCTTTATGATCCCTCTTCCTCGTAGCTCTTTCTTCTGATTTTTGTTCTTCAGTAGCATCTGCTGCAACTGGAACATAACCTTCAGAAACAAGGTCCAGAACATCCTGAGCATCAAACAACACACACATTTGTATCTTCCATCTGTTTTAGTTTTTGCCATCAAAAACTGAAAGTTTAGTGTTCAAACTATTGCCTCAATTCATCTTAAACCTTGCACAAAAACTCAGATCTCAGATTCTCACTCAGTGTTTCCCAAACCCACAGAATCAGTGTGATTCTGTTTCAGATTTTTGCTCAAGATTCAAAAATCAAACACACAGCTCACTATCACTCGTGTTTCCAAGAATTTCAGAACAAACCAAGAGCTCTAGATACCAATTTGTTAGTGCAAGGTGATGAAATTGAGGAAGAAGAGAGAAAATGAATAAATGCTAAAAGCTTCCACAAATGATTGAAGAGAATTGATTGTATTAAATGTAAACCTAGTACACCTATTTATAACACAAAAATAGTAAAGATAAGAATGCCACATAGGGCCTAAAGAGAATATCCAATAAAAGGCAAATACTAAATTACTCTCTAATAATATAAATGTTTCAAAGAAGGTGGTTTTCTTAAGTCTAACAAGAGTCTATAGAATGATACTAAATTTCTCTTTTGTAGGATGATGTTGAGATTATAAAGAATATCGACACAAAATCTTATAAATTTTTTATTAGATGTGAATGTGAATGTATCTATAAGATACTAATTATTGAATGATTATTTTAATGTTAATCTTTTAACTACTACCTCTGGTCCTATTTATAAAAGATAATTTACTTTTTATATTCATTAAAAAATTAATATATTTGGACTATATATTATGAGTCAGATATATTGGTTATTCAATGAATTTAAAAAGTTAATTTTTTTTTTATAAATAGAATTAGAGGGAGTATTTCTTTCTGTTACTGTTTTATATAATTAAAGTTATAAAAATAGTTGTACGACTTATTATAAATACGAATCAATGTTTAGAAGTTGGTACATATTATTAGCATATAATTGAAACTACGTGAAAAAAATATTTATGAAGCGTTAAATAAATTATATTATATTTGATATTCTAAATACATAAATTAAAATTTAATAAATAATTATAAATTACAATTATATTAATATTATCTAATTAAAAATATGATATCATATTTAATAATTTAATTATTGATACATGTAATATAAATTTAGACCGTGACATTAATTTCTTAGTCGTTTGTGATAAAATATAAGAGAGAATTTGAGTATGTAACACTAGTAGGGGTGTTCAAAACCAAACCGGCCCAATAGAAAACCGCAAAATCGAACCGAACCAAACCGAAACCACAAAAAACCGCATTTGGTTCGGATGTGTTTGAGTCATTTTCTCGTGGAACCGTATGGTTCGGTTCGGTTTGCGGTTTGTATTTTACAAACCGAACCAAACCAAACAAAACCGCATTATACTATAAAATCTTACTAACCAATATATATTTCTATAATTCTTTAGAGAAATCAACATGTATTATGTGTATATTTTATCATACTTTGTATTATATTCATTTTAATTTACAGATCATAAAAAATAAAATATTATTCATTTATAAATACTATTTTCACAAAATATATTTTATCATATTCTTTGTATAATATTTATTTAAGAATGCAACTTGTTGATATCATTATTTAGATTTAGATAAAATTATAATACGCAATTTTATGTATCAAATTATAAATTTATTTTGACAATTATAAATTTTTTATGGTAATGTATGAACAATTAAATATAAAATTATATTTTCCTATATATTTGTATGTATGACATAATAATTATTTTTGTAAAAAACCGAAACAACCGAACCAATTCAAACCGCATTAGTTTGGTTTGATTTGGTTCGGATTTATTTTTAAAAGCCAACCGAACCAAACCAAACCGCATATTTTTTTCTCTTGCGGTTCGGATGATTTTTTGCTTCAAAACCGCCCAAATCGCACTGCGAACACCCCTAAACACTAGCATCGGAGGTGAAATTGTGAGTGTTCTAACTAGTTATTTTCTAGAATAACAAAGATATTTGATTAATATTATTGAGCAACAATCACAAATACTACTAAATCAGTTTTTTAAAGTTTTAAAAAGCGTATCAATCAATGCTTTGCTCAAACACATAAACTATACAATACGCGTTGGATTAAAAAATATTTAAGAAACTACGAGATTCTAACGATGTCGTTTCTGTCAGTTTTTTGTAAAACTAATTTAAAAAGAGCGATTGAACTTGTATCAGAGATTAAAAAAAAAAATTGTTGCAACTAATTTTGAAAAACAAAATAATTGCAAGTTGTAACCACATAATAATGAAATAATTATTTTTTTTTGCAAGATAATGAAATAAAAAAGAAAAACAGGAACGTGACCGAACAAACCAAACGTGTGTATATCCCGAACACAAAACCGACATTTTCTCATACTATTTGTTTAACCTCAACTTTTATGCTAACCACAAAACAAAACAAAACACAACACAACCCTGTTCACTCGCTCTTTGAAAAAGTCAAATCATTTCACAAACACAGCAACACAAATTCATTATCTCCAAATTTAGCTCCCGATTTCATCTGAATCTCTCTAATTCTTCAACTTTTTTTTTCATTATTACTTTATTAAATCCTTTTCTTTTTGTTAAGCCTTTTCTTCGATCCTTCAATGGATTCTGAGTTCTGGACCTCTCGTCTCGCCGCCGCGAAACGCCACTATACCTTTCAGCATAACCATCCAACTTCTCATTTAGGTTTGTATATTCATGTTGTTGATTCTCGTTTTTTTGTTGTTGTTGTTGAGAAAATTGATCTGAATCTGTTTTTATTTTTATTTTTATATTTTCTGTGTGTTGGATCGGTTAGGTATAGATGATTTTGATGTTGAAGAAGAGGTGAGACCAGATTTCCCTTGTCCCTATTGTTACGAAGAGTTTGATATAGGGTCTTTGTGTTCTCATCTTGAAGATGAACATTCATGTGAATCGAGAGTTACGGTATGAACATGTTCTTATCTCTTACATAGTTTCATTTCATGTGTTGCTGAAGTTTAGATCTATATATATTATGTTGTTTTCAATTTCAATATGTTTGTCTGGTGTGGAGTTATTTAGATCCTGTTGGTGGCTTTGGTAGCATAATTGTTGGAAGCTTGATATTTGTAGCTTCTTCAAATGATTGAAAACATGAAGGTTTGGTATATTTTTGCTAGTTGAAGAGAGGAAGCTAATGAAAAATTGAATCTTTCTCTATTTAAATTTGTGGAGAATGAAATTAAATGTGTCATAATCAAACTGATTGGTTTATGGAAGGCCTTCTTAGGAGAGGGGGTAACGGCCTCCAAAGTCCAAACTTCTTTTTGGGACGACCCTTGGGTGGGGCTTATTCATCTCAAGGTTAGGTTTCCAAGGCTTTATAGTGTCTCTAGTCAGGGTGATAAGTCTGTCATTGAGGCTGGGGTCTTGGTGGATGGGGTGCTTCACTGGGACCTAAGATGGGGGAAGCCTCTTTTTGTGTATGTTTAGGAGATGATCAACAATCTCTTTCACTTAGTTCGAGATGTGCTCCCATCTCAAGATCCTGATTGACGGTGGTGGTGACATGCCAAAGACAGTGTGTTTTTGGTTCCCTTGGCTTATTCTTCTCTTGTTGACCGGGCCTCCTCTTCTACCTACCCTTCTTCGAGAGTTGACTCGATTTTACCACTTTTTTGGGGCAGCTGAGCAGCTGTGCGTTTTCTAAAGTGGTGGTTTTCTCTTGTCAACTCTTGCAGGATAGGATACTACTGGGGTTAATCTTCATAACCAGAGGGTTATTGTGGCTCCTGAGGGTGTGAGGTGTCCTATGTGTCTGGGAGGAGGATGGGTTTGGTTCCCATTTGTTTGTTATCTTTGTTATCTGTGAGCTGGGGACAACCCATTGGTATAAAATCTTTAGATGGATTTGGTGGTGTTTAGTTTTACCTAGTGATCTCCTTTCACTTTTTGAGTTGTTTGTTTCCTTGTGTGAGGTTTATATGACTAGAGGTGGTTTTTTATTGATTTCGCATGCAGTAGTCTGGTCAATTTGAAAATCCCAGAATAATGTGGTCTATAAAGGCAAGTCTATATCCGTGGATGAGGTAGAAGATAAGACCATCATCTTCACTTGGAAATGGTTCCAACTTCCAAGGCAAGTTTGTGACTATCTCCTGTGCTTTCTCGGATTGGCTTGGCGACCTTATTCTCTACTTGGGTCAATAGTGGTTCGAGAGTCTTCGCCGGCTCCTTTGTTGGAGTGTTCTTAGTGCTTTATGGTGTTTTTGGTTTTTGTTAATGGTGGTTCTTGGAGGCTGAGATCTAACTTATTCTCCTAGTTATCTAGTGTTTCTCTCTCATCGTTGTTTCTTCCCTATTTCTCTAGGATGTTTTAGCTTTGTGTAGTATTGTATTTTTTTCTTAATTTTGACTCTTTTTTTGGTGGTAGTGTTTGGCTTGGTACTTCTGGTACCCCTGCTTCCCCGTTTTTTTGGGTGCTTTTGGGCAGTTTTGCCTTCTCGTTTTATTTATATATATTATATTTATTTACTATTAAAAAAATGGTCTAGTTGTGATCGTTAGGAGCTATACTCCTAACAATCATTTTTTGAGATGGAAAATTATGCTAAATCATTTCATAGGAAAGTAGCGTGTTAGCTGTCCTCACAAATTGTCTGCTAATTGATATGAACTAGGTGCTCAATTGGGGTACAATTGATTTTGTGTAAGATGTAGTCACTTGTCATGTACATTTGCTGCATTTGAAGAATCTGTATAAATATACTTTATTAAGATAAACTAATAAGCTTAAATTTAGTGATTAGTGTTTCTTTTTTTGTTGTAATTATTTCATACATCCCAGGGATTTGAAATGACATTGAATAAAGCTATACCCCTTGTGCTTTTGATACATAATTTTTCATGAGATATATAAATTTCTGTCAAGATGAATATTACATAATCCGATATCTTCGATTCATATTGACCTTTGTTTTATCTATCATACAGATTTGTCCTGTATGTTCGGTTAAAGTTGCACGCGACATGTTGAGCCACATAACTCTGCAACATGGGCACCTATTTAAGATATCCTTTATATTATTGTTATGATTGAATTTTTTAGCGTTCTAAACTAATGAATTGTTTCTCAAGTGCAAAATGAAAAACTTTAACTGCTTCCCTTAACTGAAGATTACATACAGAGAAGGCGCAGGTTAAGAAGAGTTGCTATTCCGAATAGTCAGTCATTGTCTCTCTTAGGTCGAGATCTCCGGGAAGCTCATTTACAGGTGCTTCTTAATGGTGGAGGTGGATACCGGTCGCATAGTAACTCAGTATCCAATGCGTCTGCTGATCCGTTCCTGTCCTCTTTTATTTTGAATTACCCTCAATGTGAAGCTGAAGAAATCTCTAAATCTGTTGTAACAAGTGCTGAAGATTCTTCTTCTACAAAGAACACAGCATCGCCTGTACAACATATTTGGAAATCAAGGTGCGGTGCTTCTTCGTAAAGTTTAACTCCTTAATCGCATTTATGAATTTCATGAATCATGGTTTTGATCAGTGTCTTGTATTCTTTTGCAGTTTTGATCAATCGTTGAGTATCGAAGAGCGGGAGAAAAGGATTAGGCAAGCTGCCGGGCGGTCTAGTTTTGTGCAGGATTTGTTTCTGTCAACCTTGTTAGGCGACTAATAATCGAAGCTGTAAGTTGATTAGAAATAATAATCAAACATAAGGTCCAACCTTAAGGATCTTGATGAAAGATGTGTTTTGTGGGATAAGTTTGGTAATTGATGTTAGCCTAATTGTGGTAGCAGCATTTTATACATGTATAGTGCTGAATCTCTGATGATAGTTACCATTTATCCCACACATGTAACCATCTTTCACTAGAGATGTATTTTATTTTTCTTAAAAAAATGTAATGGAAAGACTTAATTTGTTATATTGGCTTAAAAATCTTTCTCTAAGTTCATGAATTCACGAATCCGAATATGAGTTTCTGGAAGTGTCGGGTCAGATATTGGATGAGCTTATAATTGGACTTGATTGCTGTATTCTTGTTTTGTAAAACAGTAATTATGCAACTGAAATTGGACGAGTGAAGTTGCTAGTAGATACTGAGGACTGCAATTTTCTAATTGGATATATTTGGTATATCAAATTACTTCTATTATAAATCTAATATTTTATTTATTTATAGTTGGTGTGACACTAAAATCTACTTTACAGTGAGTTTTCATATCCTTCTAGAACCTACTTCATCTCATTTGTCAAGTTGTATCACGACTATATTAGAAAAATGCTTATTTGTAATAAAAAGTGAAAATTAGAAAGTTAAGAATAAATCTCAACCATTCTTTGTCATAACTACTCCATGATCTCTATTAAAAAGGAAATTTAATTTATAATAAATTAAAAATTATTCATTAAATTAATGACACATGGATATTCTTGTGTTTTTTGTTCAAATTTTTTCGTACTGAATAGCATTATTTTTAGTACTAAATAACATTATTTTTAATATTATTTGTAAATTTTTTTAATATAGAGATAAATAGAAAACACAATTAAAACAATAATGTGAAAATTTTAATTTTTTTTATGGTTGTTGAAATGATTACATCCTCTAGAAGCAGATGGTAGGATGTTTGACGTATGCTTGCAATACAAGATCTGATAAATTCTTCAATGTAAAAGTGGTGAACAAATTAACAATATCACATATGCAATCAATAAAGAGAATAATGAGATACCTTGAAGATACAATTAAATTTTGTATCATGTTTTGAAAATCTGAAAGCCATAGAAGTAAGCTAAGTTGCTTTACTTTTGTGATTCATATTGGTATGGTGATAAAATGGGAAGAAGTACACTTTTTTTTTTGTTTAAGCTCTTTAATTCTTCAATTTTATGGTGTTATAAAAAGCAAATTGTTGTGACATTTTCATGATGGAGGACTAAATACATCTTAACTTGTAGCGTAACATGCCAACGTGTTTTGTTGCAATCTTTGCTAGGTAAAATGATGACTGGTAAGGAAAAAGTGGTGGAATTCATAATGGACAACATAACAAACTATCAATCTTGTCCATGGGAAGAAAAGAGTCAAAGACATATATTAATCATATTCACTTTCTTATTGATCAAGTAAACATATGAAAGAATGACCTATTGCAAAACTGATGATAAAATTGCATGTGATCAAACAAAGGCATTGGAGGTTGGGAAGTTTAAATAAATGAGAAAGATGTATAATGTACTTAGTCTAAAGATTTTGAATTGAGAGTTAAAGTGTGATTTAAATACATTACGAGTTGAATTATTTACTGTTTCTTGTGTTTCATAAAAAGTGTCTCAGTTACACTTTATCTCTGTCTCAAAATAATTGTTCTTTTATAATATTAATTCAGTATTTATTATTATTTTTTACTGTTATACTTTTATTTATTAAATTTTATTTTATTCAATTACTCTAACTATAATTAATAGAAATATTCTAATAAATAATATTAATTTTATCATTGAAATTAATACATCTAATATTTTTTTAAGAATTATATGTTACTTAATTAAGACACTTTTAGACATAAGGAGTATACAAGTAACTAATTAGTTAACTTAGTTTAGTTACTTATTGTGAAAGTAATTAATTATGATTTCTTTGAATTTCATTATTGTTTAAAATCTCAATTTATGTGTTGTATAAGTAATTATTATGATCATAGATGAATATAATTGTGTTTAACCACTTTGAATCTAAGTTTTATTTTCCATATTTGTGTGTTTATTAAGTTCTAACAAAAAATACATAAGCTCTTCTATTAAACATTATATAGCTTCATTTCACTCGTACTCTTCAAAATAAATATCTAATTAAACCGTCCAATACTTCATGAATGTGTATAAGAGAAAAGAAAAAGCTAAATATAAACCAAACAAAAAAATTAGACTCCATAATCCATAATAACTATGTTTTAATCCATTAAATGAATGAAATCGGTTACATGAATTAATTTATGCTATAATGCTCTATCCAGAGTCGTGATTTTATCCAAATTATTAATCTCAAGATTTTTTATTAATAATTTTTCTTTTAATTTTTCTCTACCTCTAGTTATTTGGCTATTCTTTTCATCTAATATTCTTTTTCTATCACATAATTTACTTGTCTTCTATATATGTCATCTAACGGAATATTCACATCTTTACTATATTTATTTTATTCTCACGTTGATTCTCAAGCACCCAACACTCCATTTCATACAACATCACAAGTTTTGCTACAGTCCGATAAAAAATTTCTTCAACTTGAGCGACATCTGTCACATAAAATTATTGAAGTCCCCCTGCATTTCAACCATCCAACTTGAATTTGATGGTTTATACTCCCTCCTATTTTTTCATCGTTTTATATTACATAATCAAGATGTTTAAACCGTGGACTTGTGAGATGATATGATCTCTAAGTTTCACTTCTAGGTTAGAAATACTTCTCCTTTTATTGAAATGATATTTCATATATTGTGTCTTACTTCTGCTTATATAATTTTTTTTTAAGATTCATCTCCAACCTCTCATTTATCCTTCAACTATTCAAATAAGACTATATTATAACACCTAAATTTTGATTTTAATATCTTAATTGAGTTTTAGAGTGCTTTAATTTAATTTAATTAGTATTATTTAGAAAGTTGGATTTTAATAGAAAATATTATAATTTCATTTATATTTAAAATAGATTTTTATTTAAAATTAAAGGGGAGTGAATAAAATTATCAAGAGTTGAGGGGATTATTAGAATTAGTAAAATAAAAATAGGGTTTTATTTAAATAGAGAGAGAAAATAGAAAAAGGGAATTTTTTGGTGAAACAAGCTCTCAGTAGTTGAAAGAAAAACCCTAGCAAAGTAAGAATAGGAGAAAAGCCTTAATAGCCAAAGCTCCAACCATTTCCCGCGAATTCGAGATAAGGGAGGGGTGGAATTGTTCATAGTATGCGTGTTTAAGTATGAACGATAGGAAATCCTTAACCCCTTTCCTTTTCCTCCATTGATGAAGAAGGATTTCAATCTTGAGAGGATTTATGCAAAACCTCTATAGATTGTTGTGTTATGATGTTGTTTTCATTCTATGTTAATTGCCGAATTTTGTGTGGATCTATGTGCGTAATTTTACTTTTGATGTTCATCAGTATATATGATAATTTGATACGATATGGTGATGATTTCATGTTAGATTGATGTTGTATATGTTAAATCTGTGATGCTTGACGTGATTAAATATTTTATTATTCATGTTTGATGATTTACTATGTGTGTAGGGTTATTTGGACTCGAAATCGAAGATCTGGTGGTGCATCTATGGAAAAAAATGCTAGTTTTCACATTTTGCACATCGAAGACGAGCGTCACGTACATGACGGGCCAACTGTCACGCGCCTGGGGAAGACGTCCCACCTAGACAAGCTGATGGGCGTTAGCGAGGCAACATGCTGACAATTAGTGCCTCACGACGAACACCTTTGATAAATTGTCACTGATATGATGAACGATTGAGCTAAGGATGTTGACGGGTGAGGGTGACGACCGTCATGCCTGAAAGGCTGCCTGTTAACCCTTGTGTTGACCAATTCTGGTTGTTTTGACTCAATTTTTTGAATACTTCCTGGTTTTTGCCGACTGTTTGATGTTGTTTGATACTGTTTGATGAGTGTTGATAAGAAAAATAAATTTTTGAATATTATGATTGATTTTACAATGAATTCCTTATGCAGAGGAAATAGTTGTTGTTGAGATGTGCGGTTCGGTGAAACCATTGATGTGGCCTTACAATGACGATGAATGTTTATGTTGTGTTTTAGGTTCGAGAGGAACTAGTGACGTGTATTAAAGTTGGAGGTCAAGACAAGTATTACATATATTTTGTAACATTCATGTATCATTGTACATTGGAGATAGGTAGGACTTCGTTCCAGTGACGAGTAGGACTTCGGTCGTAGTGACGAGTTAGATGCTTCAGTAACACACCTCTGAACATCTGAAATGTTGGTACCACATGAATTGGAGTAGGGAAGATGATTACATTGCATACATAATTGCATTTGTGATTGATGATTGTTGTGGATGGATTATATGATTGGTTATTTATGTTAATTGTACTATCCTTGTTGTTGTATGCACCATTAATATATGTGAATGTATTCTCACTCCTTTTTATTTTCTATGTTGTTCCATACGCCTATTGTGCATATATTCAAGTAGAAATTTGAGAGATTTAGTTTTAGCTTGTTTTGGAGGATGGCATAGTTGGCTGACCGTCTTTGTTGTTTATTATTCTGCGTTGTTTAGTTATTCGCGTGTTGCTCTGATAGTGTAACACTGATTTGGGACCGTATTCTGTTTTTCTGCGAGTTGTTGAATTAACTAGACTTATGATTAAATGAAGTGATTTTAAATTTTATGAGACAAATTGAAGATCTATTGAAGTTTAACTCTGCTGCTATTATAAATTGAGAATGTTATGATGAGAAATGTAGCATCCTTTGTATTCTTTTATTCCACATGCTTTATTATTTATAAATCACGTGTTTGGGCTTTAGGGTATTACATATATCATCTGCAAAAAGCATGCATCTCAGTGCAAGCTCTTGGATGTCCTCCGTTAGTACATCTAAAATTAAAGCAAAAAGGTAGGGGCTTATGGTTGAACCTTGGTACAAACATATTTTAATGCGGAAATCGCCCGTCTCTCCACCTTTTATTTGTGCACTAGTAAATACTCTTTCATTCATATATTTGATAACTCGACTATATGAAATCCTACCCACTTTTATCTCCAGGGCTTTCCAAAAAAAAATATCTAGGCACTCAATCACATGCCTTATCCAATTCAATAAAAATTAAGTGCAAGTCTTATTTGTCCATTCGATACTGCTTCATCATTCATCTTAATAGATAAATCACTTCCACGATCGACCTCTTGGGCATCAAACAAAATTGATTCTCAGACACTTGAGTATATTTTCTTAGTCTCTGTTATCACACTTTCTCATAACTTCATGGTATGACTCATATGTTTAATCACCCTGTAATTTGCATAATTTTTTATATCCCCCTTATTCTTATATATCGGGACTAAAGTTCTCCTCCTTCATTCATCCGACATTAACTTTGAACTTATAATCTCGTTAAAGAGTTTGGTGAGCCACTCAATACATCTATCTCCAAGAATTTTCCACACTTTAATAGGTATGTTGCCTAGCCTAATCACCTCACGGTTACTCATCCTTTTCAATACTTCTTTTCCTTTTGTTTTTGAATCTGACGGTAGTAATTATAGTTTCACTCATCTTCTATAATGTCAAGTCTTCTAGTGTCTGGTGAGTTATCATATCCTTCATTAAATAAATTGTAGAAATACATCTTTCACCTATCCTTTATATCTTTTTTCTGAACTAAGACTTTTTCCATCTTCATCTTTAACACACTTCACTTGATCCAAATCTTCAGTATTTCTTTCTCTTCCCTTAACAAGCCTATATATCGATTTTTCTTCTTCCTTGATTCCTAAGGGTTGGTATAATCCATCAAAAACTTGTGTTCTTGCTTCACTCACCACCTTTTTAGCCTCGTTCTTATATTTCTTATACCTTTTTCCAAGTTTCAACATTTTTACACTTAGACCATTCTTTAAAACAATCCTTTTTAACTCTAACTTTACTCTAAATACTTTCATTCAACCACCACGATTATTTACGCTGTCACTACCGTGAAAAATGCCGACGCAGACAGAGTCGCCATCAAATATTATTTATCCCAAAGAAGGGAAAGAAAAACATCGAGTAAACCTCAAGTAGGCAAGAACAAGGTCTCGCAACAAAGAAATGGGTAAGGAAATCGGTTATGCAAAGGGAAGGTATTAGTAACCCTCACGTCTGTGATACTCCACATGATCCACCCAAGTTGTTCTAATCAAATGGTGTGTTAAATATAATGCTTACTTGCTAAGGGAATGTGAAATTCTGGTATAAGCAACACATACAAACAAAATTGTCTTAACAACAGATGATGTTGAGACAAATGTTACAACATCTGGCAACAAACCAGATCAATCAAGCTGAATAGGATATATAAAATTAAACTGTAGAATAATAAATAACACAATGAGTTGTTAACCCAGTTCGATGCTAACTCACATACTTTAGGGGCTACCAAGCCAGGAAGAAAATTCACTATCAGCAGTATTAGTTTAAAGCTAAACTAATCCCAAGTTTACAATTTCTCTCCTAATCACTACCCAGTGCAACCTTTACCTAGGATCTGCCCTAGATATGGAAAATCACCATCCCATTTCCTAAATCACCTCAGTGATATTTAACAGTCCCAATCCCAGTGACTGCAACAAATACAATCCAATTTAGAAGATTACACTTCAAATACAGAAACTCAAATTCTTGGGTAAAAGCTTCGAGTGAGAACAATAACTTGACAAACTGTCAATTAATAATCCGTCGACCACATGGTATCAAAAGATACATGGGTGACTGTTGGCTGGAATTTTGACGGTATATAATTTGGAAGAATTAAGAGGATGTTGAAGGAAGTTCAATTTTTTTCAAAAGGGATGTGAAGCTGGTTATTTAAGGTTTTTTCGGCTGACTGGCCAAATAAAGATTAGCGAAGTCTTACTATTGCATAACATATAAGACTTAAAGATATTTCAAGTTTCGAATTCAAATAATTTGACATATTATATCATGATGTTTGGAGCTTTGGATTGAAGGCTGATTTTGAATCCAAATGCTTTCTTCTTATCCAGAAGGACGCGTGGAACCCTGAGGTTTTGAGAAAGCATGTAACGTCAAACGTGGCATTTCTATAGTGAAAGCCCGTTATGGTCGAAGTAGTATAAATTAGGGTCTTAATGTTAGATTTTCGTGGGTTCACTTTTGTACAAGTTACTCATAAAACTCGAAGTACATGTGTTTAGAAAAAAGAGTCTTTGAGAATGCACGTATGAATCACCATATTTTAAGTAATTGTCAGTTTATATTTATCAGAATCTCTTTCATTCATTTTACTTTTAAGTCTAAGTCTTTTTACTTTCCTATAGTCACTTTACATAGAATTTATGTCCTTTACACTTTAACCATAACTTTCGAAAAGATGAACACTCGAAAGATATAAACTAACGAAACGCAACACGTGTCCTAGGATCAATCTAGTCGATCCTGTAAGTTACCAGAATTTCTAGAATTCAAAAGACTAGCAGTTGTTTACCAATTTTCACGATAAACAAATTGGCACGCCCAGTGGGGCTGTGTCGTGTTCGTGTCACAAATTGTCTATTTTTGTGTCTATTTTAATCTATCTTATTTGATATTGTTGTATGAGACCGAGGAGTGGGAAATTATCCAAAAACAACGAACAAATTCCAAAAAGAAAATATACTAGGAAGATGGTTAACCCACCACCCTATAACGATGGAGAACAACCACCCCCTTTGACAGGGGAAAGTACGACTGTGTTGTCAGCAATCGAGTCGATACCTATTCAAGCAAATACAACGGGAACATCAACAAACACTTTCAATGGTCCAATTTTGTCCCCAATACGGTCCGAGGGTTCCCTAGAGAACACAAGGCCACCAAGGACAAATAATTACAAGCATTTTGCATCTGGATTCACAATGCCAATGGATGACCGTGAACGAACATATGGTATGCCAACATCAATAATGGCAAGCCTCAACAATAGTACTTCAACATTTCCTGATCCAAGATTGTCAACATTTTCACCAGTACAAGAATCAGGATCAAGAGTCAACAATATGGGTTAAAATGTCCCTCCCTCGGGATTCGTTTCACAGTTGCCTAACTTAACAATGAATTCTGCAGCGGCTTTTCGACAGCAAATGAATGACAGCAACCATGAAATGGTTGGTGTTTTATCCCAACAAATGGGCACTATTTTTAATCCTTTAATTTAAACTGCTACTGAGACAAATCAATAGAATGCACGAACGAATCAACAACTAGCAGCGCAAATGGCGTGAATTGCATACTTCTTTGGTGCTCTTAGACCCCAAGTTCAACATCCTAGGCGAAAATTGATAAGGGAAAACCAAGGAGTGGTTTTCGAAGAAAATCATACGGTCAATCAGGCGCCACCAATTGCACAAAACATCAATGATTTCAATCAACAGTGGAGGATTGGACAACCTAGGGTCGAATAAGAGATACCAGGGGAAGAACTAACCCCAAGGATAGTCATGGTAAATCGAAATCAGGATGCAGATGAAGTCCTTTAACGGGTTCGACAAGACGAATATCAAGGGGAGAATAATCTGATAGCCATGGTCAAAATAATAGTGGCTCGAAATAGGGTAAATGTGGGCGTTCGAAGGCCAAACTATACATCCCGTTTGTCTGAATACATTTTGCAGACAGAGTTACCTAGGAGATGGAAAGTCCAAAAGTTCATAAAATTCTCTGGTGGTACCAGCGAATCTACTGTCGAACATATATTCAGGTATCTTATCGAGGTTGGGGACATAACAAATAATGAGAATCTAAGAATAAAATATTTCCCTAGTTCAGTAACAAAAAATGCGTTTACATGGTTCACCACACTCCCAGCAGAGCCCATCCATGATTGGACTCGCTTAGAGAGGATATTCCATGAATAATTTTACATGGGACAATCAAAGATTAGTCTCAAGGAATTGGATAGTATCAAGAAAAAGTTTACAGAGCCAATTGATGATTATTTGAACATGTTTCGCTTATTGAAGGCAAGATGTTTTACACAAGTGCCTGAACATGATTTGGTCGAAATGGTCGCATGCGGGTTAGATTATTCCATTAGAAAGAATTTAGATACCCAATACTTAAGGGACATGGCCCAATTAGCATATAGAGTTTGACAAGTCGAACGATTGGAGGCCGAAAAGGCTAGGGAAAAAAGAACAATAGAAAGCAAATTGTGGCATATGTCAAAGCCGAAGACGATGAACAAGAGATCTATAATGACTCTATAGGTTTCAAAGAAAGTTAAGTGGACTTGGCTGAATTGAAGCAAGCCCCATCTTATCCTTGTAAACCTTTAGCCTCTTCAAATGGGAAAAACTCTGTCAAACCTGAGAAAAATGTAAGTTCCCTAAGAAAACATACACCTTCGACATAACAAAGTGTTGTAACCGGCAAAAAATAATGAGTCGTCGCCATTAATTTTGGTCCTAAGGATGGGGGTATAAAGGATAACCCTAATCTTTTCGAGATTCTAAGCTCGTGAGTTAGTTAGACGAAGGGATGGTGTTAGACCCCCTTCATCTCCCTTGTTCTCAAGGGGCCCCTTTTCTAGGTCTAAGGGTAGATCAAGGATTTCTACTTAGTATGTCATTGTTAAAGGTATAAAAAAAGATTTATATTTTTAGTTTATGGACTCGTCTTGGTTTTAGCTGCGTGCCTACATATCTCTTTGCAAAGAATCAGAGTCCAAATTCGTAGTTCGTATGTGTTTGGTTAGTTTTTTTATGGATTGTGTAAATGCTTTTGAATTATCCTTGAACCTTGTCTGAGTTTCAAAATTATGTAGTCGTAGACGTAGTTCACAGTTGATTTAGAAAATATATCCACAATCCTTTTTGAAAATAATATTGAAATTTGAAATTATGTTAGTAAGAAAAAACATTAACTTTGATTGGTTAATTGTCTTAGAATGCATGTTGAAGTTTGGAAAACAATAAGTTTGAATGATAAATATGTTTGATGAATTGAAAAAAAAAGGTTAGTATTTTAAAAATAGTTAATAAATAATTATCCTCTTATTATTAGAAATATATTACATATTTTTAATAATAGTCCAATATTTATTTATCAAAATGATTTTTATGATAAATGAAAAAATATATAATTTTAATACAAATGATAAAAAATAGTATGGGAAGAAGATTTATAATTATATGATATAAATAAATTAAATAACTAAAATAACAAAATAAATTATTAAAATAAAAACAGGGGGTGTATTTTTAGTTGACGTAGTAAAAACAGGGGGTGTCAATAGAACAAGATAAGCCCAAAATTTTGTGTTGGAGCCCAATACGCCAGGGGGTGTAAATTTTAGTCAAAGAAGTAATATGGGGGGGGGGGTGAATAATATTGGGCTTAGCCCAAATGGTGTTTGAAGTCTGTTGGCCATGCTGTGGGGGAGTGTAGGAAGTTATGGTGCACTGAAGAATCTATGGGCGTTCAATTTTGATCAACGGCCCTCAGGAGTTAATCCTGGAACATCTAATCAAAAGTATGAAGGACGTACGGTCAAGATTCTTTGTTAACTAGGGAGCATGATAGCGCGAGCATAGGGTGTTTACAGAGGGTTTACATATATTCATTTTTCTTCATACTTTGCCATTTTTCCGTTCCCCTCTCTCTCTCTCTCTCCGCCCAACCTTCTCTCTTTCTATACAAAATTCTAGAGAGAGAGAGAGAGAGGCTCTGACCTCTCTCTATAATTTAGGTGATCGGAAATCTCCTTGGCCAGCGGCACCACCTTGGGCTGCCCTGAGCCAACCCCACAACCACCGTAACACCCAGATTTTCGGTTGAAGTTCAACCGGGATATTCATACCTTAATCTTCGACACTGCCCAAAACCTAGAAACCCCTCACCCCTTTAGAACCCTAGAAGGTTGTCATTGTGGGCGACCGTGAAGGTCGCCGTTGTAGATGAATATATGTCGGAGACATCACCTCTCTGCCCAGATATTCAAATAAACCCTTATGAACCCTAACCTATCATAAGAACCCTAATAATGCCAACCCAGAAACATGAAGATGAAGAAACCTAACTCTATATTTTTAGAACCCTAACCCTAAGAACATGAACCATAAACCTAAAATTTTCCCAGCAAACCCCAAATCACATCAAATAAACAGTAATAACATCAACATCGAGATCTTAAGCTAAGTGGATTAGAATTACCGTCCATGCAGTGATACTTCTTATATAATTCTCCCTGATTTCTATGATCTCATTCTTCTAATCCCTCTCTTCTTATCCTTCGTAGGTACCAACTGAATGGAGACTTAGCTCAAAGGAGTTAGGGTTCTAATGATGTACCCTGATCAATTTTTTTTGAACGAATAGCTTTGGTGAGGGTTAGGATTATGCAACAATAATCTCTAAGGGTTTACGTCTCAATTTTCCCCCTTTTTCACTTAACTTAGGTATAAATTTATAGGTTTAGGAATGAGATAATTTAGGAAATATTTTGTTGATTTGCAGTTACAAATCTTTGATTGAGGTTAGGTTAGATTGATTTTAGAGATTTTATTTGTAAATTAGTGATTAGATTTCTGATTGTGTTAATGTATTGGGACGCTTTTGCATTGTAAATTTGAAATCAATAAAGAAGATTTGATATGTAATTTCTACTTCTCTTTTGATATGATTCAAAAAGATTTCTTGAATTTGGGCTTTGGGTGACTTGATGAAGAAGAGTCCAGGCGCAAATTAGAACAAAGAGTTCAAAGAAACCCTAATTTTGACCCTTGGTCAAAATTCCAACAATTTAAATGATAATAAATAAATAAATGAAAAATAATAAGTAAAAAATGGATGCAGCGTGTGAAAATATGTTGACCTCATGTCAACTTAAAAAATAAATATAATACTAAAAAAAATTAGCATGAATGTTAACTTTAGTCAACAATAATGCTAATTATAAAACAAAAACAATTAAACCTATTTAAATGGGCCTCTTCAAACTTTAACAGGCTATTGGATTGAAATTATGATAATAAGCCCCCATTTTGATAAAAATGATACATACACCCCTGTAATACGGTGGGAGAACTGACTTGGTTGTTTTGCTTTTTATCGCAATTGTTGCGGATAGCAAGAGCCGCCACCGACTTTTCTTTTATCCAATAAAGGAAAGGGTGAAAAGAACAGGAAAGACCTTTGAGATATTTTCTTGAGTTTGGGGGGTAGGTTATGAAAAGAAAAGGTGTTATCACCCTTTTCATCCGTAGTTATCTACGGGCTCTTAGTTGCTTGCTAGATCACTTGAAAATACTTTGTTTGAAAATGTGTTTTATGATGGGTGTAAGTTTGAAAATATTTTGAAAACGCCTTTGTTTCGGTAAACTTTGTAATAATTCTCGTCTCTATAAGAATGTATACAAAGTGTTGATTTTGAAAATAGTTCAAAGAGATGTTTGTTTTTGAAGATGTTTTGAAAGTGTAAGTGTGAGAATGGTTTTAGTTTGTGAGAAAGAAACTACGAGCGTCCTACCTACTCAAAAGGTCTTTATTCTTTTCCTCCTCCTTTAAATGTTATTATCTTACCATTGATTGGTAAGAAGCCCCATCATTGGATGTGAAGGGACAGGCGTGGGTCATCGTATAGTCATGAATGGAAATATTGTGAGATATCTTAGCATTTCTCTTAAGGGACTAAGATCATTTGTAAGGCAACATTCATAGCGTCATCGAGGGACTATGATCTTTGATTGTTTTTGCTAAGACGTCTCACATGCATACTATGACCATTTTCTCAAGACAACAAGTGGAGTTAACCCTAGAGGTGCAAGTGTGCAAGTGTTTATTTTTCATGCATTGTCTTGTCTTGGATTAGGATTTTCTAAGGTTGATTTTTTATCTTTCCATACACATACTAATTACTAACATTTATGAAAGCAATAAAAATGTGGAAAAATAAATGTTCAATGCTATTACATTATTTGGGGGACGGGGGATACAGATGTACAAATGGGGATTGCAAGAAATTAAATCTAATTATCTATTACACACCATATTGAATAACTATGAAGCAAATATATGAAATATGTAAAAAAACAACGCAAAAGAGAGAAAAAAATCTTTCGACATCATGTTTCGAAGCATGCTTATATGCATCGAACATATCCTTCTTTCGACCCTATAATGCCAAATCGAACTTAGTATGAGTCGAAGCATAACTTTATGTGTCAAATCACACACCCTTTTCCCCTTATGTTTAGGATTGTAAAGCAGTATGTGTCAAAGCCTAAAGCTTTGTGTCTAATCATGCTGTAATTCTTTCACTCCAACATTATTTTATGGTTTGTACATGTTAGTTCTTAACATATAATTGACAAGAAAATAAGACAAGCAAAAAGTTAGCTTCGAATGTAATGGTTATTACATGTTATCTTCGAAGATGAATCATCAATGATTCTTGAAATGAAGGGTTTAAAGTCAAGAAGACTTACCTTGAAGTTGGAATTTATGTTTCGAACTTGAGTTGCTGCCTTGAATGTTCTTGAGTTCGAAGAAAAGAACAGAGGTGTTGTTTTTGGTTCTGGGTTTAAGAGTGTTTTAAGGCTTCAACCTTCGTATTCTCTCCTCTCTTTTTTCTTCTTCTCCTTTTTCCTTGCCCAAAAAGCCACCCTTTGTATGTTGTGAAACAGCTTATTTATAGAAGAGTCTTGTTGGGGTTTTGAGGGGAAAAACAAATAAAATTTGAATTGTTTGGGTATGCTCTTTTCATAGATTTTGAAGTGCAGCTCTTATATGCTAATTTGGTGTAAATATGGGACTGAGATAATGCAGGCTTGGAATGGTTTAGGAGCAGCATAACAGGACTATTTTTCAGCAGTTTTGGAGTGTTGTGGCAGCTTGGTGCAGGGCTGTTACATCGCAGTACAACAAACTATTTTTTGACATGGTTTTAGGCTATTATGTGGACAGTACATCAAGTTTGGGCTTGGAAGCATATATGACTTTGTTCAGCAATCATCTTGAATCTCTAAAAGATATCGAATACTTCATCCTTTCGTTTTGATCACATAGATCCACAACCTTCGACCAAACTCATCAACAGACAAAACAATATTTGTTTCCCCCAATTGTATGTTCTTCAAACGGAACACATTCATCTGAATGTACCACTTACTTCATCCTTTCATTTTGATCACATAGATCCACAACCTTCGACCAAACTCATCAACAGACGAAACAATATTTGTTTCCACCAAATGTATGTTCTTTGAATGGACCACATTCATCTGAATGTACCACTTATTTCGTCCTTTCATTTTGATCATATAGATCCACAACCTTCGACCAAAATTATCAACAGACAAAACAATATTTGTTTCCACCAAATGTATATTCTTCGAATGTACCACTTACTTCGTCCTTTCGTTTTGATCACATAGATCCTTAACCTTCGACCAAACTCATCAACAGATAAAACAATGTTTGTTTCCACCAATAGCATGTTCTTCGAATGGACCACATTCATCTGAATGTACCACTTTGAGTATGCAAGATGATCTCATTGACATAGTCGAAAGGAAATAATTTATGGATTGCTTTCCTACCAGTAACCATCAGTTGATTAAGTGGTCGAAAGTTCAAATGTTCAAACCTCAAATTGTAATTCATAGTGTTGAAACTATGTGTGTCAAAGGGTTTAGAGGTGGATCAGAGCAAGTTGCTCGAAGGAAGCCATTGCCCAGTCGAAGCTTGTAGATCGAAGCAAGCATGAAGATAGACTTTTAATCTATAGTGTCGAAGCTATGTGTGTCAAAGGGTTTAGAGGTGGATCGAAGCAGGTTACTCGAAGGAAGCCATTGACCAGTCGAAGCTTGGGGATCGAAGCAAGCTTGCTCTTCTTCGACTTGTCAAAAATCTGCCAACCACTTCTTTTGATCAGTCATGTGGTTCGAACATCCTGATTCAGATTTTGAATTCGACATGGTTATCTGCCACTGCACACTTTTTCTTTTATCTTCTTTGCCCTTTCGACAATTTCCTCTTCCTCCTTTCAAAAGATTCAGAAGTTCTATCTTTGACCTGATGCTTGAAAGTCCAATATGATCCACGAAAACTATATGGGGAATTAAAAGTTCAATTGGAGCGGGGCGGACATAATTGAAGATGATGGCCTAAAATCTAGGTCCGCCCTACAAAAAAGTGAGTGCGGGACGGAGAAAGCCCGCGAGCACTCTATTTTTTAGGCCTAAAAATACAAATTTTATGCTAATAATTGTAACACCCCTTCTAAATAACCCGCGAATATATTAATTAAATCAGAGTAACATGGAAAACAGAGATGTCACAATTCAAGATAAATATAAAAACCTCAAATCTACAGTTATCATGCTTTACTGGAGGAATTATTAAGATAAATATTCAAATCAACATCATGTTCTACACAGCGGAAATGTCTCAAAACCGGAATAACTTCACTTCATAAGTATTCCCAACATAAATTAAACAATAGAGTATAAAATAAAACTCATCATTCAAACGTTTTCCCCAGTGTTACAACCTATCAGAGCACGACACTGACACGCAGACTTAAAGTAACATAGCTCTAGAGCCATCCTCACCAACTCCTGAGCTGCTAACTTTAATCTGAAATCATTAAAGTAAGGGTGAGATTTCTCATAATTAACATGCATTATAAGCTTCTCAATCAACATTATATCACAAGCATATTATTTCACCCATTTTAGCATAAATCCAGATTCAACACACAGTTTCAATCATACAAGTCATTATGCATAAATCAATAATCAACCAAAGAATTGTAACACTGGAAGACATCCTAACATGTTACAATTCCATGCAAACACAAATGCAGACACAATGTATGTGGTACCAATCACGTGACCAAGTCACCCAACACTGATCCATCATCAACCGGATACATTAACCATTGATTCGTCCATAAACACTCGGACACGAATCCAGCCTAACCATCCATCATCTCTCGGGTATCGGTTAACGGCAATACAAGTCAAATTCCACATAATGGGAATTAACTTCACCAAAACAATGCATATGCATGCACATCACCAGCATGCAACATCAAATCCACGGAATATGATCACAACATAATTCCAAATAATGCCAAAACCAATATATCACATGATCACATCTCAATCATAATGGATAGCAGGCACAACACATAAGTATCAGTTCTCATTCACCAAATCAGAATAATTTACAAACAATTCTACATCATTCTCAAAATACCAAAGTTTACAAAAATCGGGAATTCTACTCTTTTTAAAATAATTTTCATAAAATAATATTTTCTTATTTTATAAGATAGTATTTTTAATTTAAGAAATACTGCCGAAAACGGCACTCAAATCAGACTTACGGTTTGAAAGTTATGAATTTTCAAAGTTTAATATTTTTCAAAAAGTTACAGCAGAACCCGGTTCCTACATATGCAGGAACCGGTTCCTGCGAAGTTCAAAAATCACCTTTCTAGAAAATGTATGGGAACCCGGTTCCTACCTATACAGGAACCGGTTCCTACATAAAAAGTCAGTTTCTTCACAAATTTTACACTGGGAACCCGGTTCCTACCTATACAGGAACCGGTTCCTACGTGCGTTTTTGCTAGTTTTTGTAAGTTTACACAGTGGAACCCGGTTCCTCCCCACTGGGAACCGGTTCCCACGACCTGCAGAGCCAAAAACTGCTATTTTGACAGCATTATGTATCTCAATCCATTCCTTTTCATTCCCATACGAATGACCACATCAATTAACACTAGAATCACCCAAGTAACATCAACATAATGTCAAATAACACAATTCAACCATTCCTAACAATCCTATATCATGCAATTGGTTCAATTCCATACAATTTGTCAACATTAGGGACAAATTCTACAACCTAGAAAATCCTAAATTGAGATTCCTAACATGCTTAATCAATTCTATTGATCCCAAAATCTATAAGGCATATTAAATAATTGAAATCACCCCTTACCTCGCGATGATCCTTCGAATTCACGACGTTTGGCTTTTTCCTCTCTTCTCTTCTCTTCTCCAATTTCACGTATAATGATGTGATCGGTGGATTTAGAACTGACTGTTTAACGCTGGTTCGCGAAATGTCGCGGGAGCAAGAGTCGCCACCGTCTTTTATTTTCTCCAACATGGACAGGACAAAAGCACAGCAAAATTCCTTATGAGAACGTTTCTCGGTTCGGGAGGTAGATTTATAGAAAGGGAAGATGTTAGCACCCTTTCTATCCGTGGTTATCCATGGGCTCTTAGATACTTGCTCTTATGTTTTCAAAATGTTTGCTTTTCAAAATGTGAGTGGGTTTGAAAAAGTTTCTTTGAAAGATTTCTGAATAACTCTTGTATCTGTCCTCAAGAGTGTTTGAAAAATTGTTTTGAAAGCTTTTGAAAGTGTCAGTGTGAAAAGATTTTGTTTGTTTTTGAAGAGAGCAAGTATCCATGAGTCATCTACCTACCCTAAGGAATTAGGCTATGTAAAAGTCCTTAAGGTAGTGCCATCCCACCATTGAGAGATAGGTAGCACCACCGTTGGAGGTGTTCGGGTCAATTCGATTGTAGGGACAGTGTGGTCACCGAAGCAATAGTAGGACACCTTAGAAGTAACCCTAATGTCCTAGATTCTTTTTATCCGAGGCAACCGTTTTGAGGCAACTGGATCTTTAGACAAGAGGGCGACCTCTAAAACATTCTATACTTGACGACCACGTTTCGAAGGCAACGAGTGAGGCGTATCCTAGAAGTGGTGTGTGTTGTTTTCATGTTAATATTTATCTTTGATCAGGGCATTGTGAGCTACGCTTTGTTTTTAATTACCATACATTCTTTCATGCAACTTAGAATTTAGGAGTGCGGAGAATTAAAAGACGGAAATATAAAAGCTACGCTATTACAAGGCGCGGGTCTATACATCGCCAAAATACACAGACCTGTTTTTGATAAAAATGCGGAAAGTAAAAATGCGGTAAACCTAATTACTATTACATTCCTTGAACAGTTACATAACAATCCATAAGAAAATAATGCGCGAAAGGAATTGAAATCAGGACGTCCGAGGGTTTTGACCCTTTGAGAAATTAAATTGAATTAAGACTAACTAATTATTTAAAGAAAGAAAAGGAAGTGTTTTTTTAATGTTTTTTTTGTATTTATGAAATAAAGAAAATTAAAAGGAAACCCTAATTCTAAATTATTTTTAATCATTAATAAAACGTCAAAGTTGACCTAATTTAAACTAATTAGTTAATTTACATATTTATGTACAAAAATTAATGATAATTAATAATAATGATAAATAATGATGATTAATAATTAATTTAAGAAAAAGATAAAAATGTCAAAAAAAACCTAATTCTACGTATTTTATTTGTTAAGAAAAGTATAAGAATTTAAACCTAAATTAAACTAAAGTTAATTGTTAGTTATTTATTTACAAAAATATGTTAGTGGTGAAATTAATAATAATTAAATATATTTTACAATTTTGATTTTTCTGTTTTTATTATGGAAAAAATTATTTTTATGGTGAATTAATAATAATTATAAAAACAATTGAAAGAAATTAAAAAAGAAAAGAAAAGAAAACAAATATGCAAACCAAGGGGGGTGTCAGGCCCATGTGGAGGTTTTTTGGAAGTAATTCAGGCCCATTAGCACAAGCTCGTTTGACTTTCCATGATTGTGTGTATGTTGTTGACTGGAGTGCACCCGGGATCTCGTTCTGTGGCCATTGGATGAATGATTAAGGCCACTTGGCAAGCTACGCGTGAGGATGCATGGTGGAATACTGAACGAAGGCTACACGTGAATATGTTAAAACAAAAATTATGGATTGTGTGGGGGGACCTGGGAATCGAACCCAGGTCCCTATACCAGCAAGACACGTCCTCCACCAGCTGAGCTATGAAACGCGTTTGTACATATGTTGATTAACAAATATTATATATGAAAAACAAACATTAATGGTATGAAACCAAAAAACGCGCTAAAGTTTAAACGCTCCAGTTACAGGACGCCACGCATACCTTCTTCTTCGTTCTTCCTGCAAACATGAAACGAGTAGCGGGGGTTTTAAACCCCCACCAAGTGAAAGTGTGAAAAATAGCGATTATGCCCACAGATAAGATAAATTGAGCGCGAGGGTATCATTTGATTCGTCTTGTTGCAACGAGTTTGTCTATGTTGGTCTGGAGGTCTAATTTCACAGTATATGCAAAGCCCTAATTTTCAAGCTTTGAAAACCCTAGATGTCGTTCATGGTAAATCTTGATTCAGGCAACATTAAATCAATTGAACTGTACCAATCACTTCAGAAGGTCACCATTAGTGTAAATCAAACAAGAAAAAGGATTAAATGCACGTGAATCATGTTATGCAATTTTGAAAAACAAGACAAACCGAATGGCTTACGTTCTTGGATTCTTCACGTGTTAGGATTAATTCTCGATGCCAATAGACTCCTGGAAGGTCCAGCAATGTGTTAGAATCCTTTTTATGCTTTGAAACGTGCTGCAAGTATGATTTCAGTTTTCCAAATTTCTTGAGTTTTTTCAAGTTGGTTATGGAGTTTCCAGCAGCTTTTTCGTGGATTCCTGAATGGGGTTAGGTCTTGCATATGTATGTGATGCAAATTAGGTAAAAAAAAAGCCCATGAATCCATTACAATAATGTTTCATATCTTTGATTTTCAATTATGTATTTCCAATCTTTTTTCATTGAAACCCTTGCCAATTATGGAAGATCTTCCTTTTTTGAATGAGAAACGACTTGGCCAGCTTGCCCTGATATGATTTGCTTCACAAAAGATCCAAAAACATATCTTTTTTAATTTTCCTATAATTAAAATCAATTAAATGAATTAATATAAATATAAATTCAATTAATTAATTTAAAAATAAGAAAATAAATTATTTTGAGCTCAATGGGTCGTGCATAGGCTTTGGGTAATGATTCAAGGAAGAATTTGAGGCCCATTAGCAAATTTGAAGCTTTTTAGGCAAAGTTGACTTTTGAAAGTTCCCAAAAATTTCCCAACTTCTCCAATGCATATCTTGCTCAATTTTGAAGCTATGATCATGTTCTTGGACATTTTGGAAAGGTCTTGAAGTCCTCTAACCAATGCCTTTGGTCCCATGTCATTTTGATTTACCAATCTCAAGTTATGGTCTTTGACTTAAAGTGCCTTTTTGTTGACTTTTGAAAATGACCTATAATATTGAAATTGATAACTTTTTGTGAGAGAATTTCTTGGACTTGGAGTGTGAAGATGAGTTGTAGTAAATGTCATCCCCTTCAAAATGAGCATTGGATGGGATTTTTCTGATAAACCATGAAGAAGTTATGTCTTGGTCAATTTGCAGTTGACTTTTCAATTGTCCAAAAATAGAAACTTTTGCATCTTGAGACTTTTTGAGCCATGCTTATGGAATCATGATCAAGAATTGATCAAATGATGATTGTGGCTTCAAAATGAGATGTTGACCAAAAATTTCGACTTTTGACTGTCAAATGACCATTTTGCCCCTACAGTTGACTGTGAAGTAATTAGGGTTTTTGACTGTGCAATTTGATGCTGTGAGTCTTGAAACTTGACATATGGATGCTTGACAATGTTTATAGGCATATGGTACTTGATTGGACCCTTGAAAACCTCAATTTCTTTGCCAGAACCAAAACCCTAATTTTGACTATATCAGGAGGCAATTGGACTGTGCAACCCTTGAGAGATTTTGAAGCTTTTGGAGATTGATCTTGACAAATCTTGAAGAATATGGGAGGGAAAATTTTGGGGTACAGCAGTTGCCCCTGTTCAATCTTCTTAGACCTGAGGATGTAGATTGGCTGGCGTGCCTTTCGTAATCCGAAGGTGGAAGATGATTGAACACTAGAGTGCCCAGAAATTTGCACTCGCATGGTAGAGTATAAGCAGTGTGATGTAGGGAATGGGCTTACAGATGCCATTTGGAGAGATGATGGATAGGAGGATGGGCTTATGGATGCCATCTAGGTGTCGATCGCGTAAGAGATTCCTTAGCGAGAACTTGCGTACCTGAGAAAGAAAGATAATTACCTGGCATGTTACAGAGGTTAATCTTCAAACTCTTTATGTGGATGTGCCCTGGCTAGATACAAGTATCGAATCTACAATCTCTTCAGACGTGCCCTGGAAGGATACAGGAATCGAGTCCGGAAATAGTCGTCAACAGATACACCCTGGCAGGATATAGGAATCGGATCTTCAAACTCTTCAGACGTGCCCTGGCAGGATACAGGAATCGAGTCTGGAATATAGTCGTCAATAGATACACCCTGGCAAGATACAGGAATCAGATCTTCGAACTCTTCAGACGTGCCCTGGCAGGATACAGGAATCGAGTCTGGAATTAGTCGTCAACAGATACACCCTGGCAAGATACAGGAATCAGATCTTCAAACTCTTCAGACGTGCCCTGGTAGGATACAGGAATCGAGTCTGGAATTAGTCGTCAACAGATACACCCTGGCAAGATATAAGAATCAGATCTTCAAACTCTTCAGACGTGCCCTGGCAGGATACAGGAATCGAGTCTGGAATTAGTCGTTAACAGATACACCCTGGCAAGATACAGGAATCGGATCTTCGAACTCTTCAGACGTGCCCTGGCAAGATACAGGAATCGAGTCTGGAATTAGTCATCAATAAATACACCCTGGCAAGATACAGGAATCGGATCTTCAAACTCTTCAGACGTGCCCTAGCAGGATACAGGAATCAAGTCTGGAATTAGTCGTCAACAGATACACCCTGGCAAGATACAGGAATCGGATCTTCAAACTCTTCAGACGTGCCCTGGCAGGATACAGGAATCGAGTCTGGAATTAGTCGTCAATAGATACACCCTGGCAAGATACAGGAATCGGATGTTCAAACTCTTCAGACGTGCCCTGGCAGGATACAGGAATCGAGTCTGGAATATAGTCGTCAACAGATACACCCTGGCAAGATACATGAATCGGATCTTCAAACTCTTCAGACGTGCCCTGGCAAGATACAGGAAACGAGTCTGGAATTAGTCGTCAACAGATACACCCTGGCAAGATACAGGAATCGGATCTTCAAACTCTTCAAACGTGCCCTGGCAAGATACAAGAATCGAGTCTGGAATTAGTCGTCAACAGATACACCCTCGGGGTATTCTTGAGCTTCCAGATACCTCTTCACCTCATGATACCAGGGTTTTTCAGTTACCTCTTCAGCTTCAAGCTCACAGCAATATGCAGGTTCATCCAGTTTCCAGATGATGATTCGGGGAGCCTCATTATCCCATTTGACTTTGAACATAGAAGACATCGTAGCCAGCGCGTCCGCCAACTGATTCTCCTCTCTTGGGAAGTGTTCAAAAGTTATCTCTATGAAATGGGGGATCAATGTCAACACACACTCTTTGTAAGGAATGAGGTTTGGGTGTTTTGTATCCCACTCGCCTTTGATCTGATTGATCACGAGAGCGGAATCTCCGAAGACACTCAGAAACTTGATCCTTAAGTTAATCGCAGCTTGAAGACCCATGATGCATGCCTCATACTCTGCCATGTTGTTGGTGCAGTTGAAACATAGTCGGGCAGTAAGTGGAGTATGAGTGCCTTGAGGGGATATGATCACAGCGCCGATACCATTACCCAAAGCGTTGGAGGCTCCGTCAAAGTGCATAGACCATCGGGATCCTTCCTCAGGTCCTTCATCCGGTCCAGGTACTTCACAATTAGTCACTACCATGATATTCTCGTCAGGAAATTCAAAGTTCATTGACTGGTAGTCGTCCACTGCCTGGTGTGCCAAATGGTCTGCCAATACGCTTCCCTTGATTGCTTTCTGAGTCGTGTACTGGATGTCGTATTCTGTCAAGATCATCTGCCATCTTGCTATTCTTCCAGACAGAGCAGGCTTTTCGAATATGTACTTTATTGGATCCATTTTCGAGATCAACAGAGTAGTGTGAGTCAGCATATACTGTCTCAGCCGGCGAGCAGCCCATACCAAAGCGCAGTAAGTTTTCTCGAGCAGTGAGTATCGGGTCTCACAGTCGGTAAACTTTTTGCTAAGGTAATAGATGGCGTGCTCTTTTCGGCCAGACTCGTCATGCTGCCCCAGCACACACCCCATTGAGCTGTCAAGTACTGTTAAGTATAGTATTAGAGGTATCCCTTCAACCGGTGGTATAAGAATGGGTGGTTCTTGGAGATACTCTTTGATTCTGTCGAAAGCGGCCTGACATTCATCATTCCAACGTACTACATGATCTTTCTTCAACAGCTTGAAGATTGGTTCACAGGTAGCAGTTAGGTGCGAGATGAATCGGGCAATATAATTCAGACGTCCTAGAAAGCCTCTGACTTCTTTCTCTGTCTTGGGGACTGGCATCTCTTGTATGGCTTTCACCTTGGCAGGGTCCACTTGAATACCTTTGTCGCTCACGACGAAGCCTAGCAACTTTCCAGATCTTACCCCGAAGGTGCACTTGTTCGGATTCAATCTCAGTTTGTACAACTTCAGTCGGTCAAACAGCTTCTGTAGATGGTCAAGGTGTTCCTCCTCAGTTTGGGACCTTGCGATCATATCGTCAATGTATACTTCTATCTCATGATGGATCATGTCATGAAATAAAGCAACCATGGCACGTTGGTAGGTTGCCCCAACATTTTTCAACCCGAATGGCATGACCTTGTAGCAGAAGGTGCCCCACTGAGTAACAAAGGTAGTCTTTTCCATATCTTCCGGAGCCATTTTAATCTGATTATAACCTGAGAAACCATCCATGAAGGAGAACACCTTGTGCTGAGCAGTATTGTCAACCAGAACGTCAATGTGAGGCAGGGGGAAGTCATCTTTGGGGCTCGCCCTGTTCAAATCCCTGTAGTCAACACACATTCTGACCTTACCATCTTTCTTTGGCACTGGAACCATGTTGGCAACCCACTGAGGATAAGAAGTCACTGCTAGAAAACCGGCGTCAAATTGTTTCATAACCTCAGCTTTGATTTTCTCGGACATCTCTGGACGCATACGGCGGACCTTTTGTTTAACCGGAGGGCAATCTTCCTTGGTAGGCAGGTGATGAACCACAATGTCGGTATCCAACCCAGGCATGTCTTCGTAAGACCAGGCGAAGATCTCCACATAATCATGCAACATCTGAACCAACCGTTGTTTCACGCTGAGCTCCAGATTGGCACCAATCTTAACTTCCTTTTTATCTGTCTTAGTACCCAGATTTACCGTTTCCACTGGCTCTTCATGTGGCTGAATGGCCCCCTCTTCCTGGAGTAACAGTCTTGCAAGCTCACCAGGCACTTCGCAATCATCTTCACCTTCGTCTTCGGCTAAGTTGATCGGATTTTCGAAGTCATAAATGGCAGTAGCAGAGTCGTTACCAGTGAGATCCATAGTGGATTGGAACCTGTATAGATGAGTGTGTGTAAATATAGCTGTTTTGCAATATATAAAGAAAGAAAGAAAGGGAGCACAAGATTTGAAATGCGAAAAACGTCCAATGTCTTTATTCATGATATATGGAAATGACAAGTAATAAGCCCTCACAAATGAAGCCAACGGTGCCCCGAGTAAGACACCGGGCCAGAAAGTTTCAATTTATTGTTCGTTACAAATTTAAAAACAAAGGAATTCATTACTGAGTAACAAAAGTAACAGGTATGTGGTCTTTTGCAGTCCAATTGTTCAGTCCACCGTCGGTCGTCGGGCAAATCCAGCTGTCGAATTCAGATTCTTCCACTTTGTCACCATCCCTGATAGCATTTACTCCATGGTCAGGTAGGGGAGTTGTCACCACATTAGGCTTCTCGGG
The DNA here is from genome assembly GCA_948472305.1 of Vicia faba. Classification (NCBI taxonomy): domain Eukaryota; kingdom Viridiplantae; phylum Streptophyta; class Magnoliopsida; order Fabales; family Fabaceae; genus Vicia; species Vicia faba. The sequence continues at coordinate 943,185,652 of OX451741.1, read as the reverse complement.
CGCCTTGAACTGAACCTCCTTAGTATCAATGAGGTCTTGAACCTTATTTCTCAGGGCCCAACAATCATCAGTAGAATGCCCCGGGCTATCAGAGTGATAAGCACAGCGGGCATTGGGATTATACTTCGGAGATGTGGTGTTCACCACCTTCGGAGCTTCTCTGACGGTTACCAAGTTGGTCGATAGCAATTGCGGCAAGATCTGCGACAAGGTCATACTAAGCCGAGTGTATTCTCTTCTGGGTCTCTCACCCCTTGGTTGGTTAGGTTGTCGAGGAGCGGCATCAGGCTTTGTAATCACCACCGCGTTGACAGCTTGGCGGCGTTCTGGTTTATTTTGCCTCCTAGGGCCATACACAACACTGGCTTCCTTTTTGAAAGGCTTCTTCTCAGAACTTGAGGACGCACCCTTTTGTATCTTCCCTGATTTCAAACCAGCCTCTATCCTTTCCCCAGTCAGAATGAGATCTGTAAACCCTGCAGACGAATTGCCAATGAGATGATTGAAGAATGGCCCGGATAGAGTCCCCAAGAACATGTCCACTAGTTCACGGTCGGTTAACGGTGGCTGCACCCTGCCAGCCAGATCCCTCCACTTCTGCGTATACTCTTTAAAACCTTCTCCCGATCCTAGCGACATACCCTGGAGTTGGGTACGTGTAGGAGCGAGGTCGGCATTATATTGATACTGCTTGTAAAAAGCAGTAGCCAAGTCCTCCCAGTTACGAACCTTGGTTCCATCCAGCTGATAGAACCATTCGAGATGAGTCCCTGAAAGACTCTCCTGGAAGAAATGGATCCATAAGTTCTTGTCCACAGTGTATGGTTGGATCTTCCGCACATAGGATCTGAGATGTAGCTTAGGGAAGGACGCCCCGTCATACTTTGCGAAAGATGGTGCTTTGAACTTATGTGGGATCACAAAACCAGAAGATAGACCCAGGTCTCCAAAATCCAACCCAGGCACTTATTGAATTTCCATGGCATTCAGGCGATCCTCTAACTGCTTGTACTTGTCTTCAGCTGGAGGATACTACTCCTCATTGAAATCAGTCTCGTTGTCAGAGACCACCAGACTAGGAACCCTCCCCCTTGGGGACTGCCTTTTCCCACAGACGAACCAACTTGATCAACCTCATTCTGCAGTGTGTTGCCAAACCTCCAGCCAGTGTTGAATAGTACAGTTCTCTTCTTCTTCTTCTTGACCAGCAGAGCCTTCAATTCCTCTTGACCTTGGGCCAAACTCATGATCAGCTCTTGGAACTGGGCGTTTTGGGCCTGGAGGGCCTTGATGGATTGCTTAGTAGAAGATTCAGGATTCATGATGGCGAGCTGAAATAAACAGCGAAGAAGATTAAACCACCTGTAAAAAAGAGTACCTGCTATGCACATGATGCATGATATGCTGTTTATGCAATGCATTCAAGGGTTCGAAAGTTCAAATTTATTGTAGACAAAAAGGAACACACGTTATCATTAAGAAATAATTGTTTAGTACATCAAGGCCTCATGGGCAAAACATTACAAAGTAAATCAATCCCAAAAGACACTGCGCATCCTCTTTGGAGCTATGTAAGTGTTGAGAGCCTTTTCCTCGTGCAGTAGGCGGGTGAGCTCCAAGACCTTCTTCTCACTAGCATGTAGACTGGCTTCAAGAGAATTCCGTTCTTCCTTAAGCTGGATCCAGCTCTTCTGCATTTCTTCCCAGGATGTAGGCATGTCAGGATGTTGAAGGGTGTAGGGCACCTCTCCTTCCAAAATTGACTCTTAGATCACAGGGAGAACATGAGGATATGGCATCACTAACTTCTGGGAGCGGGCTCGTACCCACTTGAGATAAGGCTCCAACGGGATGGAGTTCCTGTGCCCCAATGTCTTGCTGTCTACCTTGCTGGGCATCCTCCAAGCTCTGATAAATCTCTGGTGAAGTCCTTGTGCATCGTTGTCAAAGTCAAAAACTATGTCAGGAATCAACATGTCATGAGGGCCATCCCTCCGAGCATAACCAAACTGTCTCCAAGCCAGACACGGGTTATAAGTAATACCTCCTCTGATTCCAAGTAAAGGAACATTAGGAAACTCCCCGCAACGATCAATGATAGTGACGTCTTCTCTGGACCGAGAACACCAATGTATATCAGCATGCGTAAGAGTCATCAATCGTTGTGACCATCTCAAACCCCGCTCATTCTTCAAAACTGATTGTGGAAGGTGCGAAATAAACCACCTTCCCAGGAGAGGGGTGCAGCACATAAGAACACCTCTTTTTCTCATGGTTCGAGTGTAACATGAGTGAAGGATGTCCCTAAGCAACGTAGGTATAGGATTCCTGGACATGAAGATCTTGACAGCATTGATATCTATAAGCTGGTCGGGATTCGGGAACAATACCAACCCATAGACAAGGAGAGCCACAACTTCTTCAAAGGCTTGTAGGTCAAGGGAACTCCAACATTCTTGGGCCTTCTCAAACAGGAACCTGGCCAAGAACCCTTTGATACCACTTCTAACTTCCCAATGTCCCTTGATGTCAGATGGTTGTAGGCGTAATGCTTTAGCAACCTCTTCAAGTTTAGGTTCCCTTTCCGTACCGTTGTAGGGTAGTTGACTAAGGATAGGGATCTTCAGAAGCCGGGAGAACTCTTCCAATGTAGGCACCAGTTGATAATCCAGGAAAGTAAAGCAGTGATGCAGAGGGTCAAAGAACTGGAAAAGGACCTTTATCATATCTTCCTCAATGTTGGTGTTGACCAAACTGATGAGTCTTCCATGTTTCTCACTGAAAGAAGAACTCTCGGGAATCCTGGATGTAAGTTCCTTAAGCTGAGGAGGGATCCTTACAAGGCTGATCTGAATTGTCTTTCTGCGGATAGTTTCCATGTCCTACAAAACAAGAACAAAGATGAAGATTTGAACCCCTGAAATGGTTAGTGGATGCATGTGATGCTGTATGATATTATGATGCTATGATAAAAACACACCACAAGTATCCACAAAAAGAAAACATGGTAAGGCACACAAGTCACACCAGACAACCCTTAGAGTTTAGGCCAGCACGGGGTCTAGGTATTACCCTCTTGAAGTTGGTGGGCTCAAAACCTGTCCTATCAGAAGTAACCGAGTTCTAAGGATCTCAATATCATTGGATTGTTTTCTGTGTTCATCGTTTCGATTTAGCCACTGAACTGGCGATCGAAATATTCCAAGAAAGCAACCCTCAACTGAGTGTAGTATCGAGTATCAACCAACTTCAGACTGCACCAAAGTCAGTTATCTCACTACCCTAAAGAGGCCAAGATGGTTCAATTAAGGTTCCTAAGGTCAGTTGATGCTTCACGACACCACGCGGCGGCCCTGTACTCTCCTTGACTTGACTCAAGGGTTACCGGTACTCACCAAAGTGCCACATCAACGTAGCAGACTGCTTCAACCGTGTCGGTATACCCCACACAGTTCCCTCACAGTCTTGTTGCTACTTTCTAAGAAGGTATCCCCCAGATCCGGGTTAGGATCTATAGAACTCCCAAGACAGTGCCCACAATAATAAAGCAAACAAAACAAAGCAATTGAAAACACAAGTATGAGCTATCCTAAGGTACACCTCACTTTTTAATGTCCCCAGCAGAGTCGCCAGTTCTGTGATCGGTGGATTTAGAACTGACTGTTTAACGCTGGTTCGCGAAATGTCGCGGAAGCAAGAGTCGCCACTGTCTTTTATTTTCTCCAACATGGACAGGACAAAAGCACAGCAAAATTCCTTATGAGAATGTTTCTCGGTTCGGGAGGTAGATTTATAGAAAGGGAAGGTGTTAGCACCCTTTCTATCCGTGGTTATCCATGGTGTGATCGGTGGATCTGGAACTGACTGTTTTAAAGCTGGTTCGCGAAATGTCGCGGAAGCAAGAGTCGCCACCGTCTTTTATTTTCTCCAAATGGAAAGGACAAAAGCACAGAAAAATTCCTTTATAGAGATTGCTCTCGGTTCGGGAGGTAGGTTATAGAAAGGGAAGGTGTTAGCACCCTTTCTATCCATGGTTATCCATGGGCTCTTAGATACTTGCTCAATGTGTTTTCAAAAATGTTTGCTTGCTTTTCAATTGTGGGTTTTAAAAGTTTCTTTGAAAAATTTCAGTTCGACTCGTACGTCAGAGTGTTTGAAAAATTTGCTTTGAAAGCTTTTGAAAGTGTGTTGGTGTGAAGTATTATTTGTTTTGTTTTTGAAGAGAGCAAGTACCTACGAGAACCTACCTACCCTAAGGAATTCGTCTGTGTAAATGTCCTTTAAAGTAATGCCATCCCACCATTGAGAGGTAGGTAGCACCACCGTTGGAGGTGTTCGGGTCAATTCGAGTTTATAGGGACATGGTGATCACCGGAGCAATAGGAAGACACCTTAGAAGCTACCCTCATGCCAGGTTCCCGGATCATGAGGACTTACTAAGACGTCCTCTACTCGACGACCACCTTTCGAAAGGCAACAGGTGAGGCGTACCCTATGGGTGGTGTGTGCGAATTGTGCGTCATGTTTCAGTTATTTGTCTTGTCATGTTTATTTGTGTTCTACGCTTGATTTTAATTAAGACATTCATTCTTGCATGCTTTTTAACAGTTATATATTTGCGGGAAAATAAATCTAAACTATTACAAATGGCGCGGGTCCACATCGCCAAAATTAAACCGGACCCGATTTGGACTGAAAAATAAATAAAGCGAATAAAAGTGCAAGAAATAAAATTATTACAAGGCTTTGGGACATGTACATAATTATAATAAGCGACAAAGTAAAATGCGCGAAACAAAATAATTAAAGCGACGGGCGTTGGACCCTTTTGCAAAATATCAAATTAATGAGGAATTAAAATGAAAGTTAAAAATTAAATGTTTTTTGGTATTTTTGTGTTTTTTAAGATTTAAAAGAAAAAAGAACTTTTTAGAATGAAATTTGAAATGCAAATCCTAATTCTAATGTTTTTTAGTTATTGTGAAAATGTTATATTAATCTAAATTAAACCCTAATTTTTACTTATGTACATTTAATTATAAAAATAAAATAAATAAATAAATAATATTGTGATAAAAAAAAGGAAAATTTAAAAGGTATAAAAAGTCATTAAACCTAATGCTATATTTTTGGATTTTTAGTTATTAAGAAAGTAGTAAAATCTAACCTAAATGCAACCCTAATTAGTTTACAATTATGAAAATTACTAATATTATGGCAAAAAACAAGGAAAGTTAAAAGGAATAAAAAAAAGTCATTAACCTAATGCTATATTTTTGGATTTTTTTATGGAAGAAAGAATTAAAGTTAAAACCTATTTTACTAAATTTATTTACATGTAATTTATTTATAAAAGTAATTAAAATAAAAATTATATTTTTTGCCTTTTTCTGATTTTTTATGATATTTTTCATATTTTTGTAGAAATAATTAATTAATTAAAACAAATAAAATAAATAAATAACATAACAATTGAGAAAATGAAATATAAAAAGAAAATCAAACCAGGGGGGGGGTAGCCCCAGAATTGGAGGTAAGGCCTAGCATTCTGGCCCATTAACATTGAAATCCACTTGACTTTTCAGTTCACGTGCCAATGCGTTGACCATAGCGTATCATGTGCCTTGAATCTGAGCCCTTTGATTGATCTACTGGGACGTGTGGACGATGAGTTTTGAGTGTGTATGGTATGCCCTGGACGTTAGCGCTGCACAAGATCTTGTATTGAAAAATATTATTGAAATTTATACAGACCTGGGGTTCGAACCCAGGTCTTAGACAATGCAAAGGAATACGCCTGCCACTGAAGCACTTGAGTTACTTTTAACATATAATGATTAATGAATATAATAAAAAGAAAAGAGAGTTAGTGGCCTTCAACGCGCCAATTTTTGAACTGACGAATCACAGCGTGCCATGTACTCATCTTCCTCGCGTGCCTGAAATACAAAACACAGAGGCAACGGTTTCAACGCGTTGTGTTAGGCATGTTTATGAAAAATAGCGACTAGCGCTGTGACATCAATAAATTGATCGCGAGGGTCCATATCTCCTCGTCTTGATGAGCTGGTTTGAATGGCATAAGTCTGGAACCCTAATTTTACTGTATTGTGAAAGCCCTAAATCAAGCTCTGAAAAAACCTAGAATATGAAAATGGTAGAATCGCGCATGGCCAATGAAAACTCAATTGAACATGATGGTTAGTCTCAAAACATTATGCTAAACATGAATCAATGGACAAAATGCTGTAAAAATGTTTAAATCATGATGCACGATTTTGGAAATTTTGCTATACAGTTCGAGTTCTAACTACCAATTCTTGGAGATTGGCTTGTTGTTTGTGATTGATACACGTTCAGAATTGCCCAAGGAAGCTAATGGGATGATTTTTATGCCTTGAATCCACCTCTAACCTTGAAATCAGTTTTGTGTTTTTATGGAAATTTTTCAATGTGCAATAGCTTTTTTGGGCGCAGCTTATAGTGTCCAAGGCTTAGGGTTTGACTCAGTGCTTATGATGGAAGAGAATTAGCTTGCTAGCTGGCCTTGATTTATGCTCATGAGAGAACAAGTCCTAGGGTTTTCACCATTAACAAATTTTCCTTCTTTTAAGCCAAGACCAAGACTTAGTGTGCAATTTAACCCTAGCATAAGTTTGTGAGCTGGCCCATGATATATGGAAGTTGTCCAAATTCAAATGACACTATTCCATTGGTTTTTGAATTTTATTTGAATTTTTAAAGATTTAAAATGAATTAATTATCAAAAATTAAATAAAATAGAAAAATCAATGTTTGATCTTGAAATTAATCATGGGACACGTGTGTGGCATGACAAGGATGAATCAAGTGGAAGAAAGTGGGCCCTTTTGTCAAAAATTGGAGTTTCAAGGATAGTTGACTTTTGCCATTTCACAAAAATTTCCCAACTTCTACAAGGCATAACTTGCTCAATTTTTAAGCTTTTCACATGTTCTTGGACATTTTGGAAAGGTCTTTGAGTCCTCTAACCAATGCCTTTGGTCCCATGTCATTTTGATTTACCAATATCAAGTTATGGTCTTTGACTTAAAGTCCCTTTTTGTTGACTTTTGAAAATGACCTATAATGTTGAAATTGATAACTTTTTGTGAGAGCATTTCTTGGACTTGAAGTATGCAGATGAGTTGTAGGAAATGTCTTTCTCTTCAAAATGAGCTTTGGATGGAATTTTTCTGATAATCCATGTGAAAGTTATGCCCTGGTCAATTTCAGTTGACTTTTTCAGCTGTCCAAATATAGCAACTTTTGCATCTTTGATGATTTCTGAGCCAAATTTTGAGAGTCATGATCAAGCATTGATCAAATGATGTTTGTGGCTTCAAAATGATATGTTGACCAAAAATTTGAACTTTTGACTGTCAAATGACCATTTTGCCCCTACAGTTGACTGTAGTGCAATTTAGGGTTTTGACTGTGCAATTTTGAGCTGAATGCCTTGAAACTTGATATGAGGATGCTTGACCATGTTTGTAAGCATATGAGACTTGATTGAACCTTTGAACACTTCATTTTCTTGATCAGAACCCAAACCCTAGTTTTGACTGTATGGGAGACTGTTGCACTGCACAACCCTTGGGGAATTTTGTAGCTTGGCTTGGCAATTTCTCGAGGAATATGGGAGGGAAAATTTTGGGGTATAACAGTTGCCCCTGTTCAATCTTCTTAGACCTGAGGATGCAGATTGGCTGACGTGCCTTTCGTAATCCGAGGGTAAAAGATGATTGGACACTAGAGTGCCCAAAAATTTGCGCTCACATAGTGGCAGTGTGGTGGGAATGGGCTTATAGATGCCATTTAGAGATTGATCGCGTAAGAGATTCCTTAGCGAGAACCTGCATACCTGCAAAAGAAAAAATGAGTACCTGACACGTTGCAGGAGCTGATTTTAGATGCTTGGTATAGATGTATCCTGACTGGTTACAGGAGCTGAGTCTGGAGCTTCAAACGCTGATGAATGAACCAGGGATGGTTACTGCCTCAGCATGGATGGTAAGAGAACCTTGGGCGATTTTAACTTCAACAACGCTCGTTGAGAAAAATCTTGGGTGTCTTCTACTGGAATAAGAATCAGGGAGATCTTAGGGTCGATCTGACTGAACCAGAGGAGGCCTTTGACTGGATAAGCATCAGGAAAATCTTAGGGTCGATTTAACTGAACCGGTCTAGGTCTTGAAATATCTTCAACTGGATAAGCATCAGGGAGATCTTAGGGTCGATCTGACTGAACCAAGAGAAGGCCTTTGACTGGATAAGCATCAGGAAAATCTTGGGACGATTTAACTGAACCGGTCTAGGTCTTGAAATGTCTTCAACTGGATAAGCATCAGGGAGATCTTAGGGTCGATCTGACTGAACCAGAGAAGGCCTTTGACTGGATAAGCATCAGGAAAATCTTGGGACGATTTAACTGAACCGGTCTAGGTCTTGAAATGTAGCTTGAGAACTTAACTGGATCTTTCCTGAAAGGTAAAAGTCAGTCATATGCAATGCATGATATGGATCAAGCAATGATGTTCTCAACATAAATGAGATTTGTAAGATATGATGTGTACATGCATGCTATAATGATGTATGTGATGTTTCATGTATATTTTTGTCTAGGAAAGTGAATCCTTGACGGGTGCCGGGAAGTCGTATCCTGGGCTGATGTCGAAGAATAGATTTTGCTTCCGCTGGGGATGATAACTGCAAGGATACCGGTAGGAGAAGATGACTCCGTTGCGGAATAAACTTGGCGAATGGAAGATTCTGCGGGGAGAAAAGATATTCTAGCGATCATGCTGGGAAGCAATACTCTGTGGGGATAGAGATGCTTTGCTGAGTGTTGATAGCAGTAATTTGCTGAGGATGTCTTTGTTGTTGGAAGTGTTAATGGACTTCGCTGGGGATAGGAAAGAACTATGTTGACGATGACCTTTCCGTGGCTTTTGGCTGAGGATAACCCAGTTATATCCTGTTAAGGAAATAACTCTTTGAATAAAGCCGGACGACGCGTTCGTGCTCTGCGAGGGGATAAGCTTCCAGAATCTACTGGGGATAAGCTTACTGCTTGGAGAGATGAATTCCAATTTTCCTGGGGAAACTGGATTGGACTCTTCTGGGGAGTTTTGGAATGTAATTTTATAAGTTGAAAGGGGGAACCTATGTAGGGTTGCATGCTGATGAGTTTGTGTAAAACTGTATCTGAAATGGAGAAGGAACCTGGGTAGGGTTACTTTGATGATGAGTTCGTGTAAAACTTTGTTTTTTTGGAAAGGGAGAACCTGTGTAGGGTTTCTGGGTGACGAGTCCATGTAAAACTGCATCTTGAAGAGAGGGAACCGATGTAGGGTTGCTTGGTGAGGTAAGTTCATGTAAAACTTCTTGATGAACCGGGGTGAGGTTATCTTGAGCTAAATCCATGTAAGACTTCTGGGGGGAACCAGGGTTAGGTTGCCGCAGGATAAGTTCGTGTAAAACTTCTTGACGAACCGAGGTAAGGTCATCTTGAGATAGGTCCATGTGAGACTCTTGGAGGAACCGGGGTTAGGTTACGGCAGGATAAGTTTGTGTAAAACTTCTTGATGAACCGGGGTTAGGTCATCTTGAGATAGGTCCATGTGAGACTCTTGGAGGAACCGGGGTTAGGTTACGGCAGGATAAGTTTGTGTAAAACTTCTTGATGAACCGGGGTTAGGTCATCTTGAGATAGGTCCATGTAAGACTTCTGGAGGAACCGGGGTTAGGTCACTTCGGGATAAGTTCGTGTAAAACTTCTTGACGAACCGGGGTAAGGTTGCTTGTGATAAATCCATGTAAGATTTCTGGAGGAACCGGGGTAAGGTTACTTGGATAAGTTTGTGTAAAAACTTCTGGAGGAACCGGGGTAAGGTTATTTGGTTGAGTTTGTGTAAAAATCTCTGGAGGAACCGGGGTAAGGTTACTTGGATAAGTTTGTGTAAAAACTTCTGGAGGAACCGGGGTAAGGTTGCTTCGGGATAAGTTTGTGTAAAACTTCTTGATGAACCGGGGTTAGGTCATCTTATGGAGGAGGAGTCTGTGTATGACTTTGTCTGAAGGTTGAGCAGAAACCGGTGTTGGGTTGCATGATTTTGATTAAGTGGATAATTGTCCTGTTTGGTCTCGGACGTTAGCCCACGATCTGGAATTTGTAAAGGTAGATGGTAATCATTTTTATGTTGATCTGTCCTTTGTAATTTGGTTGACAGAGCAATTGGATCGCCTGGATAGCTCATTATTGCCCCTGCTTCGGAGGTGAGGGAAGAGGATACCTGTGCGGGTGATCGACAAATCTTCGGGTAGGCAAGTGACGAGATACCGGAACATAGTCGTACGCTTCGATCCCTAACTTTTGCCTGGACCGCCCTTTCGGGTTTTCAGTCCACCGGGATACCCATTTTTGCCCAAGCCGCCTTTTCAGGTTTTCGACTTGCCGGGTGTACATGTTTTTCGTTTCATCCCTTCATTTTGCCCGAACCCTTTTAGTTCGCCGGGAAGCCCTTATTTTTGCCTAGGTATGTCAACCTAGCGGGTCTTTGATTATGCGCAGTATTTTTTTCGACTATGTCCACGCTCTCAGAATGTAGGGAGTTGCCCCTGTTGGAAGTATTTTGCCATGCCCCAGATAATGAGCAATGTGCCCCTTGATTGGAGGTTCTTCTGTTCACAAGGTGTTCATCGTGCGAATTTCCCTGCTTGTTCAAACAAGTAGTCATATGCAAACAAGGTTATTTTAAGAATGCAAAAGTCTATGTCTGTCTTGAATTTTGAAAATGCATTTTTTGTAATACAGTGCGATGTCAACTCAATATTTTACAGCAAACCTTCAGGAGTCAGGATACCTTCGTAACAGTATGCTTTCGAACTAACCCATGCTTCAGCTAGGACTTTTAAGAGTTATATCGTGGCCTGGTTCACGGTTTAAGAAACAAAGGATAAAGGCTCAAATTATTTGTACCCACCCGCTCTTCGTGATGTTCTCCAAACCTAAACTCAGTTGATCGTGCGTTAGACCTTGTTTGAGTCTTTGCTCTGATTTTCCGGTGATGATTCGGATATTGAACGTTTATTTGAATAGGCAATCATCCCCTTTTTTGCTGAGGGTTTGTGAGACCTCTTTTTTTTTTTTTGATTTAGTTATCCCTTTCTTTTTTTTTGCCTGAACTGTTTCCTTTTTGGGATTACAGTCAGCGGGATGCCCCAGTTTGGTAAGTCTTCTTTATTGGTTTTGACTTTTTGGGCTTTTCATTCATGAATTTTTTTTTTGATAATGACTGCCTGTCCTTATGATTGTTCGGAACCATCACTGTCTTTTGTTTTTGAAAAACTCATTTAGTGACATTCATTGTGCACTTGGATCGACTGAGAGAACTACCCTGCCCCAGGTTATGATTAAGGGTTTTGATTTTCGAAAATACAAACTCCTACTTCTTTGGCTCTGATGGGTTGACGAGGGATTATCATCCTTATAACTCCAGTGTTTAGGAATTGAAACAATGCATGTACCTCATCAGCGGGGTCTGTTCAAAAGCATACTGTAAATTGTGGTATTGTTTTCGTCATCCTCCCTCAAGAGGTTTAGAATTTTCAATTAAGAATTGACCATCGCAAAAAATATGAAAGCAGTTTTAAGCATAGTAAACATAATTAATTCAAGACAGACATGTGTAATGCATTCATGAAATAAAAGAGTTTAACACAATAATTGTTTATCAAATGAACAAAAATTTAGCCATGCTTTGGCAATGGAGCGGTGATCACGTTGGGAGTCTCCGCAGGCTCGAACTCGATCTCTTTGGCATCGATCATGTTCTGAATTTTGTACTTCAGTGCCCAACAGTCCTCAGTATCGTGCCCCGGGCTATCAGAATGATAGGCACACCTTGCTTCTGGATTGTAGCTAGGGGAGGAGGTCTTAGGATTGGCAGGAGGGTTGATTACTGCAATCAGGTTCATCTTCACCATATGCTGCAATGCTTGTGACCAAGGCATGTTAATGTTGGTGAATTGCCTTTTAGGCCCTTCCGGCCTTTGCTGGTTTCCCCTTTGTGGTTGACGGCGTGGTACAGAACCAGAGATCATGACTGCCCCTGCATGTTGATCCCGGCGACTCTTTTGACTGTATACAGCATTGGATTCCTTCTTTCCCGTGTAAGGTTTTTTATGAATATCAGAAGGTGTGGCCTCTTGAATCTTCCCCGACTTGATACCAGCTTCAATTCTTTCGCCAGTCAGGATGAGGTCGGTAAATCCAGCAGATGAGTTACCAATGAGGTGATTGAAGAATGGCCCGGATAGGGTCCCCAAGAACATATCAACGAGTTCCCGGTCAGTTAACGGAGGTTGCACCCTTCCAGCAAGGTCTCTCCATCTTTGTGCGTACTCCTTGAAACCTTCACTTGACCCCAACGACATACCCTGGAGTTGGGTACGTGTGGGAGCAAGGTCGGCATTGTACTGGTACTGCTTATAGAAAGCAGTCGCCAACTCCTCCCAGTTACGAACTTTGGTCCCATCCAGTTGATAGAACCATTCGAGGTGAGTCCCTGAAAGACTTTCCTGGAAGAAGTGGATCCACAAGTTCTTGTCTGCTGAGTATGGTTGGATTTTCCGAACATAAGACCTGAGATGCAACTTGGGACAAGACTCCCCGTCATACTTGGTAAAGGATGGTGCCTTGAACTTCCGAGGAATAATCACACCAGTTGACAAACCCAGATCTCCAAAATCCAGCCCAGGTACCTGTTGGATCTCCATAGCATTCAGCCTATCCTCCAACTGTTTGTACTTGTCCTCAGCTGGAGGGTACTGTTCGTCGTTGAAATCTGTCTCGCTGTCGGAGACCACTGGACTAGGCACCTCTCTCTCATGGTGACTGCTTTCCCTCACAGATGGGGTTGTCCCCTCAGTTTCCTCCTGCGGTGTATTCCCAGATCTGCGTCTAGGGCTGAACAGAACAATCCTCTTCTTCTTCTTGTCCTTCTTCAAAAACAAAGCCTTCAGATCTTGTTGACCCTGAGCCAAGCCTTTGATCAGCTCCTGAAATTGGGCGTTCTGCGCCTGAAATTGGGCGTTCTGCGCCTGAAGAGCCTTGATAGATGCCTCGGTTGATGATTCAGGATTCATGACGAGACTGCTGAAATAAACAGCGAAGAAGGTAAGCAACCTGCAGAGGAAGGGTACCTGTTATGTAATGATATGTATGATATGCATGCAATGATTTCAAGGACCTCGTGGGGTAAACAGAGAAACTTGTTAGAGTTGGAAACTGGCAACTTGATTGAAAGTACTTCATGTTGTTGAGAGTCCTTCGTCACGGGTCAAAGGCTCACCATATCCAGTGGGTCATAGCCCCTGACTTTAGTCATCATGTCTGGTTAGGGAACCTTCTTCAGGAGTCAGAGCTCACCATATCAAGTGGGTCATAGCCTCTGACAACATTGGCTAGAGGAAAATAAATCCTCTTTGCCCCTTGCTAGATGTTTGATTTATATGACCTGTATCACAAGCCCTTGAGATCCTTGAAATGGGTTAGGAGGTATGCAATGGTATGATGTCATGATATGCATGGGGTAATGTGAGTAACCCTGTTATGAGTCCCAATTAAGGACTATAAACAGACCCTGCAAGAAATTCAGTATACTTTGTTATGAGTCCCAATTAAGGACTATAAACAAAACCTGCAAGAAATTTGGTAAACCTTGTCATGAGTCCTAGTTAAGGAATATAAACAAAACCTGTAAGTAGTTCATGTGTCAGCTAACAAGCATGCAAGTAGGCAAGTACAAAGGCACACAAGAGAAACCCTTAGGGTTTAGGCCAGCATGGGGTCTGGGTAGTACCCTCTTGAAGTTGGTGGGCTCAACCTGTCCTAATCAAAGTAATCGGGTTCTAAGGTTCCCAATATCACGGGATTGCTTTCATTGTTCATCGTTTCGATTTAGCCACTGAACTGGCGACCGAAATATTCCAGGAAAGCAACCCTCAATTGAGTGTAGTATCGAGTATCAACCAACCTCGGACTGCACCAAAGTCAGTTATCTCACTACCCTAAAGAGGCCAAGATAGTTCAATTAAGGTTCCTAAGGTCTGTTGATGCTTCACGACACCACGCGGAGGCCCCGTACTCTCCTTGACTGAACTCAAGGGTTACCGGTACACACCAAAGTGCCACATCAACGTAGCAGACTGTTTCAACCATGTCGGTATACCCCACACAGTTCCCTCACAGCCTTGTTGCTACTTTCTAAAAGGGTATCCCCCAGATCCGGGTTAGGATCTATAGAACTCCCAAGACAGTCCCACAATTTAAAGCAAACAAAGCAATACAATTGAAAACACAGTTATGAACTAACCCTAAGGTACACCTCACTTTAAGTTTGTAATTCCCCAGCAGAGTCGCCAGTTCTGTGATCGGTGGATCTGGAACTGACTGTTTTAAAGCTGGTTCGCGAAATGTCGCGGAAGCAAGAGTCGCCACCGTCTTTTATTTTCTCCAAATGGAAAGGACAAAAGCACAGAAAAATTCCTTTATAGAGATTGCTCTCGGTTCGGGAGGTAGGTTATAGAAAGGGAAGGTGTTAGCACCCTTTCTATCCATGGTTATCCATGGGCTCTTAGATACTTGCTCAATGTGTTTTCAAAAATGTTTGCTTGCTTTTCAATTGTGGGTTTTAAAAGTTTCTTTGAAAAATTTCAGTTCGACTCGTACGTCAGAGTGTTTGAAAAATTTGCTTTGAAAGCTTTTGAAAGTGTGTTGGTGTGAAGTATTATTTGTTTTGTTTTTGAAGAGAGCAAGTACCTACGAGAACCTACCTACCCTAAGGAATTCGTCTGTGTAAATGTCCTTTAAAGTAATGCCATCCCACCATTGAGAGGTAGGTAGCACCACCGTTGGAGGTGTTCGGGTCAATTCGAGTTTATAGGGACATGGTGATCACCGGAGCAATAAGAAGACACCTTAGAAGCTACCCTCATGCCAGGTTCCCGGATCATGAGGACTTACTAAGACGTCCTCTACTCGACGACCACCTTTCGAAAGGCAACAGGTGAGGCGTACCCTATGGGTGGTGTGTGCGAATTGTGCGTCATGTTTCAGTTATTTGTCTTGTCATGTTTATTTGTGTTCTACGCTTGATTTTAATTAAGACATTCATTCTTGCATGCTTTTTAACAGTTATATATTTGCGGGAAAATAAATCTAAACTATTACAAATGGCGCGGGTCCACATCGCCAAAATTAAACCGGACCCGATTTGGACTGAAAAATAAATAAAGCGAATAAAAGTGCAAGAAATAAAATTATTACAAGGCTTTGGGACATGTACATAATTATAATAAGCGACAAAGTAAAATGCGCGAAACAAAATAATTAAAGCGACGGGCGTTGGACCCTTTTGCAAAATATCAAATTAATGAGGAATTAAAATGAAAGTTAAAAATTAAATGTTTTTTGGTATTTTTGTGTTTTTTAAGATTTAAAAGAAAAAAGAACTTTTTAGAATGAAATTTGAAATGCAAATCCTAATTCTAATGTTTTTTAGTTATTGTGAAAATGTTATATTAATCTAAATTAAACCCTAATTTTTACTTATGTACATTTAATTATAAAAATAAAATAAATAAATAAATAATATTGTGATAAAAAAAAGGAAAATTTAAAAGGTATAAAAAGTCATTAAACCTAATGCTATATTTTTGGATTTTTAGTTATTAAGAAAGTAGTAAAATCTAACCTAAATGCAACCCTAATTAGTTTACAAGTTTAATTATGAAAATTACTAATATTATGGCAAAAAACAAGGAAAGTTAAAAGGAATAAAAAAAAGTCATTAACCTAATGCTATATTTTTGGATTTTTTTATGGAAGAAAGAATTAAAGTTAAAACCTATTTTACTAAATTTATTTACATGTAATTTATTTATAAAAGTAATTAAAATAAAAATTATATTTTTTGCCTTTTTCTGATTTTTTATGATATTTTTCATATTTTTGTAGAAATAATTAATTAATTAAAACAAATAAAATAAATAAATAACATAACAATTGAGAAAATGAAATATAAAAAGAAAATCAAACCAGGGGGGGGGTAGCCCCAGAATTGGAGGTAAGGCCTAGCATTCTGGCCCATTAACATTGAAATCCACTTGACTTTTCAGTTCACGTGCCAATGCGTTGACCATAGCGTATCATGTGCCTTGAATCTGAGCCCTTTGATTGATCTACTGGGACGTGTGGACGATGAGTTTTGAGTGTGTATGGTATGCCCTGGACGTTAGCGCTGCACAAGATCTTGTATTGAAAAATATTATTGAAATTTATACAGACCTGGGGTTCGAACCCAGGTCTTAGACAATGCAAAGGAATACGCCTGCCACTGAAGCACTTGAGTTACTTTTAACATATAATGATTAATGAATATAATAAAAAGAAAAGAGAGTTAGTGGCCTTCAACGCGCCAATTTTTGAACTGACGAATCACAGCGTGCCATGTACTCATCTTCCTCGCGTGCCTGAAATACAAAACACAGAGGCAACGGTTTCAACGCGTTGTGTTAGGCATGTTTATGAAAAATAGCGACTAGCGCTGTGACATCAATAAATTGATCGCGAGGATCCATATCTCCTCGTCTTGATGAGCTGGTTTGAATGGCATAAGTCTGGAACCCTAATTTTACTGTATTGTGAAAGCCCTAAATCAAGCTCTGAAAAAACCTAGAATATGAAAATGGTAGAATCGCGCATGGCCAATGAAAACTCAATTGAACATGATGGTTAGTCTCAAAACATTATGCTAAACATGAATCAATGGACAAAATGCTGTAAAAATGTTTAAATCATGATGCACGATTTTGGAAATTTTGCTATACAGTTCGAGTTCTAACTACCAATTCTTGGAGATTGGCTTGTTGTTTGTGATTGATACACGTTCAGAATTGCCCAAGGAAGCTAATGGGATGATTTTTATGCCTTGAATCCACCTCTAACCTTGAAATCAGTTTTGTGTTTTTATGGAAATTTTTCAATGTGCAATAGC
Source organism: Vicia faba (assembly GCA_948472305.1). Lineage (NCBI taxonomy): Eukaryota > Viridiplantae > Streptophyta > Magnoliopsida > Fabales > Fabaceae > Vicia > Vicia faba. The sequence continues at coordinate 943,168,574 of OX451741.1, read as the reverse complement.
TTTTTTGGGCGCAGCTTATAGTGTCCAAGGCTTAGGGTTTGACTCAGTGCTTATGATGGAAGAGAATTAGCTTGCTAGCTGGCCTTGATTTATGCTCATGAGAGAACAAGTCCTAGGGTTTTCACCATTAACCAATTTTCCTTCTTTTAAGCCAAGACCAAGACTTAGTGTGCAATTTAACCCTAGCATAAGTTTGTGAGCTGGCCCATGATATATGGAAGTTGTCCAAATTCAAATGACACTATTCCATTGGTTTTTGAATTTTATTTGAATTTTTAAAGATTTAAAATGAATTAATTATCAAAAATTAAATAAAATAGAAAAATCAATGTTTGATCTTGAAATTAATCATGGGACACGTGTGTGGCATGACAAGGATGAATCAAGTGGAAGAAAGTGGGCCCTTTTGTCAAAAATTGGAGTTTCAAGGATAGTTGACTTTTGCCATTTCACAAAAATTTCCCAACTTCTACAAGGCATAACTTGCTCAATTTTTAAGCTTTTCACATGTTCTTGGACATTTTGGAAAGGTCTTTGAGTCCTCTAACCAATGCCTTTGGTCCCATGTCATTTTGATTTACCAATCTCAAGTTATGGTCTTTGACTTAAAGTCCCTTTTTGTTGACTTTTGAAAATGACCTATAATGTTGAAATTGATAACTTTTTGTGAGAGCATTTCTTGGACTTGAAGTATGAAGATGAGTTGTAGGAAATGTCTTTCTCTTCAAAATGAGCTTTGGATGGAATTTTTCTGATAATCCATGTGAAAGTTATGCCCTGGTCAATTTCAGTTGACTTTTTCAGCTGTCCAAATATAGCAACTTTTGCATCTTTGATGATTTCTGAGCCAAATTTTGAGAGTCATGATCAAGCATTGATCAAATGATGTTTGTGGCTTCAAAATGATATGTTGACAAAAAATTTGAACTTTTGACTGTCAAATGACCATTTTGCCCCTACAGTTGACTGTAGTGCAATTTAGGGTTTTGACTGTGCAATTTTGAGCTGAATGCCTTGAAACTTGATATGAGGATGCTTGACCATGTTTGTAAGCATATGAGACTTGATTGAACCTTTGAACACTTCATTTTCTTGATCAGAACCCAAACCCTAGTTTTGACTGTATGGGAGACTGTTGCACTGCACAACCCTTGGGGAATTTTGTAGCTTGGCTTGGCAATTTCTCGAGGAATATGGGAGGGCAAATTTTGGGGTGTAACACATGGGCTCTTAGATACTTGCTCTTATGTTTTCAAAATGTTTGCTTTTCAAAATGTGAGTGAGTTTGAAAAAGTTTCTTTGAAAGATTTCTGAATAACTCTTGTATCTGTCCTCAAGAGTGTTTGAAAAATTATTTTGAAAGCTTTTGAAAGTGTCAGTGTGAAAAGATTTTGTTTGTTTTTGAAGAGAGCAAGTATCCATGAGTCATCTACCTACCCTAAGGAATTAGGCTATGTAAAAGTCCTTAAGGTAGTGCCATCCCACCATTGAGAGATAGGTAGCACCACCGTTGGAGGTGTTCGGGTCAATTTGATTGTAGGGACAGTGTGGTCACCGAAGCAATAGTAGGACACCTTAGAAGTAACCCTAATGTCCTAGATCCTTTTTATCCGAGACAACCGTTTCGAGGCAACTGGATCTTTAGACAGGAGGGCGACCTCTAAAACATCCTATACTTGACGACCACGTTTCGAAGGCAACGAGTGAGGCGTACCCTAGAAGTGGTGTGTGTATTTGTGTGTTGTTTTCATGTTAATATTTATCTTTGATCATGGCATTGTGAGCTACGCTTTATTTTTAATTACCATACATTCTTTCATGCAACTTAGAATTTAGGAGTGCGGAAAATTAAAAGACGGAAATATAAAAGCTACGCTATTACAAGGTGCGGGTCTATACATCGCCAAAATACACAGACCCGTTTTTGATAAAAATGCGGAAAGTAAAAATGCGGTAAACCTAATTACTATTACATTCCTTGAACAGTTACATAACAATCCATAAGAAAATAATGCGCGAAAGGAATTGAAATCAGGACGTCCGAGGGTTTTGACCCTTTGAGAAATTAAACTGAATTAAGACTAATTAATTAGTTAAAGAAAGAAAAGGAAGTGTTTTTTTTATGTTTTTTTTGTATTTATGAAATAAAGAAAATTAAAATTAAAAGGAAACCCTAATTCTAAATTATTTTTAATCATTAATAAAACGTCAAAGTTGACCTAATTTAAACTAATTAGTTAATTTACATATTTATGTACAAAAATTAATGATAATTAATAATAATGATAAATAATGATGATTAATAATTAATTTAAGAAAAAGATAAAAATGTAAAAAAAAACTAATTCTACGTATTTTATTTGTTAAGAAAAGTATTAGAATTTAAACCTAAATTAAACTAAAGTTAATTGTTAGTTATTTATTTACAAAAATATGTTAGTGGTGAAATTAATAATAATTAAATATATTTTACAATTTTGATTTTTCTGTTTTTATTATGGAAAAAATTATTTTTATGGTGAATTAATAATAATTATAAAAACAATTGAAAGAAATTAAAAAAGAAAAGAAAAGAAAACAAATACGCAAACCAAGGGGGGTGTCAGGCCCATGTGGAGGTTTTTTGGAAGTAATTCAGGCCCATTAGCACAAGCTCGTTTGACTTTCCATGATTGTGTGTACGTTGTTGACTGGAGTGCACCCGGGATCTCGTTCTGTGGCCATTGGATGAATGATTAAGGCCACTTGGCAAGCTACGCGTGAGGATGCATGGTGGAATACTGAACGAAGGCTGCACGTGAATATGTTAAAACAAAAATTATGGATTGTGTGGGGGGACTTGGGAATCGAACCCAAGTCCCTATACCTGCAAGACACGTCCTCCACCAGCTGAGCTATGAAACGCGTTTGTACATATGTTGATTAACAAATATTATATATGAAAAACAAACATTAATCGTATGAAACCAAAAAAATGCGCTAAAGTTTAAACGCTCCAATTACAGGACGCCACGCATACCTTCTTCTTCGTTCTTCCTGCAAACATGAAACGAGTAGCGGGGGTTTTAAACCCCCCCTAAGTGAAAGTGTGAAAAATAGCGATTACGCCCACAGATAAGATAAATTGAGCGCGAGGGTATCATTTGATTCGTCTTGTTGCAACGAGTTTGTCTATGTTGGTCTGGAGGTCTAATTTCACAGTATATGCAAAGCCCTAATTTTCAAGCTTTGAAAACCCTAGATGTCGTTCATGGTAAATCTTGATTCAGGCAACATTAAATTAATTGAACTGTACCAATCGCTTCAGAAGGTCACCATTAGTGTAAATCAAACAAGAAAAAGGATTAAATGCACGTGAATCATGTTATGCAATTTTGAAAAACAAGACAAACCGAATGGCTTACGTTCTTGGATTCTTCACGTGTTAGGATTAATTCTCGATGCCAATAGACTCCTGGAAGGTCCAGCAATGTGTTAGAATCCTTTTTATGCTTTGAAACGTGCTGCAAGTATGATTTCAGTTTTCCAAATTTCTTGAGTTTTTTCAAGTTGGTTATGGAGTTTCCAGCAGTTTTTTCGTGTATTCCTGAATGGGGTTAGGTCTTGCATATGTATATGATGCAAATTAGGTCAAAATAAAGCCCATGAATCCATTACAATAATGTTTCATATCTTTGATTTTCAATTATGTATTTCCAATCTTTTTTCATTGAAACCCTTGCCAATTATGGAAGATCTTCCTTTTTTGAATGAGAAACGACTTGGCCAGCTTGCCCTGATATGATTTGCTTCACAAAAGATCCAAAAACATATCTTTTTTAATTTTCCTATAATTAAAATCAATTAAATGAATTAATATAAATATAAATTCAATTAATTAATTTAAAAATAAGAAAATAAATTATTTTGAGCTCAATGGGTCGTGCATAGGCTTTGGGTAATGATTCAAGGAAGAATTTGAGGCCCATTAGCAAATTTGAAGCTTTTTAGGCAAAGTTGACTTTTGAAAGTTCCCAAAAATTTCCCAACTTCTCCAATGCATATCTTGCTCAATTTTGAAGCTATGATCATGTTCTTGGACATTTTGGAAAGGTCTTGAAGTCCTCTAACCAATGCCTTTGGTTCCATGTCATTTGGATTTACCAATCTCAAGTTATGGTCTTTGACTTAAAGTGCCTTTTTGTTGACTTTTGAAAATGACCTATAATGTTGAAATTGATAACTTTTTGTGAGAGCATTTCTTGGACTTGGAGTGTGAAGATGAGTTGTAGGAAATGTCATCCCCTTAAAAATGAGCATTGGATGGGATTTTTATAATAAACCATGAAGAAGTTATGCCTTGGTCAATTTGCAGTTGACTTTTCAGTTGTCCAAAAATAGAAACTTTTGCATCTTGAGACTTTTTGAGCCATGCTTATGGAATCATGATCAAGAATTGATCAAATGATGATTGTGGCTTCAAAATGAGATGTTGACCAAAATTTTTGACTTTTGACTGTCAAATGACCATTTTGCCCCTACAGTTGACTGTGAAGCAATTAGGGTTTTTGACTGTGCAATTTGATGATGTGAGTCTTGAAACTTGACATATGGATGCTTGACAATGTTTATAGGCATATGGGACTTGATTGGACCCTTGAAAACCTCAATTTCTTTGCCAGAACCAAAACCCTAATTTTGACTGTATCAGGAGGCAATTGGACTGTGCAACCCTTGAGAGATTTTGAAGCTTTTGGAGATTGATCTTGACAAATCTTGAAGAATATGGGAGGGAAAATTTTGGGGTACAACAAATGACTTTTTCCAAATAACTTCTTTTTCTTTTCCTTTTTCCTTCTTTTTATATTCCTTTTATTATTTTCCAAATAATAGTAATAAATTAGTAACTATTTAGTAGAGCTTTTTACTTCACACACCTCTAATTCAACCTTACACCCCCCGGTCTTCCTTTTTAAATTCATAATTAATTCATCCATTTAATCCAAAATATTATTAATTAAACCTTTAATTAATTTAATAATTAAATTCCTAATTATTTAACACTTGAATAAATTTGGGGTGTCACAACTCTCCCCTACTAAAAGAGTTTTCGTCCTCGAAAACATACCTTAGACGAACAGTTCAGGATACGAGTCCTTCATCTGGCTCTCCAGCTCCCAAGTGACATTTCCATCTGCTGGTCCTCCCCAAGCCACTCTTACCAACGCGATCTCCTTGCCTCGCAACTCTTTCAACTTTCGATCCTCAATTCTCGCAGGTACCGCTTCCACGGTCAAATTCTCTCGTACCTGTATATCGTCTACCCGAATCTCATGAGACGGATCAGCAATGTACTTCCTTAGCTGAGATATATGAAAAACATCATGCAAATTTGCAAGTGACGGAGGCAAAGCAATCTGATAAGCAACTTTCCCAACTCTCTTGGTAATCTGAAACAGACCAATAAAACATGGAGTCAACTTCTTTGACTTCAAAGCTCGACCAATACCAGTCATCGGAGTAACACGCATAAAAACATGTTCTCCTTCGCTAAACTCAAGATCTTTCCTCCTCTTATCGTGATAACTTTTCTGACGACTCTGAGAAGTCCTCATCTTCTTTTGAATCATCTTAATCTTTTCCGAAGTCTGTTGGACAATTTCCGGTCCAATCACAACACTCTCTCCAGATTCATACCAACACAACGGTGTCCGACACCTCCTACCATACAATGCCTCAAGCGGAGCCATACCAATGCTCGAATGAAAACTATTGTTGTAGGTAAACTCAATCAATGGTAGATAACTATCCCAAGCTCCACCTTTCTCCAACACACAAGCTCTTAACAAATCTTCCAACGACTGAATCGTTCTCTCCGTCTGACCATCTGTCTGTGGATGATAAGCGGAACTCAAACGCAACTTAGTACCCAAAGCTGCTTGCAATCCCGTCCAGAATTTAGATGTAATCCTCGGATCTCGATCCGACACAATACTAGAAGGAATACCGTGCAAACTCACAATATTCTCAACATACAATTCTGCCAACCTTTCCATCGGATAATCCATTCTTATCGGAATAAAGTGAGCAGATTTCGTCAACCGATCAACAATAACCCAGATAGAATCATAATTCTTCGATGTCCTTGGCAAACCAGACACAAAATCCATAGAGATTCCATCCCATTTCCATTCTAGAACAAACAACGGTTCCATCAATCCTGACGGTTTCTGATGCTCCATCTTCGACTTCTGACAAACCAAACAAGCATACACAAACTCAACAATTTCCTTTTTCATTCCTGGCCACCAAAACAACTTCTTCAAATCATGGTACATTTTAGTAGCACCAGGATGAATACTCAATCCACTACGATGTCCTTCTTCCAAAATACTCTTCCTAATCTCTGCAACATCCAGAACACACACCCTATTACCAAATCTCATAACACCATTCTCATCAATCCGGAACTCGCCTCCTTGACCTTGGTTGATCAATGTCAATTTATAAACTAACCCAACATCGGACTTCTGTCCATTCCGAATTTCTTCCAGAATACCACTAGTCAGTTTCAACATACCCAATTTCACACTATTCGGAGTAGTTTCACATACCAAACTTAAATCTCTGAACTGCTCAACCAAATCTAACTCACGGACCATTAACATCGACATATGCAAGGACTTCCTACTCAAGGCATCCGCAACAACGTTTTCCTTACCAGGATGGTAATTCAAACCGAAATCATAATCCTTTAGAAATTCTAACCATCTCCTCTGCCTCATATTCAACTCTTTCTGATCAAAGAGATACCTCAGACTTTTGTGATCACTGAACACCTCAAACCGAGAACCATATAAATAATGCCTCCACAACTTCAAAACAAACACAACAGCTGCCAACTCCAAATCATGAGTCGGATAATTCCTTTCATGTACTTTCAATTGTCTCGAAGCATAAGCCACCACCTGCTTATCTTGCATCAACACACCACCTAATCCCATTAATGATGTGTCACAATACACAACAAAAGACTTAGTCGGATTTGGCAAAATCAAGATCGGAGCACTTGTCAACCTCCTCTTCAGCTCTTGAAATCCTTTCTCACATTCAACATCCCAAACAAACATCTGACCCTTCCTGGTCAACTTAGTCAACGGTAACGCTAATTTGGAAAATCTTTCTATAAACTTCCTGTAATAACCTGCAAGACCCAGAAAACTACGGATCTCAGAAGCATTCTTCGGCGCTTCCCACTGAGATACTGCTTCTACCTTCGTAGGATCCACAGCAATTCCATTCTTGGAAATTACATGGCCAAGAAAACTTACTTCGCTTAACCAGAATTCACACTTGGACAACTTCGCATAAAGCTTCTTCTCTTTCAATAATTCCAACACAACTCTGAGATGTTCTGCATGCTCTTCATCGCTCTTCGAATAAATTAGAATATCATCAATGAACACCACCACAAACTTATCAAGATACGGATGAAATATCCTGTTCATATACTCCATGAAAACACCAGGTGCATTAGTAACTCCAAACGGCATAACAGAATACTCGTAATGTCCATACCTCGTTCTAAATGCAGTTTTCTGAATATCTTCCGAATTCACACGAATCTGATGATATCCAGATCTCAGATCAATCTTACTAAATACACAAGCTCCAACTAGTTGATCCATTAAATCATCGATCCTCGGCAAAGGATACCGATTCTTGATTGTAACTTTATTCAGCTGTCTGTAATCAACACATAATCTCATTGAACCTTCTTTCTTCTTAACCAACAACACCGGAGCACCCCACGGCGAAACACTCGGACGAATAAACTTCTTCTCAAGTAACTCCTCCAATTGTTTCTTTAACTCCGCTAATTCATATGCCGACATACGGTAAGGCGCCATCGACACCGGACTAGTTCCAGGAATCAAATCTATAGTAAATTCTACCTCCCTCTCAGGTGGCAATTCAGTAACGTCTTTCGGAAACACCTCTGGAAATTCATTCACCACTGGCAATCCATCACTCTTTGCTTTTCCCTCCGCTTCTATTGCATAATACAACATAAATACCACAACACCATCTTTCACAGCTAGGTTCATCTGTTTAACCGACATAGTCACATCTTCGATACCAACCTCTTCAGGAAAAATAATCGTCTTGGCAAAATAGTTGATATGAACCTGGTTGAATTCCAACCAGTTCATTCCAAGGATGATATCAAGTTGTTCTAACGGTAGGCACACCAAATCCATACCGAAACCCCTACCAAAAATCACAATAGGACAATTCCTACAAACATACGAAGTAGTCACTGAACCCGACGCAGGAGTATCAATAACCATACTTCCATCCATATTAGAAATTTCCAAATTCAATATTTTAGCACAATCTAAAGCAATAAAAGAATGTGTAGCTTCAGTATCAATAATCGCAATCAAAGGTATGTCATTAATAAAACATGTACCTTTAATCAGCCGATCATCTGGCTTAGTCTCTGAGCCAGACAATGCAAACACTTTACCACCAGCTCGCTCCTTCTTGGGTTTTGTACACTGAGGACGAGTATGACCTTCTTCACCACAGTTGTAACAAGTCACCACTCTTACTCTGCAATCATTGGCCACATGGCCGAGTTTCCCACACTTGAAACACTTCTTTGCATCATTCTTGCACTCATTAGCTCTGTGCCCCATTTTACCACATCTGTAACACTTAATGGAAGAACCAGAGTCTCCCCCACTAGGCTTCCTCCAACCACCAGATTTCTGATTACTTCTATCATAAGGCTTACCACGATCCATCTGTTGCTTACCCTTCCTATCAACATACCCTCGAGCATTCGACTTAGTGCTAGCAAGATCCTCCTCTAAAATCCTACTACAGTCAACCAGATCAGGAAATATTCGGATACACTGATACCGAATACCCTGCTTAATCTCATCACGAAGACCATTCTCAAACTTGATACATTTGGATAATTCTCCATCTGCATCGTTAGTATAATGAGCATAATACTTCGCTAACTCAGTAAACTTCGAAGCATACTCACTGATAGTCTTGTTACCCTGCTTGAGTTCCAGAAACTCAATCTCCTTCTTGCCTCTGATGTCCTCAGGAAAGTACCTCTTCAGAAAAGCCTTCCTGAACACAGCCCAAGTCAATGCAATACCATCTTCTTCCATTTCAGTTCTGGTAGCAACCCACCAGTCATCAGCTTCCTCTGCTAACATGTGAGTTCCGTATCTCACCTTCAGCCTTTCAGCACAGTCAATTACTCTGAAGATCCTCTCGATCTCCTTCAACCACTTCTGAGCACCTTCGGGATCATGTGCACCCTTGAACAACGGAGGATTATTCCTCTGAAAATTCCCCAATTGTTGGTCAGCACCAATCACAGCTTCCTGCTGGTTCCCTCCGAGTACTCCAGCCACATTCCCAATGCTTCAGCAAAAGCATCGTTGTTTCTTCCGTTACCTCTTCCGGCCATTGTTCTGTAACATTACAAAACAACCTCATCAGCACACAAGTATCGACAGTGTCATCTTACACTAGTCGCATACAAAAGGGATAACGACACAAGACAAGACCGACTATGCTCTGATACCACTATTGTAACACCCCTTCTAAATAACCCGCGAATATATTAATTAAATCAGAGTAACATGGAAAACAGGGATGTCACAATTCAAGATAAATATAAAAACCTCAAATCTACAGTTATCATGCTTTACTGGAGGAATTATTAAGATAAATATTCAAATCAACATCATGTTCTACACAGCGGAAATGTCTCAAAACCGGAATAACTTCACTTCATAAGTATTTCCAACATAAATTAAACAATAGAGTATAAAATAAAACTCATCATTCAAACGTTTTCCCCAGTGTTACAACCTATCAGAGCACGACACTGACACGCAGACTTAAAGTAACATAGCTCTAGAGCCATCCTCATCAACTCCTGAGCTGCTAACTTTAATCTGAAATCATTAAAGTAAGGGTGAGATTTCTCATAATTAACATGCATTATAAGCTTCTCAATCAACATTATATCACAAGCATATTATTTCACCCATTTTAGCATAAATCCAGATTCAACATACAGTTTCAATCATACAAGTCATTATGCACAAATCAATAATCAACCAAAGAATTGTAACACTGGAAGACATCCTAACATGTTACAATTCCATGCAAACACAAATGCAGACACAATGCATGTGGTACCAATCACGTGACCAAGTCACCCAACACTGATCCATCATCAACCGGATACAGCAATCATCGATTCATCCATAAACACTCGGACACGAATCCAGCCTAACCACCCATCATCTCTCGGGTATCGGTTAACGGAAATACAAGTCAAATTCCACACAATGGGAATTAACTTCACCAAAACAATGCATATGCATGCACATCACCAGCATGCAACATCAAATCCACGGAATATGATCACAACATAATTCTAAATAATGTCAAAACCAATATATCACATGATCACATCTCAATCATAATGGATAGCAGACACAACACATAAGTATCAGTTCTCATTCACCAAATCAGAACAATTTACAAACAATTCTACATCATTCTCAAAATACCAAAGTTTACAAAAATCGGGAATTCGACTCTTTTTAAAATAATTTTCATAAAATAATATTTTTCTTATTTTATAAGATAGTATTTTTAATTTAAGAAATACTGCCGAAAACGGCACTCAAATCGGACTTACGGTTTGAAAGTTATGAATTTTCAAAGTTTAATATTTTTCAAAAAGTTACAGCATAACCCGATTCCTACATATGCAGGAACCGGTTCCTGCGAAGTTCAAAAATCACCTTTCTGGAAAATATATGGGAACCCGGTTCCTACCTATACAGGAACCGGTTTCTACATAAAAAGTCAATTTCTTCACAAATTTTACACTGGGAACCCGGTTCCTACCTATACAGGAACTGGTTCCTACGTGGGTTTTTGCCAGTTTTTGTAAGTTTACACAGTAGAACCCGGTTCCTCCCCACTGGGAACCGGTTCCCACGACCTGCAGAGCCAAAAACTGCTATTTTGACAGCATTATGTATCTCAATCCATTCCTTTTCATTCCCATACGAATGACCACATCAATTAACACCAGAATCACCCAAGTAACATCAACATAATGTCAAATAACACAATTCAACCATTCCTAACAATCCTATATCATGCAATTGGTTCAATTCCACACAATTTGACAACATTAGGGACAAATTCTACAACCTAGAAAATCCTAAATTGAGATTCCTAACATGCTTAATCAATTCTATTGATCCCAAAATCTATAAGGCATATTAAATAATTGAAATCACCCCTTACCTCGCGATGATCCTTCGAATTCACGTCGTTTGGCTTTTTCCTCTCTTCTCTTCTCTTCTCCAATTTCACGTATAATGACTTTTTCCAAATAACTTCTTTTTCTTTTCCTTTTTCCTTCTTTTTATATTCCTTTTATTATTTTCCAAATAATAGTAATAAATTAGTAATTATTTAGTAGAACTTTTTACTTCACACACCTCTAATTCAACCTTACACCCCCCGGTCTTCCTTTTTAAATTCATAATTAATTCATCCATTTAATCCAAAATATTATTAATTAAGCCTTTAATTAATTTAATAATTAAATTCCTAATTATTTAACACTTGAATAAATTTGGGGTGTCACAATAATCACCTGCAAAAACCCGCGAAGAAAATGGAGCGGGACGGAGCGGTCACATTAGAGGGCGAGGACCTAAATTCTTGACCCGACTTGCACTGAAGTGCGGGTAAAACGAACATACCCAACAAGTCAGACTCGTTTTACTACCTCTAATTAATTATAAGATTAGTTTAAAGTAACAATAATTAATAATATCTTGAAAATTAAAATGATAATTCTTTATGATAATTTTTTTTTATAAATATAACCATCATTATTAGATAAGAAGAGGGTATTGTATCACTAGCCTCTCTATATTGTGATAGTGGCAGGCGAAATTTATATCCATCGAGTAACATAGCACATAGTTATACAAGACAAACTTGAATCTATATCCAACAACCATGTCATTCGTATGACCTGAAATCTATCATTTTCTACACAAATCATGAGTAAATAATGGTTATAAATGAGCACGACATATTATGATTAATTACACAAAACATAACTCATTTGTTACATAAGGAATAGTTGATTAATTACACAAAACAAAACATATATGTCATTTGTTACATTACAGCTTTTTCTAATTCTCCATAATTAAAAAACAAAAACAAATAAGATAGAAGGATCTTATCAAAACAATAAAAAGTTGGAACAAGGATTCAACTGGAATCATCATAATTCTTCTCAATTTGAATTCTAAATTTCTAACCAGTCAAAAGATCAGAATTCTGAGCACCATCCTTAGGGATAGTAACAGTAAGAACCCCATCTTCCATAGAAGCCTTAACCCCATCCATTTTACAATTACTCGGAAGAGTATAACTCCTCATAAACTTCCCACTACTACGCTCCACGCGATGACATCCATCATTCGACTCTTCTCTCTCCATGCTCCTCTCTCCTCTTATCTGAAGCACTCTTCCATCTTCAACCTCAATCTTCACCTCGTCTTTCTTCAGCCCCGGTATCCCAGCTTTCAACACATGCGCTTCTTCTGTCTCCTTCCAATCAACCTGCTCGTTGAGAAAACTTGGATTCTCACGTGAAAGTTCTTGGATTGAGGTGGAGAATGAGGAACCCTCGAACGGGTTGTTGTTACTCGGTATCATCGACATGTTGTTGGATTAATTGCAGAGATTGTTTTGTTGGATGTTTCTTAGGGACAGGTTAAGTTGTATTGTATTTGAAGTTGTTTTGGAAGGTGAAGAGAGTTCTTCGCTAACATTGAGGATGAAATTATATGTTTCCTTTCTTAGGATATGTGCATGCATGTGGATGCTATTTTACTTGAGATTTATGCCAAATTCCATTAAATTATTATACTCTTATCATTTATTTAATTTATTAAAATTAAATTTTTTTTAGAGTAGATTTAGTAACTCATATATTTTATTCTTTTCTCTCACTTTTTTTTTTAAATTTAATTTTTCTTCTTTTTTATTTATTTTATTTTCTATCTTCTTCAATTTTAAATTTAAACTAGTAGGATACGCATTGTAGACCGTAAAATTGTCATCAGTTTGGTTATGAAATTCAAATAAAATAAAATATGTTTAAATTTAATTATAAAAATGGAAAAATAATAAAAGTAATCAAAGAAAAATATATAATAAATAATTGTTAAAAAAAAAATTTAAACACTAATTTAGAAAGAAAAAACAATTGTGCAAAATAGATGAAAATTAAATATATTTCTCAATATTAATTACTCGTGCATTCACACGGTACTGGTGTGTTACTCGTAACACCGTAAAGTTATTGATATAGACGGTAAAATTGTCATGAGTTTGATTTTAAAATTCAAATAAAATAGAAAATAATAAAATTCAATTGTAAAAAAAGACAAAAAAAAAGTAGTCAAATATAAATATATAAATTAATTAAATTAATCATAGTTAATTATATATAACAACAGAGCTTCAATTCAGACATGATAGTGATAGTGAGAAGTGCTTGCTCTTGCAGTCATATTTCAAACTAAAAAATTGAGATAATATCAATGAGTCCTGAATCAGTATGGTTATAATAATCATTTTATCATGTGACTTCAAGAGAATAACTATTAGGAACTCATCCATCACTCACTCTGTATGTGTACAATCAAATTATTTCGTTACTATAAAATAGTAGCGTTACAATTTAAATCAACATCAATTGTCCCAGGAACCCCGTTCCCACCACCACACTCGTCGCCAGAACATTGCCTTCATCGACGCAGTTGATTACACATCTGACATGGGGTGGCAAATCTGACAAATGGCAAAAACATAAAAAGAAACAGAGAAGCATACTGCAAATTTAACAAAATTCAACGGAAACTTGTAAACAAAACAAAATTCAGCATGTAAACAAAACAATCCATCAAATGCATTTGCCTTGAAGAATTCTTCTACTTCCTTTGCCTTCAAGCAAACTGCACCAACAGAAAACAGAAAATAAATACATTAGACAAAGATAGAGAAAGGGCAGAAGACAAACCGGTTAGACATTTAGTCACAATTTATGAACAATGAATAAGACCAACCATTCAAAGTAGTACACATGAGAAAAGGGCAATACATGTAAAGGTTTCAAAGCAAAATGTTACCTATAACACTAAGGTGAATTGACATGTTGAAGAATGGTACCCAATCCTAAATTAGCAATCCAGTTGTGCTACAAAACCTGATCACAACATTCATATAATAACTTTAAATTCTAATTTAAAGACCTTGAATATAAAAACATTAGAAAAACTATGTCTATTTTGGAAGACTTAAAGGCATGAATATTGAAAAGGATTAGTTTCACAAATTATTGAGTCCACATTTAAAAAAGAATAAACTCCTTTACACAAACATATGTGCTAAACATATAAAGCAAACACTACAAAAAAGTTCATCTGCCACGGCCAAAAAACCGCAATTATATGCAAAATAATCGTGATTGTAAGCTTTGTCCACAGTTTGATCACGAATAAATGACTGTGAGATATGCAGCCGTGGCTAAAGAATGAGAAACAAGGATAAACGGAGGAGACGCGAGGAAGAGGAACGGAGGAGAAAGAAACAATATCTAGGTTAGATGCATCCTTGTTTTTATTTGTATTTACTTTTTTAATTTTTTCTTCTTTTTTTTTATCTAAAAAATAATAATTAACGAGAGGGAAACTAAAAAAAAGAGAGAAATTCTGGCGGGGTATATTTTGTTGGGTTTGGCCCACAATTTGAAGTGAAAATTATAATTTCGCGATTTTTCTTGGTGGCTTAAAATATCTACAGTTTGAGTGGCTTAAATATAAGTGTGATTTTGTAACCGTGGCAATTGAAGAAAAGACCACAGTTTCACACTCTGGATTCGATATTTCAAAACATATGTCTAGGATTTGAAAACCCTGACCAAAGCTTGTATGTGGCCACAGTTTTTGAGTTGTAGAAAAATTTTGTGTGGCCGTAGGACAAAAATGTTGTAGTGAAAACTCATATTTCAACTTTAGTCTAGAAGAAAAAAGCATATTAAACAAAGTATTAAGCGCAAAACCCAGTTTATGAAGTGAACTGTCATACTGTACAACTTAAATAATAATGAGGAGTTTAATTTATCGAGCTCATCATCACTGATGCGTGACTTTCTGACAACAGGCTTCTTATCAGCTGACTACATAAATAAATTCAAGCAGTAACAAGTAACTGTAATTGCAAGCTTCTCAAGTCATGTGTAAAGCATTGGATTTGATGAAGACATGGATATCAACATTCAAAGGATGTGCAAAAAGTTTATCAATGTCATATAAAACCTTGTTACAAGTCTTGAAGATTAGAAGAAGAATTATTAAAGAAACAACAAATGTCAAAAGGTATAAATAATTCTTAAACTTGAATATAGATGTTCACAAATATGCATTCATAATCATATACATATATCACATTTTTAACAATAAGAAAAACTATGTTTGAGATCTTTTTCAAAAGGATTTTTTTGAAAATAAACTTTCAGGAACCGGTTCATATCTAACAGGGAACCGGGTTCCAAACTTGTTCAAAAATCACTTCCCTGGAATTTGTACCAGGAACCGGGTTGTACCTATAGGAGAACCGGTTCCTGTGTGTTATTTTTGAATTCTGGGTTATAACGTTCACTAGGAACTGGGTTCTGCCTGGGTCGGAACCGGTTCCCAGCGAACCAGTACAGATTTTCTTTTGTTTTTTGAACATAATTCAAATGGTATTCTTTCATGATTGCATTGCATCTTTTCATATCAAATGGAATGAATGAAGAGGTATTTGTGACATTATAAATTGTGCAGATTTTCAAATTCAAATTACCTTCTTCAATTAACAATTTTCATCATTCAAATTTGCATATTCTTACAAACTTTCAAGTGTTCTTACAAATCATAAATTTTGTGAAACTTGTCATATACATTTTCATTAAGAAATCATTACAAGTTTCATACATTCATTGTGAACATTTATAATCATAGCTTGAGAATTGTTTCTTTCTTGAAGAAGAAGATCAATCAAAGATTGATAGTGCTCTCCATCTCTTTCAAATAAATCATTGTATTACAAAAAGAAAGTATTCCCTTACTATCCAGGATTGTTGGAAGTAAGTGTTGTGATTTGAAGAGGATTGTTCTTCATTCACATTAGTGTTTGTTTGACCTTAAAGGTGTTAAGAACCTTTGGTCACCCTATAGGTTAGATAGTAAGCATAGGCTGTACAATCATTCTAAACTATAGTGAAATCTCTTTCGTGTTGGAAAGGGAACTGGAGTACTCTCGGATTGTGAGGGGAACCAGGATATATCGTCGTGTTCTTTACTTTTCCGCTTTTATCGTTTTCATCACCATAATCAAGAAAAGATAAGATATAATCAAAAACCTTCAAACACTTAACCACAAATTACTACAAGTATTCTCATAAAACCGAATAAATTTTTATATACCTAATTCACCCCCCCTCTTAGGCACTCTTAGACTAACAATTGGCATCAGAGCAAGTTATAGGTAACTTGTTCCTAAAGATCCAGAATGGCTTCCGCAAATCAAAATCTGGTTTTCAAAGATGGTGGTAGTAACAACAAGCCTCCATTGTTTTGTGGTGAATACTTTGATTTTTGGAAAATTCGCATGAAGGCTCATCTTGAAGCGCAAGGAGAAGAAATATGGAATGCTGTTAAGAATGGTCCATTTACTCCGGTGTGTGTTGTCAATGGTGTTGGGTCATCAAAGCCTAAAGCATCATGGGATGACGATGACAAGAAAAAAGTTCTCTTTGACAAAAAGGCAATCAATATTCTCCAAAGTGCTCTTAGTATGGATGAATTTTTCCGAGTATCGGCATGTACAACGGCAAAGGAAATTTGGGATACTCTTGTAGAAACTCATGAAGGAACCGCCGAAGTCAAAAGGTCTAGATTGAACACTTTGAGTCAAGAATATGAATTATTCAGAATGCTGCCCGGAGAATCCATCCTTGACTTGCAAAAGAGATTCGTTCACTTGACAAACCATTTGAAGGCACTCGGTAAGACTTTAACTAACGATGAATTAAATCTTAAAGTGCTTAGGTCTTTAACTAGGGAATTGCAACCAAAAGTGACGGCAATATCCGAAAAGAAAAGCCTAGCAACTATGACTTCCACAACACTTTTCGGAAAGCTTCAAGAATATGAGACGGAACTTGGAAGGCTTGAAAAACATGAGAATCATGAGAAGAAATCCAAAGGCATTGCTTTGAAAGTTGATTCAAAAGAAAGTTAAGATAAAGATGCATCGGAGGAAGATGAAAACTTCTTGCTTCTTGTAAAAAGGTTAGGAAAATATTTTGGTCATGAAAATAATCTTCATAATGCTAACTTTGTCAAAAGAAAGAAATTTTATAATCATAAAGATAAAGAAGTCTCCATATCAACACAAGATGTCACATGCTATGAATGTGGAAAGCAAGGTCACATAAAGCCGGATTGTCCAAAACTCTCCAAGAAAAATGGATTCAAAGGCAAAAAGGAGTTCAAGAACAAAAGGGCTTATGTTGCATGGGAAGATAATGAGATAAGTTCTTCATCCGATTCGGATAGTGACGAAAGTGCAAATCTAGCATTGATGGCTTCACATCACTCCGACGATGAAGAAGAGGTTAGTAATGAATTTAATCTTTTTGATGATGATGTTCAAGGTGAAATTGATGAACTCTTGAAAGAATGCAAAAGTTTATACAAAAAGGTGTCAAAACAAGAAAAAGAACTTCTAATTTGTCTAGAAAAAATTGACACCATGACTAAAGATTTTGATCTTCAAAAACAGAATTTTATTAAAGAAAAGGAAAACTTTGCATGCTCCAAGTGTGAATCAAATGTCTTTCAAATTGTTCAATTGAAAATAGTCATTGAACGATATGAAAAAGGACAAATAGGATTGGAAGGATTACTAAGCCAAAAACGTTATCCAAATGATAAAAGAGGTCTTGGTTATGTGAATACTAAGAAACCAAGTAACAATCTCACTGTTTTTGTAAAGGCTAGTAATAGTTCCAATCCCAAGAAAGTAGAAAAGAAGCAAGTTGTTCATAATCATCAAAAGAAAAAGGCTAATGTATCTAAAAGAAAACAAATTCCTAGATACAAGAGCAAATTTGTTCCAAACTGTTTTTACTGTGGTATTATTGGACACACACCCAATGCATGCTATATTAGAAATTTCAGTATGGCTAGTGGACATTATGCATGAGTGAAAAAGGGAACTAACTATGAAGGACCCAAGGCAACTTGGGTACCTAACAAGAAATAATTTGTTTTTGTAGGTATGCTTGAAATCCACATCAAATGTTTGGTATCTTGATAGTGGATGTTCAAAGCATATGACAGGAGATGTACACCAATTTTCATATCTAGTACATAAAGCCAAAGGGTATGTCACCTATGGAGACAACACCAAAGGAAAGATACTTGGTGTTGGAATAGTTGGCACACCTCCATCCATTCAAATTGAGGATGTTCTCTATGTTGAAGGATTAAAGCACAACCTTCTTAGCATAAGTCAACTTTGCGATAGAGGGTTCAAGATCAAATTCAACAAAGAAGAATGCCTTATTATGGATGAGGCAACCAATGAGGTAAAACTCAAAGGTAAAAGAATTAATAATATATTTATGATTTCCCTTGATGATCCATCTTTGAAGGTAAAATGTCACATGGCAAACAATGATGATTCATGGCTTTGGCACAAAAGGATTGCTCATATTCATATGGAACACTTGAATAAACTAATCAAGCGTGATCTTGTCATTGGTTTGCCTAAGAGAAAATTTGTCAAAGATAGACTTTGTGATGCTTGTCAAAAAGGGAAACAAACAAAATCATCTTTCAAATCTAAGAATGTGGTGTCTACTACAAGGCCACTACAATTGTTACACATGGATCTCTTTGGTCCATCAAGAACAAAAAGCTTCGGAGGTAATGTATTCGCTTTGGTTATTGTTGATGATTTTTCTAGATATTCTTGGACTTTGTTTCTTATGCAGAAAAGTGATGCCTTTAAAGCTTTTAAGAAGTATGCTAAGCAAATCCAAAATGAAAAATCATTAAAGATTGTATCCATAAGAAGTGATCATGGTGGAGAATTCCAAAATGCACAATTTGAAGAATTTTGTGAAGAACATGGTATCTCATAATTTTTCAGCACCTAGAACTCCACAACAAAATGAAGTAGTTGAAAGAAAGAATAGGTTTCTAGTGGAACTTGCAAGAACAATGCTTAGTGATGCAAATCTTCCTAAATATTTTTGGGCGGATGCGGTTAGTACGGCATGTTATGTTGGAAATCGAGTTATCATTAGACCTATAATAAAGAAGACTCCATATGAACTCTTCAAAGGAAGAAAGCCAAATATTGCTCACTTCCACATTTTTGGATGCAAGTGTTTTGTTCTTAACAATGACAAAGACAATCTCGGTAAGTTTGACGAGAAATCCGACGAAGGTATATTTCTTGGTTATTCTCTTTCTAGTAAAGCATATAGAATTTATAATAAAAGAGCTTTAACTATTGAAGAATCTATGCATGTATCTTTTGATGAAACTAACACCTCTAAAGAGGAAGTAGTTGTGTGTGATGATGATGATCCTATAGATTTACCCCCGAAAGAACTTTCAAATGATCAAGTTGTGAAATCACCGGAAAATCAAGAAGATATTGTACAACAAGATTCAAACATCAATGATCTACCAAAAGAATGGAGAACTCATAGAGACCATCCTATTGACAAAATTATTGGTGACATTAGCCAAGGAGTATCAACAAGATTAAATCTAAAAGATGCTTGCTTAAACATGGCGTTTGTTTCTCAAATTGAACCTACCAAAGTTGATGAAGCCTTAGGAGATGATCAATGGATTATTGCTATGCAAGAATAATTAAATCAATTCGAGAGAAATCAAGTTTGGGAACTTGTTCCTAGACCAAGTGGTAAACACATCATAGGTACCCGATGGGTGTTTAAGAACAAACTTGATGAGAATGGTCTAATTGTTCGAAACAAAGCAAGGTTGGCTGCCCAAGGCTACAATCAAGAGGAAGGAATCGACTTTGAAGAAACATTTGCTCCGGTTGCAAGGTTAGAAGCTATACGTCTTTTACTTGCTTATGCTTGTTCATTAAATTTTCAGCTTTTTCAAATGGACGTCAAAAGTGCATTCTTGAATGGATACATCAATGAAGAAGTCTATGTCAAACAACCTCCGGGATTTGAAGACTTCAAACATCCTACACATGTCTTTAAGTTGAGAAAGGCTCTTTATGGCTTAAAGCAAGCACCAAGAGCATGGTATGATAGACTTAGCAATTTTTTGTGTGAAAAAGGTTTCGAAAAGGGTAAGGTTGATAAAACTTTGTTCATTAAGAAAATCAAAAGTAACACTTTATTGGTTCAAGTCTATGTTGATGATATCATTTTTGGATCGACTAACAAAGAAATGTGTGAGGAATTCTCATTGATGATGCAAGGAGAATTCGAGATGTCTATGATGGGAAAGATGAACTACTTTCTTGGACTACAAATCAAGCAACTAAAAGATAGAATCTTCATCAACCAATCTAAGTATTGCAAAGAATTATTGAAAAAGTTTGATATGGACAATTGTAAAGCAATGAATACTCCAATGGGCTCCAGTACATATGTTGATCAAGATGAATCTGGTACTCCAATTGATATTACAAAATACCGAGGTATGATTGGTTCCTTATTGTATTTGACGGCAAGCCGTCCTGACATAATGTTTAGTGTTTGTCTTTGTGCTCGCTTTCAAGCAAATCCAAAGGAATCACACCTCATGGCAGTTAAAAGGATCATGAAGTATCTCAAAGGAACAACCAATGTCGGCTTATGGTATCCTAAAGGTAGTATTTGCACTTTAATTGGTTATTCTGACGCGGATTATGCAGGTTGTAAAACTGATCGTAAAAGCACAAGTGGTACTTGTCACATTATTGGAAATGCATTAGTATCATGGGCTTGTAAAAAGCAAGCATGTGTTGCTCTTAGCACGGCCGAAGCAGAATACATAGCAGCGGGTAGTTGTTGTGCACAAATTCTTTGGCTCAAGCAACAACTCCGTGATTACGGACTTGATCTCGGATGCATTCCTCTTCGATGCGACAATAGAAGTGCTATCAATATTACAAAGAATATGGTCATGCATTCAAGAACCAAACATATAGATATTCGACATCATTTTCTCCGTGATCATGTACTTCAAGGAGATGTCTAAGTCACTTTTGTGGATACTCATAACCAACTCGCAGATATCTTCACAAAACCGCTTGCTCGAGAACCATTCTTCAAAATCCGAAGAGAACTTGGTATTTTGGATGAAGGTGATCTCTAAATGTTTCTCATAAGGTGCACGTCTTAATTCTTCTTCAAAAAAAAATTATGTTTAGGTTTCTTGTGTTTCGTTGTTATATGTTGTATCGTACAATTCGTTATGTTCGTGTTTTAGTGTGTGATTGTGTTTAAAATTGTTTGTGTTTTTTAAATGAATTTGTTTCACTCTTTTTCCCCATCCTTTTTGATGTTAACAAAGGGGCAGAAGAATATGCATATGTGTTGTTTTGTTTCAAAGAAATTGCAGGCCAAAATAACTATCATAAAACTCACTCCAAAATTCAAAGAATCATGGACTTAGGGGGAGGATACAATTTAGGGGGAGTCTTGCATTTGCTTAACATTTTTGCTACACAAAACAACATAAACATTTCAAGGATTGTTTTCAAGACTTGGTTGTCATCATAAAAAAGGGGGAGAATGTAATTGCAAGCTTCTCAAGTCATGTGTAAAGCACTGGTTTTGATGAAGACAACACGGATATCAACATTCAAAGGATGTGCAAAAAGTTTATCAATATCATATAAAACCTTGTTACAAATCTTGAAGATTAGAAGAAGAATTATTAAAGAAACAACAAATGTCAAAAGGTATAAATAATTCTTAAACTTGAATATAGATGTTCACAAATATGCATTCATAATCATATACATATCCCACATTTTTAACAATAAGAAAAACTATGTTTGAGATCTTTTTCAAAAGGATTTTTTTGAAAATAAACTTTCAGGAACCAGTTCCTACCTAACAGGGAACCGGATTCCAAACTTGTTCAAAAATCACTTCCCTGGAATTTGTACCAGGAACCGGGTTGTACCTATAGGGGAACCGGTTCCTGCGTGTTATTTTTGAATTCTGGGTTATAACGTTCACTAGGAACCGGGTTCTGCCTGGGTCGGAACCGATTCCCAGCGAACCAGTACAGATTTTCTTTTGTTTTTTGAACATAATTCAAATGGTATTCTTTCATGATTGCATTGCATATTTTCATATCAAATGGCATGAATGAAGAGGTATTTGTGACATTATAAATTGTGCAGATTTTCAAATTCAAATTACCTTCTTCAATTAACAATTTTCATCATTCAAATTTGCATATTCTTACAAACTTTCAAGTGTTCTTACAAATCATAAATTTTGTGAAACTTGCCATATACATTTTCATTAAGAAATCATTACAAGTTTCATACATTCATTGTGAACATTTATAATCATTGCTTGAGAATTGTTTCTTTCTTGAAGAAGAAGATCAATCAAAGATTGATAGTGTTATCCATCTCTTTCAAATAAATCATTGTATTACAAAAGGAAAGTATTTCCTTACTATCCAGGATTGTTGGAAGTAAGTGTTGTGATTTGAAGAGGATTGTTCTTCATTCACATTAGTGTTTGTTTGATCTTAAAGGTGTTAAGAACCTTTGGTCACCCTATAGGTTAGATAGTAAGCATAGGTTGTACAATCATTCTAAACTATAGTGAAATCTCTTTCGTGTTGGAAAGGGGAATGGAGTACTCTCGAATTGTGAGGGGAACCAGGATATATCGCTGTGTTCTTTACTTTTCCGCTTTTATCGTTTTCATCACCATAATCAAGAAAAGATAAGATATAATCAAAAACCTTCAAACACTTAACCACAAATTACTACAAGTATTCTCATAAAACCGAATAAATTTTTATATACCTAATTCACCCCCCTCTTAGGCACTCTTAGACTTACAGTAACTTCATTGATTTTCCAAAAGAAAAAATAAAGTGAGAAAAGAACTCATACCCATAACTATTTAGTTCTTACCAGAATTTTAACAAAGATTTTGGTTTCAGCATTCACCCAGTCGCCCCTCACTACAAATTCTTTAACGACAAGATAAATGTCTTCACGTTTGCGGATCCGCTTGCAATTGCAATCTAAATTCCAATCTACAAATGCAATTGCAGACACAATATAGCAGCCTTAGAGGTCTCCACAATGACATCACATTTAAAATTGCGTGCATATGCGTCATAAAACTAAATTACCTTCATAAACCTACAATTGCAAGTTTTTTGTATTGAGTAGCTCTGTA
This sequence comes from Vicia faba, assembly GCA_948472305.1. Classification (NCBI taxonomy): domain Eukaryota; kingdom Viridiplantae; phylum Streptophyta; class Magnoliopsida; order Fabales; family Fabaceae; genus Vicia; species Vicia faba. The sequence goes on along the minus strand of OX451741.1, from coordinate 943,144,975 downwards.
GTATACTTTGTTGTTCTTTGGATCAATCTCATAGCATTCAGCTTCACTGAATTGAACATCTACACGTGTTGATTTCAATGCAAAGTTGGGCTGCAAAGAGGTTGCTTAATTATCATGAATATTTCCAAAGAGGGAACGCTGCTCAAGTCGAACACCGTGTTCTTGTCACATTGTTGGTCTCGAAGATTTTATGAGAAGATCTTACAATCACATAGGAGAAAAGGGTGAGGGAAGAGACACTACCATTGTGGATTCATCTGGTGACCGTGTTGATAACTATATTCGTTCGTCCATGAAAACGCTTTTGAAAAGGTATTTGAGGCAGTGAATGCAAGATTTAATGAATATAAAAGAATGAAATAATTGAGTGAAGTTCTGCTACAGTTAGATCTCCAGACGGAAGTTTTGGTGATGAAAGAAAGACAACATTTCGGTCCAATACTAAGGAAATGGTATCCAGCATCAGGTGCAGTTGCATCAATGATGCTGCACACATGTTATGGCCAAGTTCTGAGGCAGTATGTAGGTGAAGTGACCTCATTAACAAAATCTATGTGGTATGTTGTCGTAAGCCATATCGGAACACAATCATCAATGAATATGTAAAGTTGGTTTTAATCATCTTTATACTTGCAGTAATGAAAACATTGGAGAGAATACACAAAACACAATTAGATGAAGATCTTACAAACAAAAAAGAGAGTCATATGCATAAGTAGAAACATCAAACATTTATAATTAATTACAGCAGCTCCAACATCATGAATTTGTCATGTAGTACCTGCATTAGTACCTGCCCAGGGTGCCGAACAACCATTGTGCATAAAAACTAAGGTACCACTCAGCTCAATTTTATCTTATCCATTGCCTGCATATGTTGACATTGAATACTATATCCTTTTTATCTATAGTGATAGTTGATATAATCAAGGAATTAAGTTAGAGAATGATTTCAAGTCATTATAGAAAATAAATGACAGAACATCAGTATCGACGAAACGATATATATTATGAAAGGGGCAAGGAGTATAAACAAAGTTGTTAGAATATATTGAAAATTTCGCGATAATCAAGATAAAGACTCACCATGACCAGCACACAGGCATCACCTAAGTAACCCAATCAGTTATACGTGAACCATACAAACGGTTGTTGCATTTATTATAGATAAACTTCAATTGAGGCATATGTAAACCTCTTAAACAAATCATGGAAAACCAAATTCAGAAAAATAGTTCAAAATCATGATAAAGAGCTGATGGTACAACGATACAGTAAGAGACAAACAGACAATGAGCTTCGAATCCACCTTGATCCAAAGTTATCACGCAAATTGCTTGACACTGCATCCGCGTGTCCTCTTTAAGCCGTCGCTCACGCCACCATAAGATTCACCACACCACTGCCTTATCACATTCTGATGGCGGTAGATTCGAAATCCATATCTTTCCATTTTTCACTGTGAAGAAGAGGAAGAACGGAATAAAAAGATGGAGAAGGAAGAAGAAGATGGAGAATGAAGAAGGAATAAGGAAGCAGAAGGCGTGTAGAAGGAGAAGAAATAAGAAGGTTTAAGGTTAGGGATTTGAGAGGAAAGATGAGTGAGGAAGATAACGTGAGGAGAGAGAGAGAGAGAATTTTTTATATTTGAATTAAAGTAACATGAAGAGAAAATTTGAAAAGATATTGAATTTTGATCAAGTCACATCAACAACTCATTCCAACTTAATCATTAAAGGCAAACAATAGCAACTATGTTTTTGAAATAGAATTATATAAGATTATTAGTTGGAAAAAGTATTTTTTAGACTTAAATTGCCTTTATTTTAACGAGGTGTTACAAGAAGGGCAAGGGATAGCAAAGTATGTTCTAAATACTAAAATTTTCTTATATGGTACAACGTCTTTCTTGTAAGTTGTAGTAATATAATTTAATATTTCACTTTTTCTTTTTCTAATTTTTCATTACTTCATTTAATATGACTAAATATTTTATATAATCAATTTTATATATTAACAAAAAATTGAAAGAGTCGTACAAAAGTATAACTAAGTATAATATTCTCTAATCGATATAATATTCCTCTTTCTTGAATAGAGTTAATAATCATCAATTTTTTTTATTTGTGCGCCCCTTTTACCATTATCATAACATAATTTATACACAAAATTATAGTAGTAAATCTTCAATTTTATTTTAAAGAAATAGAGTAGATCTCTACTCCTCGCCCATTGAGTAATACACTCACCCATTTATGAAAATGAGAAAAATGGTTTGTCTTTTTATAGTATGAGACACATTAAAAGACTAAAGATTCACTCCATTTCCTAAAAAGTAATGGAAGGTCAATAATTATAGTTTTGTATATATAAAATTAAATAAATATTAAATATGTGTCATATATCTTAGAAATATATGTAAATATTTACACATAAAATTATAGTAATAGATCTTATAATTTTTTTAGAAAATGAAATGGATCTCTACTTACCGTAAAAAAAAAGATCACATCCTCTTAAATAGTAGGAGAAGTAACTACATTTTCCATTGAGATAGGAAAGTGTTGTAACAATTTTTTTGCTTTCATAAATTCAGGCCTAAGAATTTCTATAAATACTTTAGTATTAAGGTTGAGATAAGACATTCAATTCATTAATAAAATATTAGTATATAGAGTTTTTCTTCATTCATGTGTGAACTTACTCTAACACCACAACAATATTAAAACTCTTTAATATTCCTATACAATTAAGGATTGTCACTCATTGTACTTTTAACAAATACATCTATATTTCATTTCTCTCCTCTTTTTTAATTTCTTACCTTCTCTAAAACCCTATTTTTTCCTTCTAATTCTTATTGTATTCTCTTTTCCTCATCCATTACTTTACTCCCAACACCCCGCACAAAACATTGAGTTTTTTAACTTTTCAACTCCATTATTCAATTATGAAATAGAGATTATTAGCAAAATAGCAGAAAGAGGAATTGGAAAATTCTGTATTCCATATTTCGTGTCTTTACAAGGATATAATTATTGGGATATATACAATTCAGCATTAGCTTATTTAGGTATGTAAATCTCCTATAATAACACTGTAATAATTCTATAATAAAACGGAAATCTCTTATAACTAATCTATATAAAAAATATCCCTATAATTTCTCTTAACACCCTCCCTCAAACTCTAGTTGGTATGGTGCATGCCAATTGGAGTTTGCTTAATAAATATTTGAAGCGCATCAGATTATATGGTTTGGTGAAGGTATCAGTCGGTTGGTCCTCAGAAGGAATAGAAATCAACTGTATGGTGCCATTAGTAACATGATGGCGTACAAGGTGACAATCAATTTCAATGTGTTTCGTGCGCTCATGAAAAACATAATTATGGGAAATCTGGATAGCATTTCTATTATCACAATGAAGCATAGTAGCAGAAGATTGTGTAATACCCATATCATTTAACAACCATCGTAACCAAAGTAACTCAGCTGTAGCATCAGCAAGAGCGCGATATTCAGATTATGTGCTTGATCAGGCAACAACAGTTTGCTTTTTGCTACGCCAGGAAAGAAGAGAATTTCCTAAGAAGAAACAATACCCTGTTGTTGAGCGACGATCAGTAGGGTTACCTGCCCAATCTGCATCAGATTATCCAGATAGGACCAAGGATGAATTAGCAGAGAAGCGTAAACCATGAAAAAATGTACCTTTAACATAACGAATGATACGTAGAACTGTAGAGAAATGAGATGATCGAGGGGCAGCCATAAATTGACTGACTTTATGAACAACATATGCAATACCAGGGTGAGTGACAGTTAGGTAAACAAGACTACCAATAAGTTGTCGATACAAGGTGGCATCTTCAAGAGGTGTTCCATCAAGTGGTGTGAGTTTGGAGTTGACTTCCAATGGTGTCAATTCAGTCTTGCAGTCTGTGATACCTGCTCGAGAAAGCAGGTCAGAAGCATACTTGGCCTGGGAAAGATAATAGCCTTCTGAGTCTTGGGAAACTTCAAGCCCCAAAAAATAACTAAGGGAACCAAGGTCTTTCATTTCGAAATGTTGACTGAGATATTGTTGTAAAGTTGAGATGCCAGTCTTGTCATCTCAGGTTATGATCATATCATCTACATAAAGAAGAAGAATTATAATACCACTATCACTTCGTCGAGTGAATAGAGCAGAATCATATGGACTAGAGAGAAAACCAAATTGTGTTAAAGTAGAACTGAACTTGGCAAACCAGGCTCTAGGAGCTCGTTTCAACCCATATAAGGCTTTCTGAAGTTTACAGACCTTATGAGGAGAATGATATCCTGGAGGAGGGTGCATATATACTTCCTCTGTCAATTCACCGTGAAGGAAAGCATTTTTGACATCCATCTGAAAAAGCTTCCATTTATGAACTGCAGCAATGGCCAAGAGGCTACGAACAGATGTTATTCGAGCTACCAGAGCAAATGTCTCTTCATTATCTATACCATACTCTTGAGTGTACCCTTTGGCTACTAGGAGAGCTTTATAACGTTCTACAGTTCCATCAGAGCGAGTTTTAATTTTGTAGATCCATTTGCATCCAATATGAATCTTTTCTGCATGAAGATCAACTAATTCCCAAGTATTTGTCTTTTCTAAAGCTTGAATTTCTTCAGCCATAGCTTGCTACCATATGGGGTTAGTACTTGCCTCTCGATAAGAACAAGGCTCGTGAAGAGTTTTAATAGCAGAGTAGCAATGGTCATCATTAAGATGAGTAGGTGGATTACTTACTTGAGTGGAATGGCGAGATGCAGGTACAATATCAACATCCGGAACAGGTTCAGTAGGAGTAGGTGAGGGCGGACGAGTATTGAGCTCAACATCTGGAACAAGTTTATTAGGAGCAGGTGAAGGAAGAGGAGTATTGAGGTTATTAGAGTTATCTGCATTAGAACTTGGAAACAACTCAATTGAGGGATCAGTGAAATAAAATGAGTCGGTGTCAAGAGAATGATGAAATGTAGAAAGAGAGGAGAACATGGTGTTTTCCCAAAAGGTAACATGATGTGAGATGCGTAATCTGTTAGAGATTAGATCCCAACAGCGATATCCTTTGTGTTCTGTGCCATAGCCAAGAAAGCAACACAAGCCAGCACGTGGTTGTAATTTTGTGTGCTCATGAGGCTGCAAGAGAAGAAAACAAGCACATCCAAAAGGTTTAAGAATGGAATATTCAGGAGACTTACCAAATAGTTTTTCAAAAGGAGATAAGTTTTGAAGATTTATGGTGGAAATTCGATTAATTGTATAGACAACATTAAGAGTTGCTTCCCCCCAAAACTTCTCTGAACACAAGGCTGAGAGGAGAAGAGCACAAACTAAGTCAAGGATGTGACGATGTTTTCGTTCAGCCCGACCATTTTGTTGGGAGGTGTGAGGGCATGAATGTTGAACCACGGTGCCTTGCTGACTGAGAAACTGAAGCAAGGAAGATTCACGGTATTCCATCGCATTGTATGTGCGAAGAATCTTAATAGCACAAGAAAATTGTGTTTTAACCATACGAGCAAAGGAAATATAAATTTGAGGTAATTCAGAGCGATTTTTCAAAAAATATATCCATGTAAAACGAGAAAAATCGTCAATAAACAATACAAAATAACGATGACCATTTATTGAAGAAACAAGAGAAGTGAAGGAAAATTGCGATCAGAAAAGCGCAGCGGAATTTAAAATTTTCCTTTAGCGATCCTTACGAATGAACATGGTCAGTGATAGAAATATTTACCTCTTGTGGCGATTCAGACCTTTGATGTTGTGATCACGAGCGTTGATGAAGAACAACGCCTCTACTCAGTCCACACGAACAGATCGCTTCCGGTCACAGTGCTAGTTGATCACGAACGGAAACCTTGAGTGAGAGAGAGAATCAAAAATGAAATTGCATCAAGTGAAATTGCTTCATCACAAGGGATCTATTTATAGAATCACTCGTGTGGGCTACAAGCTAAAAGCCCAATTAAGGCTATAAGCTAAAAGCCCAATTAAGCTTATGGACATCATACCTTATGATGTACCATATATCACTTATCCACGTGGTACCTTACCACTTTCCGTATTACACTTAAGTGCACCGTACCTTACGGTGTTCCTTATTTATTCTATCTCTCATCAACCTGTCCTTATGTGTGTGACCCTGTAGGTTTTCGCGACGTTGGAAATTATATTAAATCCCACATTTAATATAATAAACAGTGAGCAGTATCTAGCAACACATCACTATTACCCAAGTCACGAAAATGTCATGTGATCTAACCAAACCTTTTCCGTGATAATATTTGTGTTGTACAATTACCCTTTTCCCCTCATGTCTATATTGAACACAAGGCATACACTGTGTCACCCTTGTCCAGTTCAATATTGGGCCCTTAGACATTTATCCTGTTATGCAGGATGAGCAAATTCCATCTAGGTCACTCATGTCCCTTAGTATGCTTTGTGAAGTACCCATCAACCGTCTTTATAGTCATCCAGTTACGGATGACGTTTGATCAGCAATAAAGTACTTGACTCTACATCTAGGGTCCATAGTGGTTTCGGGTCGAAGGGTGGTATACACCATTATCATCATGAGAATAACTTATGACACTTTGCATAATATTCTATGTAGTATTCTCATAGCGGGTCAATCCAGTATAAATATTACTCCTAATATTCATACCTATGTCAAGACTTGATAACTCCTTATCTATGATCCATGAGATGTGATCATCAATCTATCTTCATAATAATCTTAATGCTTTAATGTTATCCCACTTCACATTAAATCTTGACTACGGATACTTTAAGAATAGTGTCTTATGTTTAATGGGATCTCATGATTAAGTCACACTTAACATTTCATTAAACAAATAAACCATTCTAGGGACTTTATTATTTTGGAAAGCAAACATAATAAAGAAATGCCTTTTATTATTAATAAATAATTCGATACAAGTACCAAAAGTATTGGCCTCTAGGGCTTACACCAACAAGAAGGCCCCCAAATATCCGATTGAATCAAATCAAAAGGACTATATGAACTAGAAAAACTACGATTGAATGATAATGCAGGCTGTTTGGCAAGTTTACAATGTAAACAATCAAAAGGCTCAACCTTTGTGGATCCTAATAACCCACGAGATATTAGAGGTTGAATTTTGCTTGCTGAGGCGTGACCAAGACGAAGATGCCATTGATGAATTAGAGAATTTATAGTAGCAGCAGAGATATGATCTTTAGGAAGGTGAAGAGATTGTAGCTCAAATAGCCGACCCACCCTGCGACCCGTCCCAATGATCTGCTTCGTCTGCGGATCCTGTACCTGAACACCAGAGGGAGAAAAATAAACATTCAGTCCTTGTTCACACAATTGACCCATGGAAATAAGATTAAGTTTCAAGTTAGGAATGTAATATGTGTCAGGAAAGGTGAGATTTAAGGTGGATACATGACCGGTATGAGTGATGTTCATTGTATTTCCACTGGCTGTGTGGATTGGTGGCAGAGATGAAACAAGTGTCGCAGCAGGTAATGATTTAATATCAGTGGTCATATGATTACTACATGCAGAATCAAAAAACCAACGAGAATTACCGTGAGTAACAGACATGGCAGTAGAGTTGTTAGAAGACATAACCTGTTTGATTAAAGCTTCAATATCGCTCATAGTGATGGTCATCGAACCTTCAATGGCAGCAGCAGAGATGGAGGAAGATCCTGACGTTGGAACATTCTTGGATTTGGTGAAGCCACGATTTTGTTTTGGAGGTCGCGTGGGACAATGTTCAAGAATGTGACCGATACCATGGCAGTACCTACACTCTATAGTAGGACAGTTAGCAAATATATGACCAGTGCGATTGGAATTCTTACATGGATGATGATTCGATTTTTGATGCGAGAATCGAGTAGTTGCAAGAGCAACATCCATTTGAGGAGTTTTGTCTAGATTCAGACGCGTTTCTTCAAAAATGATTTCTTGAATAGCAGTGTCCAATGATGGAAGCGGATTTTGATGCAGCAGTGAGGCTCGTACGGCTTCATATTCGGGCCGAAGAGCCATAAGGACATGAATGAGATGAAGGTGGTCTTCACTGATTTTGGCAAGCGATATTTGATGCCAAATTGGTTGGACTTGAGCGAGAAAATCATTCACTAATTGACCAGGTTCTTGCTTGGTATTGTGAAGTGTGGTCCATAACTGATAATAATGTGCAAGGCCAGTGGTTTGATAGTGGTTTTTCAAGAAATCTCAAATTTCTTTTGCAGAATCGTAGTTATGAAACTGAATGTGAATATACGGTACAGACGTGTTGCGCAGTCACGTGATGATCTGGTGATTTTTACTATCCCAATCTTCAAGGCGGTCCGTAAATTTTGCAGCAGATTCATCTTTGTATTGAGTTGGCTTGACGACATCTCTGGTGACTATGCGCCAAAGCTTGCGTCCGATCAGAAAACTCTTCATTCCTTGGACCCAGAGATTGTAGTTTGGTCCGATCAAGGTGGTTGTAATGGGTTTAAAAATATCAGTTTTCTCCATAATGCAGAGATGAACAGGATAATGGAGAACTGAAGATGTTGCAGAAAACAGAGGGGAAAAATGGAGATCTATGACCTATGCTCTGATACCATATTAGCAGAATAGCATAAAGTGGAATTGGAAAATTCGGTATTCCATATTTCGTGTCTTTACAAGGATATAATTATTGGGATATATACAATTCAACATTAGCTTATTTAGGTATGTAAATCTCCTATAATAACACTGTAATAATTCTATAATAAAACTGAAATCTCCTATAATTAATCTATGTCAAAAATATCTCTATAATTTCTCTTAACAAAGATAAAGATTTAAGAAAAAATGATTAAAAAAATCAAATCTTACTCCATTATTCAATTATGAAATAGAGATAAAGATTTAAGAAAAAATGGATAAAAAAATCAAATCTTAAAAATTTGACTTTAGCTTATATTCTATGGTATATTTTGTCTTTTGCTTTTTTTTTAGCACAACATAATATAAATTTTGTTGTGAGTTATTGTTGAAACTTTAAAACCATATTATACACTATTTTTTAGATAGGAATACAAATGGTTAAAACTCAATATCCTATTATACACTATTTTTTAGATAGGAAGACAAATGGTTAAAACTCAATATCCTAATGCATAATATTGGAAATGTAATTTATTTAATGTCCACAATTCCCAATACTTTCTCTTTATTAGGGCATTTTGGCATTTTCAATTTTTAGTATAAATATGTTAACTAGGCTATCAATATTGTATCCCAAATTCATTCCTCTATTTGAATATTAAGAAATAGTCCTCTTTGTTATCATTCATTGTTCATTCTTTATCTCTCCTTCCATTACCTTGCACCAACAAATTGGTATCTAGAGCTTTTGGTTCTGTTTTTCCTGGGAAACACGAGTGGTTGTGAGTTGTGTGTTTGAGTTTTGTTCTTTGATTTTCTGTTGAAATCTTGAACAAAATTCTGAACAGAATTTTGATTATGTGGGTTGGGAAACAGTGTGTTTAAGATCTGAAAATTCGTGCAAGGTTTAAAATGAGTGGAGATGGTAGTTTAAACACTAAACTTCCAGTTTTTAATGGCAAAAACTGGAACAAATGGATGATACAAATGCGTGTACTGTTCGGTGCACAAGATGTTCTGGATCTGGTTACAGATGGTTATGTACCAGCTGCAGCAGATGCAACTGAAGAACATAGAACTGCTGAGAGGTTGATGAGAAAGAGGGACCGGAAAGCTCTGTTCTATATCCATCAGTGTGTGGATGAAAATATGTTCGAGAAGATTGATGATTCAACAACGTCTAAAGGGGTGTGGGATTTACTGACGAGATGTTACGGTGGTGACGCATCAGTAAAGAAGGTGAAGCTTCAATCCCTACGAAAGCAATATGAGAACCTGAACATGAAGAGCAGTGAGAAAGTTTCTGAATATATCTCCAGAGTGATTCTGATCACTAACGAGATGAAGGCGTGTGGAGAAACTCTGACTGAACAGGTAATCATAGAGAAGATTCTGAGGTCGCTCACTCCTCAGTTTGATTACATTGTTGTTTCTATTGAACATTCTAAAAATCTGGAAACCATGAAAATAGAAGAATTACAAAGCAGCTTAGAAGCACAAGAGTTACGTCTATCTGAGAGAACTTATGAGAGAGAAGCTAAGCAAGCTCTGAAGGCTTCTTTTGTCAAGAAAGACCAGAAGCAGAATAAACGTGGTGATAGATTCCAGAAGTCAGAAGCTTCAACTTCTGATGATAAGAAGTATCATAAAGGAAAAGAGAGGTATGACAAAAGGAAGGTTCAATGTTACTCCTGTAAACAATTGGGTCATTTTGCCAGAGATTGTAGGTCAAACAGGGATAGGAAATCAGAAGAAGCATATATGGCTAAGAGAAACTCTGATGATGAACCTGTACTACTAATGGCCTCTGACGCTGATGGAAAATGCTCAGAAGATTGGTGGTATATGGACACTGGTTGCTCAAATCATTTAACTGGAAACAAACAATGGCTGACAGACTTTGACTCCAGAAGGAGTACAAAGATCAGATGTGCTGACGATAAGTATCTTAATGCAGAAGGTATGGGAGATGTCATAATTAGAGTGAAGAATGGGAAAGACATTTGTTTACCGTGAAAATTGGTAAACAACCGCTGATCTTCCAAAAGGTTACTTATTTGGTGACTAGCAGGATCGATCAGATTGATCCTAAGACATGGTTGATTTTTTGGAGTTTGACTAATCCTAATGGTAATTAATGCCAGTAAAGTAAAGATACTTTAAGTAAATTGCATGAAGAAAAGCTTGATAGAATAAATAAAAGCATTAAGTAAAAGGCTTCGACGGAGATAAGTAAATGAAAAAGTGATAAATTGCTTGAATATAAAAGACTTGATTAATTTAAATGGTGTTTCACACATACATTCTCAATGATTCTTTCTCTCACGCTGGGTACTTGAATCTAAATGAGTGACTTGTATAAAATGATGAACACACGCGAAAACTACGTGAACAACTAGTATTTATACTAAAACAAATCCTAAGTAACCGTTGGGCAGTTACACTGCTTCGAGGTGACGCCACATGGCACGCTCAAAGCCTTCGACGCTTCTGTTCTTGGCACGTTGCACTTGGTAACTGCTGGGAACCGTTTTCCCTCCAACAATTCAAATCTCAAACCGTTCGACCTTGGGCATCAGGTACCTTTGTCGAGAGGTTCCTTCGACGTCGAAGACAACAAGATTCCAACTTAAAGGAATTTCTCTAAGTATCTTGTCATTCTTTGATGAGCCTTCGACATGATCAGCTGGTCGAAGCCTTCTTATGTAGGAAACTCTTCTGACTCATAATTAATGGTATATATGATAACAAACAAGGGTGTCGAATTTAGGAGCCAACAAATTGCCCCCCAAGAATGTCTTATTTCGACGCTGAAAAGAAAAAGGCATTATTTGAGATTCCATTCAACACCTGTCCTTCACTCTCAGCCACAAATTAGTTTGTGTGCTTTTCGTCTCCTACCAACCAACTGACAATCTCAAAAAGTCATCATTTCACCTGTTCCCAAGACGTCACTTCAGTATGGCATTTAGCACGCACGATGTCTTTTCAAATGTTGTCATCATGACTATTTCCTGAAATCGAGGACGCACGCTGCACCGTTTCCGTTCTTCAGAACGGCTACATCACCAAATGAGCGCCACGTGCCCCACTCTTGTCTGAGACATTAAATGACCTCGAGTCTTGTGATTTTTCAATCACTATAAATAGCACTAAGTGCCCCTTGTTGGACTCTTTACGCTTTCCTTCATCCAAGCCTTAAGTCGAACAAAATTTCCTGCAAGCAAACCTTTGCTTCTTCCTCTCCAAACCCAGAAACCTTTGTTCTTCATCCATCTTCATCTCAAACCAAAAAATGGCTTCACATTCTCGTTCTTCCAATGTCCCCAGATCTAGCACTCCCTCTAAAACTACTCAACCGGAAATCTTTTCAACCGCTCCGATAGTTAACTCCATGGGAATGCGAAGGGTTCCTGAACCCATGGGAGATGTTGAGCGTGAAACTTATTCTTCTCAACTGCTGATTCCTGTTGGATATTCCAACCAGTTTTTTGCCATGTCCGATCCTCTATCTACATGCATTGCTGACCCAACGAAAATCGAGGGTTTCTTCCTCGTGCATGAGGCACTCAAGCCCATTGGGTGCTCCAAGAAGGCGACAGACGATACCGAAGATCCTGCAAAAGAGAAAATAGATCTTCGATTCTTCAACAGGGGGGTTAGGGCTTTTAGGTCTAGCCCTAACCTTACACCAGAATACAACGCTTGGCTCAACAAGATAGAGAAGTGCCAGGCTTCGATTTGGAAGGGCATGAGGATTTATGACCTAGTCATGCTGTCCAAAACTGGTCTCAACTATTGTCCTGAAATGCTGGTAGCTTCTTTGCTGTTTTGGGATTATACTCATTATACCTTCCACCTGCCTTGTGGAATGGTAACACCCACTCTCTTCGACGTGGCTGCTATTACTGGTCTTCGACCAATTGGGGACTACTTCGACCCAGAGGAAATGTCTGAAGACCAGATTGGGTTTTCAGCTACTAAACCCACTTATACCACCTACACCAACCACTACCATGACAAATCTACGGCTGTGGTGACTGATGTGGAGCACATCGCGTTTCTAGCCCTTTGGCTGTCACGCTTTATGTTCTGCACTAAATCCCTACAGGTGACAAAGAAAATGGTCACCCTTGCTACTCAGCTTCATCACGGTTAAAACATCTGTTTGGCCGAATTAATACTGGCAAACCTGTATGAGTCAATAAGCAGTGGAGCGACTCAATTAAAAATAATAGAAAATAGAGCCAGCTTGCTGCTTGCTGGACCCTTCTGGCTACTTCAACTCTGGCTAAACGCCACTTTTGAGTCTTTTCTACCCCAGAAGACTCAAATAAACGAAAAGGCTCCTGAGATAGCCAGAAGGCGTGTCGAAGGCACTAGGCTTGCCTTATTGACTCCCACTGAGGATGGGCTGGAACTCCAAAAGACCTTTGCAAACTTCGTTCAGATGTTTGCAGGGAGGAAGGAATTTACCTCGACCATGGCTCCTTTTGCCAGTCGAAAGTTTGGTCCAGGGTGGTTCACCAGGCCCCATCCTAATTCATCAGAGGATCCTCACCTCGAAGAGCACACAACAATGCGGGAAGTGTTTCTCACTCCAAGGATAATGCCATTGCGCTTCAAGAGTTCAAAGAATCATCTGAGCCTGATTGCTTACCAGCCGAATCTTGTCTCTCGACAGTTTGGCATTATCCAATCGCTTCCTTCTCCCATTTACCCTAGGGAGAAATCATTGTTGTACTTTTGTAATGACTACTCTGAGGATGCTGCTACTAAGCATATTAGTAGGTACGTTGGTCAGACCGTACTATCATTTTTCGACTACCAACTCAACTTCCTTTGTTCACCATCTTTTGAAGACTGGTGGAAGAGATATTATGTCGAAGAGTCCTTCGACGAAAAGGATTTTGCAGGCGAACTCCAGAAGTCCTTCGTCTTGGTTCTCGACAAAATAAAGAAATGTACGTTCCCTCTTCAAATTATATTTGTCTTTCAATTTCGACCTATATCTGTCAATTATAACTTGTGAATTTTTTTCTTTCAGTTGTTCGAAAACCTGTGGCTAAGAAGGCCACAGACAGCCATCAGGGTAGAGGTCCCTCTACAAAACCTCCAGCACGGGTAACAAATTTTTTCTTGTTTCCTGCTGGTTTTAAACATCTGGTTTTCGATGCTGTGTTTTAAATCAACTCCACTTGGGGCTTTCAGGAACCTGCGCCTAAGAAGCGACCTGCACTAACGGTCGAATCTTCGAGTGGCAACGAGGATGAATCTCCCCGTGTTCCTCTCAAACGGAGAAAGGTGAAGAAGCCTGCTCCTGCTCCTGAGCCTCGACCTGCGATAAGACTCAAGGTCGCAGGGAATAAACCCAGGCCACCTCCTGTGATCATCGAAGAGCCCATGGAGGAGGAGCTAAACGTCTTACTCAGCAAACCCGTTGAGAGTGACAACTCTAGACCTGGGGCTGAAGTTCCTTTACAGGTAGTGCCTTTGACCACTTTTAACTTAGGTTTCGACGATCACCTTCGATTGTGCATCTCCCTAAATCAGAATATTTTTACTTTTCTATTTTCAGGAGACAGCTGGAACTTCGGCACCAACTGGGCATCCTGTTGAAGGTTCTGATACCTTTGTAAGCAGCGCAGGGGAACCCATTCACCATCCTTCTTCTTTCGTCAGTTTTGCTAATGAAGTAAATCAAACTTCAGAGCCACAAGACTCTGCTGATCATAGCAGACAACGAGAGGAGGAGCTGGTGGATGATGAAGTCCTTGCTGAAACAGAGGAGCACCACCAGGAGGAAGCTCAAGTGGTCAATGAGACAGAAGAGCAACATGATAAAGAGGGTAATGTTGACGCTGACGCTGCTGAAAATGATCAGCCCTAAACCCACACTGCTGCAGAAACAGTTACCTCAACAAAGCCCAGGTCTAAAGAGGATTTGGCCCTCTTGAAGCAAAACGATCCAATTGGCTACCTGAATGCCATCATCGAGAGCAGGGAAAATTAATCTGACCCTAGCCATGACGCTTCTACTGCACCAGGGAAGTCTACTCTGACTTCTCCTCTCGATGAGGTCTTGAAGAAAAGTAAGGCTCAGTTCTTCAAGAGGGATCTGATGAAGGCTTTGGAGGGGGATCCTACTGCCCAGTCGTGTTTGGGAGCTGTCTTAGGTGCAGTTGATTTGCTTGCTGTTTCTCCAGAGATTTCCAGCTTCATCTTGGAGTTATACTCCATTATTGACCAAGTCTCTGCGGACTATAATCGTCGAAGGGGGTTTGTGATACGGTGGGAGAACTGACTTGAGGTTTTGCGTTTGTATTCGCAAATGTTGCGGTTAGCAAGAGTCGCCACCGACTTTTTATTTTATCCTAAGGAAAGGTTAAAAAGCACAGCAAAAACCTTTTGAGATGTTTTCTTGGGTTCGGGGAGTAGATTATAGAAAGGGAAGGTATTAGCACCCTTTCTATCCATGGTTATCCATGGGCTCTTAGTTACTTGCTTAGATCACTTGCCTTTTGTTTTCAATTGTTTTAAATGGTGCTTGAATGTGTGTGGTTTTGAAAATGTTTTTGAAAAGATGCCAATGTGGTGGCAACCTTTGTAATGATCCATGTTGGGATGTATACAAAGATGTATGTCTTTTGAAAAAGTTTTCATTTGTTTTTGAAAGTTGTTTTGAAATGTAGTGATGTGTGATTTTGAAATTAGGCAAGTGTTTTGTTTTGCAAGTTTGATTCAAGCAACTAAGAGGTTATCTACTCCTAAATTTCTCAAAAGACTATTGCTATGTTTTAACCCTTTTAGCAAGTTTGTTCCACCATTGTATTTGGTGGACAATCTTGTGTTAGGATGTGAAAGGGACAGGCGTGGGTCATCGTTTAGACCATAATTGCAACGACGTTAAATGTCTTTGGGCAATTTTCTTTAAGGGACTTGATCATTTGTTTTTGTTTGTTTTGAAAAGTTTTGTCGAGGGACTATGATCATTCAAATTGTTTGCTTTGCCCAAAGAAGTTCAACATACAATATGGCCCATTTATTTGAAGGCAACAAGTGGAATACCCTAGGGGTGCAAGTGTGAGATGTGTGTCCATTTTCATGCTTGTTTGTCTTGAGATTAGGTCATAACTATTTTTTTTATCGTTTTTCGCATACAAACCCTAATTCTAACATGTTATCATTAGAAAGCAATAAAGTGAGAAATTAAATTTACTAAGCTATTACAAAACCAAATATGGGAAGGGGGATACAAATGTTCAAATGGGGATATTGACAAGAATTTAAATCTAAATTATTACATCATTTTGAATATTTGCAATGTAAATAATGTACAAAAATTAAATAAGAATGCAAGATGCAAAAGAAATGTTTTGTATATGTATGAAAAAATATTATTTATGTAAAAGAGAAAGGAAAATAAAAATTATATTATTTTTTGGAATATTTTGAATTTAGGGTAAAAAACCCTAATTTTAATGAGAATGGATATTAATTGATTTAATACAAACATTTATTTATTATTTATAAAAATAAAATAAAATGAAGTATATTATGGAAAAAGTATTTTTGTATCAAATATTAATAAAAATGAAAAATTCAAGTATTTTTATATTTTAACTTAAATATATTGATAAACATATATATATATATATTAAATCTTAAATATGTATTATACAAAAAATAAATATTTATTTAATATTTTAATAAAATGAATAAAAAGAGTATTTTTATGTGAAATATTTTCAGAAGGTAAACAAAAATAAAAAAATGTATTTGCATTATTTTTATATTTATTCTAAATAAAAATATGTATATATTTATGTATAAACAAAGGAATAAATCAAATAAATATGCCATTAATTCAAAAAAGGATGGAAAAAATATTTTTAAAATTTTAATATCATGAGAAAAAATAAACAAAGTCAACCAAAAAAGAAAAAGTCAAAAAGAGTCAAAAATGAAGCAAATGGGCTCAGGGGGTGTAATAGCAAATGTGTGGTGTGAATAAGAAAAAATTCCAGGCCCAGCCCAGAAGACCTGTCTTCTTCAACCTCTGAACAACATCCTTCAAGTAAAACACGCGTTTTTTATCTCTGGATTCCTGGACTTTCAAGCAAAACTCATAACATGAAAAGTGTAGAGCATTAAGAGACGGTTTCAACCATATAAAGAACTTGACCTATCTCTCTAAGATGAGGAAGAATTTCTCCTCCCCCAAATCCTAACCTAGTTTTTCATCAATGTTCAGAACCAAAATTCTCTCTACTCAGGCAAAAGAAATGAAATGTAAAGATATGTACATGTTCAGGGCTATGAGTAGAACCTTGTTTCTTCACAAACTTAAGACTGAAGATGCATGATGAGAGAGATACGAGTTCAAAGTTTTACCTGTGCAGTTGAACTTCTATATGGAGAATGAGAAACTTCCAGTGCAAAGTGATGATTGGAAAAGCTTCCTTGGGGTCCAGGGATGCTGTTTCAATGCTTACTTTGTCTTGAGAGCTTCTGAATCAAGCTGTAGAACTTCACCTGCAAGTCAAAGATGTAAAAATGGTGGAAGCGGTTAGAGGGATTACAGGTCAGGTTTTAGGTCATGGTTAGCTTGCATATGTTGTAAGGAAGGTAGAGGAACAGGTTTGGACAAGAATGCTCGAAGGAAATGAGAGTTGGCACTCAAACTGCAGAGGCAACTCTGTTTTTGCAGTTTGAGGATGATTCTGAGATGGAGGGTGTGTTGGAGGTCAAAGGCTCGTGTGTTAGCTTGGATATGTTATGTGTAATGTGTTTGATAACTTCTCTCTTGTGTGTCTAGGCTGAGATTCAAGTTGTCACAAGTTATGGTCTTTTCTTCTATGTTAAGCAACAAAATGCCACTTGATGTTTCTAGCCTGTACAGGCCCTCCCACTATGTTGCTATCCCTTGCCTTGATCAGTGCAATTTGCTCACAAACTTGTGCCAAGAAGATCTTGATTGTACCACTTGGATTGCAAACTTGACATAAAGTTCTTCTTTTCAAGAATGGAAATAGTGCTTTTTCTAGTTTAGGCTTAATTCCTTGTGTAATGACCAAAGGCTTAGAATAACAACTTGGTTCAATGGTTTAGCATTAAATTTATGAGTGTCAAAGGGTTTTAGGGCCTGAAATGTAGCACAAACTATGCTGATTTGAAAATGGTCCAAGTTATGAACATGTTCATGAACCATTCAAAAGTGGATTTTTGCCAACTTGTGAAATTCGAATCTCTCAAGTTATGAGGTTGTTTGGTGAGTTCTTGGACATTTTGGAAAGCTTGGAATGTGTACTACAATCCATCTTTGAAATGCAAATTGAAATTCTAATTGGAAGGGTATGAAAAGTGGCCTTGAAGTGGGGTAGAAAACCTTGTCAAAATAGGTTAAAACTTCACTAAGTTAAAAATGGTTTAGTGCCCTTATTCAAAAAATTTGTAACTTGAGATACAAGCTTCAAATGAGAAAACTTTGTGAATCAAAGTTGTAGATTATGCAACAAGCTACAACTTTCATGTTTTGACTTTTGTTTGAATCCAAATGTATCTTGGTGAAAAGATGGGGCAAAGTTGGGAAAAAATTAGGGTTTTTCATAACTTAGAAAAATTCTAAGTTATGAAAAATTCCATTTTCAAACCCTAATTTGCATTTTGTGATTTCTTGGTGAACAAGTTTCATGATTTGGCAAGTTTTGATGAAAAATGAATCTTGACTCTTGATTTTGACCAAAAAGTCAAAGTTTGACTTTTCAGTGTACAGTCAAAATTGATCAATTGACTGGGAAATTCAACTGTCAATCTTGTGTACTTGGGATCTTTTGAGCTTGATGAATGTGTCAAGACCATTTCATTGAGTCCTTGAGTCCCTATGTGAACTTGGTTTGCCATTGGCTAGGTCAAACAGTCAAAAATTGCCCTTGTGCAGTCAAAACCCTAAAAAATGACCATTTTGCCCTTTTGGTGATCTGATCAAATTTCTTGTGGAATTGTGATCCAAACTTGATCAAATGGTTCATAGGAGTTCATAATATTGATGTGGGTCAAAAATCATGAGGTTTGACTGTCAATTGACCACAGTTGACTTTTTCCCAATACAACTGATTTCTAGGTCAACTGTCCAATTGACTGGGCAAAACTTGGAATCAAGACTTGAAACTTGGTGAGGATAAACTTGGGAGTCCAATATGAAGCATGAAAGTCATCTTAGGCATTTTAGGTCAAAACATCCTTGGGCAAACACAAACCCTAATTTGAGTCCACAGTGCAAGGAGAAGTCTTGAGCAGAGGAAACCCTAACTGGATCTTGATCTTCAAAGGTCTTGTGATGAGAAAATGTTGAGGAAATGGGAGGGCAAATTTTGGGGTACAACAGTTGCCCCTGTTCAATCTTCTTGAACCTGAAGAGTTAGATTGGCAAGTTTGCCTTTCGTGACTCGAGGGTAAAAGGAGATTGGACACTAGAGTGCCCGGAAATTTGCACTCGCATGCTGGAGTCTCAACAATGTGATGTCAGGAATGGACTTATAGATGCCATTTGGAGAGGTAGTAGATAGGGAGATGGGCTTATAGATGCCATCTGGAGACGTGACAGTACCTTGTCGGGAATGGGCTTATAGATGCCATTTGGAAGTGTTGATCGCATAAGAGATTCCTTAGCGAGAACTTGTGTATTTCAGAAAGACGGATGTTTTCCTGGCTTGTTACAGGTGTTTAATCCTCAGTCTCCTTATGCAGATATGCCCTGGCTGGATACAGGTATTGAATCTACAATTGGTTGTTCACAGATATGCCCTGGCTGGATACAGGAGTCGAATCTGGAAATAGTCGTTAATAGATGTGCCCTGGCTGGATACAGGAATCGAATCTTCGAATTCTTCAGACGTGCCCTGGCTAGATACAGGAATCGAGTCTGGAAACGTGGTCAACAGATATGCCCTGGCTGGATACAGGAATCGAATCTGGAGATGTTGTAGTTGATAGACGTGCCCTGGCTGGATACAGGAATCGAATCTTCGAACTTTTCAGACGTGCCCTGGCTAGATACAGGAATCGAATCTGGAAACTGATCACTCTCAGATGTGCCCTGGCTAGATACAGGTATCGAATCTGGAATTGCGACAGTTGACGGTAATTGTTTTTGGGATTGTCTTTTTCCTGAAAAGGCAAAAACGTAAGTTGTATGCAATGTCATGATGTATGATATGCATGATATCATGATGTTCAACATGAGATAGTGTTGTATGCACTTCATCATGTATGTAAGCAAGATGTATGAAGACGTGAAATGTTTATGAATGCAATTTCGCCTTAGGAAAATAAATCCTTGCCGAACGGCCGGGCAGTTGCTCTGTGGAAGAGATACTTGGCCGAAGTTTTGCTGAGAGGCCTGTTGAGGACTTTAATGATGGATTCCGCTGGGGATGACGATAAACTCCGCTGGGGATTGAAGGAACTTTGCCGAGGGCGGTCTTCCGTGGTTTTTAGCTGAGGATAACCCAGTTATAAGTCCTTGTGAGGAAATAACTCTAAATAAAACTCGGGAGAGACGTCCGTACTCTGCAGGGGATAAGCTTCCAGAATCTACTGGGGATGAGCTTTAAGACCTGCCGGGGAATGTTGTGTCCTTTCAGGATCGACGGGGAATCAACTCTGTTTGGGGAAAGTACTACTGAACCTTGTTTTACTCTGCGGGGCACTGAGATGATCTGGCCACATTCTTCAGTTGAACCTACCTTGGTACCTTGGCGGACAAAACAACCAGACTACATTAGACAACTTCATGTTGCCCCTGTCTCTGACGTCACCTGTAATCAATCTCTTGTTTTATGTGCAAATATTTATGAATTAGCAATTTAATGTCAAATGCATATATCAAAAATGAACATTGGACGTTCTTCGCAAGACAAAACAGAAAAAAGAAAACAATGGTAATTTGTATGGACAAGTGAATTTGTATTGATTTAAACTTTGCCTGTGAATAGGCGTTTTTTGTACAAGAGGCTGACGTCCTAGTAAGAGGATATCGCCAAATAGTATAGAGTTTACAATTCGAAAAAGGAAACAAAACAGCTATGTGAACAATCCCACTGGGTTCCAACTCTGCTATCGCCTTTATGTCTTCGAACGTCTCATCGCTTTGCTGCCTGGTCGAAGATGAAGCTGATTGGTCGATGCCGAAATCTTGAGCCAGATAGTTGATGCCGAATTCCGGATGCGAAGTGATCCAATGAGACATAGTGTTACGCTCTTATCCCTAACTTTTGCCTGGACCGCCCTTTCGGGTTTTCAGTCCACCGGGATACCCATTTTTGCCCAAGCCGCCCTTTCAGGTTTTCGACTTGCCGGGTGTACAGATTTTTATTCATTTCATCCCTTATTTTTGCCCGAACCCTTTTGGTTCGCCGGGAAGCCCTTATTTTTGCCTAGGTATGTCAACCTAGCGGGTCTTTTATTTATGCGTAGTATTTTTTTACTATGTCTGCATTGGCGGGGTGAGGAAGTTCGTCACCATCCATGGTGGTTAGGATCATGGCTCCTCCTGAGAACACACGTTTAACCACAAATGGCCCTTCGTAAGTAGGGGTCCATTTTCCCCGGGGATCACTTTGAGGAAGGATGATGCGTTTGATTACCAGGTCCCCAACTTGATATTCTTGCGGGCTGACTTTCTTGTTAAATGCCCTGATCATCCGTTTCTGATACGTTTGACCATGACAGATAGCAGTGAGCCTCTTTTCGTCAATCAGATTTAATTGATCAAGTCGAGTTTGGATCCAATCATCTTCATTCAAGTCTGCATCCTTCATTATCCGGAGAGAGGGTATCTGGATTTCAATTGGCAAGACTGCCTCCATGCCATAGACTAAGGAGAAAGGAGTTGCCCCGGTTGACGTCCTTGCTGAGGTACGGTACCCATGAAGGGCGAACGGTAACATCTCGTGCCAATCTTTATAGGTCACTGTCATCTTCTGCACAATTTTCTTGATATTTTTATTGGCTGCCTCTACAGCCCCATTCATCTTCGGCCGGTAGGGAGAAGAATTGTGGTGCTGTATTTTGAATTGTTCACAGAGTTCAGTGATCATTTTGTTATTGAGATTGGTACCATTGTCCGTAATGATTCTTTCTGGGACGCCGTACCGACAGATCAGATTATGCCGGATGAAACGTGCCACGACGCTCTTGGTTACTGTGGCATAGGAGGCTGCCTCAACCCATTTCGTGAAGTAATCGATCGCTACCAAGATGAAGCGATGCCCATTGGATGCCGTCGGTCGGATCTCACCGATCATATCGATGCCCCACATTGCAAACGGCCAAGGCGCAGTCAGAACATTCAAAGGAACCGGAGGGATATGCACCTTGTCAGCATAGATCTGGCATTTATGACAAGTTCGGGAGTGTTGGTAACAATCGGCTTCCATTGTGGACCAGAAATATCCTGCCCGAAGGATTTTCTTAGCCATGGTGTGTCCACTGGAATGTGTTCCGAATGTACCTTCATGTAGTTCCATCATAATTTTCTCTGCTTCAGCCTTATCCACACAACGTAGCAGAGTTGAATCATGATTCCGCTTGTAGAGAATGCCGTTACTGAGGAAGAATTTTGCAGCAAACCTCCTCATGAATTTCTTATCATTGACAGACGCACCTTCAGGGTATTCCTGAGCTTCCAAGTACCTCTTCACCTCATGATACCAGGGTTTTTCAATAACCTTCTCAGCCTCGAGCTCGCAACAGTATGCCGGTTCATCCAACTTCCAGATAATGATTCGGGGAGCCTCATTGTCCCATTTAACTTTGAACATTGAAGACATCGTAGCTAGGGCGTCCGCTAGCTGATTCTCCTCTCGAGGGAAGTGCTCAAAAGTTATCTCTTCAAAGTGGGGAAGCAAGGTCAACACATACTCTTTGTAAGGAATAAGATTCGGGTGTTTCGTATCCCACTCGCCTTTGATCTGATTGACCACGAGAGCAGAATCTCCGAAGACACTTAGAAATTTGATCCTTAAGTCGATTGCAGCTTGTAAACCCATGATACAAGCCTCATATTCTGCCATATTGTTGGTGCAGCTGAAACATAATCGGGCGGTGAGGGGAGTATGAGTTCCTTTGGGAGATATGATTACAGCGCCGACGCCGTTACCCAAAGCATTGGAGGCTCCATCAAAATGCATAGACCATCGGGATCCTTCCTCAGGTCCTTCATCCGGTCCAGGTACTTCACAGTCAGTTACCACCATGATGTCTTCGTCCGGAAAATCAAAGTTCAATGATTGGTAATCGTCCACAGGTTGGTGTGCCAAGTGATCTGCCAGTACACTTCCCTTAATTGCTTTCTGAGTTGTATACTGGATGTCATATTCTGTCAAGATCATTTGCCACCTCGCTATTCTTCCAGACAGAGCGGGCTTTTCAAATATGTACTTGATGGGATCCATCTTTGAAATCAATAAAGTAGTGTGAGTCAGCATATACTGTCTCAGCCGGCGAGCAGCCCATACAAGAGCGCAG
The DNA here is from genome assembly GCA_948472305.1 of Vicia faba. NCBI lineage: Eukaryota > Viridiplantae > Streptophyta > Magnoliopsida > Fabales > Fabaceae > Vicia > Vicia faba. Next base: position 943,121,755 of record OX451741.1, on the reverse strand, counting down.
CAAGTTTTCTCAAGCAGTGAGTAACGAGACTCACAGTCGGTAAACTTTTTGCTCAAGTAATAAATAGCGTGCTCTTTTCGGCCAGACTCGTCATGCTGCCCCAGCACACACCCCATTGAATTATCAAGCACTGTCAAGTATAGTATCAGAGGTCTCCCTTCCACCGGTGGCATAAGAATGGGTGGCTCTTGAAGGTATTCCTTTATCCTTTCAAAGGCAGCCTGACATTCATCGTTCCAGCGTACTACTTGATCTTTCTTCAGTAATTTGAAGATTGGCTCACAAGTAGCAGTTAGATGTGAGATGAATCGGGCAATGTAATTTAGTCGTCCCAGGAAGCCTCTGACTTCTTTCTCTATTTTTGGAGTCGGCATCTCTTGTATGGCTTTTACCTTGGCAGGGTCCACCTGAATACCTTTATCACTTACAACGAAACCTAGCAATTTTCCGGATCTTACCCCAAAGGTACATTTGTTGGGATTCAACCTCAGCTTGTATAATTTGAGTCGGTCAAACAACTTCCTCAGATGGTCAAGGTGCTCCTCCTCAGTTTGAGACCTTGCAATCATGTCATCAACGTATACCTCAATCTCATGATGGATCATATCATGAAATAAAGAAACCATGGCACGTTGATAGGTTGCCCCCGCATTTTTCAATCCGAATGGCATGACCTTATAACAGAAGGTGCCCCACTGAGTCACAAATGTAGTCTTCTCCATATCCTCTGGAGCCATCTTGATCTGATTATACCCTGAAAAACCATCCATGAAGGAGAACACCTTGTGTTGAGCTGTATTGTCGACAAGGACATCAATGTGAGGTAGGGGGAAGTCATCCTTGGGGCTGGCCCTGTTCAGGTCCCTGTAGTCAACACACATTCTGACTTTACCGTCCTTTTTCGGCACTGGCACCACATTGGCAACCCACTGCGGGTAAGAAGTCACTGCGAGGAACCCGGCATCGAACTGCTTCATAACCTCGGCCTTGATCTTTTCAGATATCTCTGGTCGCATCCGTCGGACTTTTTGCTTTACCGGAGGGCAATCTTCCTTGGTTGGCAGGTGGTGAACTACAATGTCGGCATCCAAACCAGGCATATCTTCATAGGACCAAGCAAAAATCTCCATGTAGTCTTGTAGCATCTGGATCAATCGTTGCTTCACGCTGAGCTCTAGATTGGCACCAATCTTGACCTCTTTCTTATCTGTCTCAGTACCCAAGTTAATTGTCTCCACCGGCTCTTCATGTGGCTGAATAGCTCTCTCTTCCTGGAGCAGCAGTCTCGCGAGTTCACCAGGCACTTCGCAATCATCTTCACCTTCGTCCTCGGCCAAGTTGATCGTATTTTCGAAGTCATAACTGGCGGTAGCAGAGCTGTTACCAGTGAGATCCAGAGTGGATTGAAACCTGTATAAGTGAGTGTGTGTAAATATAGCTGTTTTGCAATATATATAACACAAAAAAGGAAAAGAGCACAAGATTTGAAATGCAACAAACGTCCAATGTTTTGATTGATGATATATGAAAATGTCATACAAAAATCCCTCACAAATGGAGCTACGATGCCCCGGGTAGGACACCGCGCCAACAAAGTTTTAACATATTGTTTGTTACAAATTGGAAATCAAAAGAAATTAATTACTGCGTGACAAATGTGATAGGGGTAAAATCCTTTGCCGTCCAGTTGCTTGGTCCGTTGCTGGTAGTCGGGTAAATCCAACTGTCAAATTCTGCTTCCTCCACATCCTCCTCAATAGCATTCACCCTTGAGCTGGAGATAAACACCGGAGCCTTTCTGGTCTTCTCCTTGCGCACAGCCTTCTGAGCCTCTGCAGTAAAGCCCAACCCAAACTTGTCGTTCTTCTGAGTGAAGTCAGGAAGCTGACCCCAGTTTGCACAATTGCCTTTCTGAACCACAGCCCGGGCATCCCTTAGGGAAGCCATCTTCAAGGAATCATTCTCTTTGACAGTTGTCTCTGCTGCTGCTGAAATTGGATGTACCTCCTCGAAATGCTGAAAGGGGGTTTCAATAAACTCCCCGTCCATCTCAATGTATCTGAAGGAATTCAAATGGCTCACCATATACTCCTCTTCTCCTTGCACAGTGACGATCTTCCCCCTGACGGGATACTTCAGCTTCTGGTGCAAGGTAGAGGTCACTGCCCCAGCTTTATGGATCCAAGGTCGACCCAGTAGACAAGAGTACGATGGACGTATATCCATCACATAAAAGGTAGAGTCGAATACTTGAGAGCCCACACGAATAGGGATGTTAACCTCTCCATGAACCATCCTTTTGGAACCGTCAAAGGCCCTGACGATGATATTGCTGGGCTTCAGTTCTAGGCCTTCATAATCCAGACGATCTAAAGCCTTTTTCGGTAGAACATTCAAGGAAGAACCAGTATCCACCAATACATGCGCCAGAGTAGTGCCCCTGCATTCGATAGAGACATGCAGGGCGTCGTTGTGATCTTTCCCCTTCGCAGTCAGGTCAGTATCTGAAAAACCCAAGCCATTGTCTGCTGTCAGATTTGCTACACAATCAGTGAACTGGACTGCAGTTGTCTCCTGCGGCACATGGGCCGTTTTGAGAAATGAAATCAAGGCTTTAGCATGGGCCTCAGAGCATAGCAATAAAGAGAGCATGGAGATCTTGGAGGGCGTATGCCCCAGCTGCTCGACAACATTGAAATCACTTTTCTTTATTATTTTCAGGATCTCCTCCATTTCTTGTTGGGAGGCCTCAGCATTTATGGGTATTGGTGCCTCCATCCGGGCAGGCTCTTCTTCAATCCCTTTGCCCCGAGCATTTGATGACTCGGCAGCAGGGGACACAATTTGATCAGCAACAGTAACAGGTACACTTGTAGGTGTTATAAGGAGGGGTTTTCGAATAGCGGGCGGTGCAATGTCAGGCGAGAAGAGCCTGCCACTGCGGGTGACCTTGGCTGGACCAGTGATATCGCAGATACTGGCGCCAGTGTCGAATTCTTGTTTGATTCCATTTACATACACGTATGCCCCATAATGCCAGGGGACAACTTTATCAGACATGTAGGGGAGAGGCCCCGGGACAGTAATAATCACAGGTGCAACAGTCATGATTTGAACAGGCTTCTTCGGGGGAGCCTTGATTGGATTATTGAAGATGGTAACCACAGAAACTTCTTTTATCGGAACCAACTGAACAGCAGACTTTTTGAACAGAATCTCCTTGCTATCCATTAGGCTTTGGACGCCTAACCTCAACAAGGGACAATCAGATAGGGAAACAGCACAGAACAGGCAACCTTCACCGCAACCCGGAAATAAACCGGCCCGCAGTAGGTTCTTCTTGACAGTCTTCAGAGGGGTAACAACTTCATCTACCGAAACAGCAAACATTTCTTCCTCAATGGCATTCACTCTATGCTGGGGCATAGGAGCAGTTACAACATTTGGTCTTTCCGGTGCTTCAAACTGAATTTCCTTTGCGTCGATCAGATCTTGCACTTTGTTTCTCAAGGCCCAGTAATCATCAGTAGTGTGCCCGGGACTATCAGAATGATAAGCACACCGGGCATTTGGGTTATACTTAGGAGACGCAGTGTTGACGACCTTATGAGCTTCTTTGAGGGTCACCAGGTTGGTGGATAACAGTTGGGGTAAAATTTGAGATAAGGTCATACTCAGTCGAGTAAACTGCCTCTTGGGCCTTTCGCTTCTTTGTTGATTGTACTGCTGAGGAGCAGCAACAGGTTTGGAGATGACCAAAGCATTGACGGCTTGGCGACTTTCGGGTTTGACTTGTCTTCTAGGACCATAGACGGCACTTGCTTCTTTCTTAAACGGCCTCTTCTCAGCACTTGTGGAGGCAGCCTTTTGTATCTTGCCTGACCTGATGCCAGCTTCAATTCTTTCTCCCGTCAATATTAAATCTGTAAACCCAGCGGAGGAGTTACCAACCAAATGATTGAAAAACGGACCAGACAACGTCCCTAGAAACATATCAACCAGCTCTCGATCAGTCAATGGAGGCTGCACCCTGCCAGCCAAATCTCTCCATTTTTGAGCGTACTCTTTGAACCCCTCACCCGTTCCTAGAGACATACCCTGAAGTTGGGTACGCGTAGGAGCGAGATCAGAATTGTATTGGTATTGTCTGTAGAATGCGGTTGCCAAATCTTCCCAGTGTCGGATGCTAGCTCCATCCAATTGGTAAAACCATTCAAGCTGTGACCCCGAGAGGCTATCTTGGAAGAAGTGAATCCAGAGGTTCTTGTCTGACGTGTAAGGTTGGATTTTCCTTACGTACGACCTTAGATGTAGCTTTGGGCAGGAGACCCCATCATACTTGGCGAAGGCAGGTGCCTTAAACTTGTGTGGAATTACTACTCCAGAAGATAACCCCAAATCCCCGAAATCCAGTCCCGGCACATTCTGAATTTCCATGGCGCTCAAGCGGTCCTCCAATTGCTTGTATCTGTCAGCAGCAGGTGGGTATTGTTCGTCGTTATAGTCCGTCTCGTTGTCGGAGACTGCGGGACTTGGAGCTCCTCCCCCTTGGGGACTGTTTTTCTCAGCAGAAGAAGTGGTTGGATCAGCTTCATTATGGAGTGTGTTCCCAAATCTGCGTCCGGTGTTGAACAATGCAGTCCTCTTTTTCTTCTTCTTCTTCAGGAGTAGAGTCTTCAGCTCTTGCTGACCTTGGGCTAGGCTTAGGACCATCTCTTGGAACTGTGCACTTTGGGCCTGAAGGGCCTTGATTGCTTGCTCACTGGAGGAGTCTGGATTCATGATGACTGTTCACACAAACAGCGAAGAAAATTAAGCAACCTGTGAAATAGGGTACCTGCTATGCATATGGTGCAATGGAATGCGTATGTTTTATGTTTTCAAAGACAAACAAGATTCAACTTTGTAGACCAAAAGGGAAACACACTTCATTAGATTAAAATTTTCAATTGTTCAACAATTTGCCTTTAGGCATTACAGGAATGAAAAATACTGGAAAGGAAATAAACTATAAAAGGAAACAATCAAAGCTCATCAATGCTCCCATGGCCTCCTCTTTTCAGTGCTGATGTAATTGTTCAGGACCCGCTCTTCCTCCAATTGCTTAGTCAGCCTCTGGATCTTCCGTTCCTGCTCGTTGAACTTCTCTCGATAGAAATCCCGTTCTTCTTTTAGCTGCGCCCAAGATCTTTTCATGGTGTCGAAATCAGTAGGTATCTGAGGAGGGAGGACAGTTGGAGGAACCCCATCTTCATCAGGAGATTCAAGAATGAGAGGTCTAACAGCTTCGTAGGGCATACCTAACCTTTGAGCACGGATGCGGACCCATTTGCAATAGGGCTCCATTGGTAGAGAAGTCTTTGGTCCCAACTCATGTGGGTCAGCTTTGTGGATTCTGTCCCAAGCTCTAATGAATCCCTGGCGTAGTTTGTCACTGTCTGCCTGAAACTCAAAATGGAAGTGAGGAACCAGCATTTCATGAGGCCCATCTCCTCTGGCTCTTCCAAACTGACGGAGAGCTAAACACGGATTGTAAGAGATTCCTCCTTGGATACCAATCAACGGGACATTAGGGTATTCTCCGCAACGGTCGATAACAGCTACCTCATCCAAACCTCTGAGAGTCCAAGTAATGTCACTATCAGTGAGAGACATTAACCTCCGAGCCCAACCTTTTCCTTCTTCATTCTTCAGCACGAACTTAGGAAGGTGCGAAATAAACCACCTTACTAGCAAAGGAGCACAACACCACGGAGTCCCCCGTTTTCGAGCAGTACGAGCATAGAGTTGTTGTAGAATATCACCCAAGTGGGTACCGGATTCCGAGACATGAAGATCCTTATGACATGGATACTGATAAAGGTGTCGGGGTTGGGAAACAGTACCAGACCGTAGATCAAAAGAGCTAGAATATCCTCATACGCTTTGAAGTCCAAGTCATTCCAGAAATCATTAGCCTTGCCAACCAGAAATTTGACCAAAAAGCCCTTGATCCCATTTCTAGTTTCCCAGTTGGACAAAACCTCTTCCTTGGTTAAGGGGAGAATTGCAGCAATCTCTTCAGGCCTAGGAGTCTTTTCCAAACCAGTGAATGGAGTTTGTTCCAAGACAGGAATCCCAAGCAAATAAGAAAATTCTTCCAGGGTAGGAACCAGCTGGAAGTCTTGAAAGGTGAAACAATGGTACAGAGGGTCATAAAACTGGGTCAGAACACTTATCAGTTGTTGGTCCCATTTTGCAGTGACCAAGCCAAGGAGAGAACCATGTCTGTTGATGAAGGAAGAAGTGTTTGGAATCCTTCCAACCAAATCCTTGAGTAAAACTGGTGGTTGAACAAAGTTGAGCCGGACAGTATTTCTACGCACGGGCATCATGATGTCCTACAAAACAGAGCAAAGATGAAACCTTTTTTGTCTTTGAAATGGGTTAGTCCTTTATACAGGATGCATGCAATGGCATGATGGCATGATGCTATGATGAAGCACACCACAAGTATTCACATAGGCAAATAAGGCACACAAGTCACACAAGACACCCTTAGGTTTCAGGCCAGCATGAGTTTCAGGTATTACCCTCTTCTGGTTTTGTTGGTTAAAACCTGTCCTATTAAAAGTAACCGGGTTCTAGAGGATCTCAAATCATTGGCTACCCTCAATCGGTCATAACTCCAGCATCGCAATCTTTTCTCGCGGCCAGAACCATCTCGAGAGTTTAGCCTCAATGAGTGTAGCATACTGCTACTGTCCTAATAGCCAAGTTGGTCAATTTAGGGTTCTAAGGTTGGTTGGTGTTTAATGACCCCTTAGAAGACCTATATTCTCCCCGTTACAACACAAGGGATATAGGTACAGACTAAGATGCCACACCAACGTAGCCACTGCTTCACCCATGTCGGTCTACGCCGGACAGGTCCCTCACAGATTATGCTACCTAAAAAGGGTATATCCCAGATTCGGGTTAGGATCTATGAACTCCGATGCAAAGCCCACAAATATAAAAGCAAACAAAGCAAACAATTGAAAACAAAGGTGATCTAAGCCCTAAGGTTACTCCACTTTTAAAAGTTTTCCCCAGCAGAGTCGCCAGTTCTGTGATACGGTGGGAGAACTGACTTGAGGTTTTGCGTTTGTATTCGCAAATGTTGCGGTTAGCAAGAGTCGCCACCGACTTTTTATTTTATCCTAAGGAAAGGTTAAAAAGCACAGCAAAAACCTTTTGAGATGTTTTCTTGGGTTCGAGGAGTAGATTATAGAAAGGGAAGGTATTAGCACCCTTTCTATCCATGGTTATCCATGGGCTCTTAGTTACTTGCTTAGATCACTTGCCTTTTGTTTTCAATTGTTTTAAATGGTGCTTGAATGTGTGTGGTTTTGAAAATGTTTTTGAAAAGATGCCAATGTGGTGGCAACCTTTGTAATGATCCATGTTGGGATGTATACAAAGATGTATGTCTTTTGAAAAAGTTTTCATTTGTTTTTGAAAGTTGTTTTGAAATGTAGTGATGTGTGATTTTGAAATTAGGCAAGTGTTTTGTTTTGCAAGTTTGATTCAAGCAACTAAGAGGTTATCTACTCCTAAATTTCTCAAAAGACTATTGCTATGTTTTAACCCTTTTAGCAAGTTTGTTCCACCATTGTATTTGGTGGACAATCTTGTGTTAGGATGTGAAAGGGACAGGCGCGGGTCATCGTTTAGACCATAATTGCAACGACGTTAAATGTCTTTGGGCAATTTTCTTTAAGGGACTTGATCATTTGTTTTTGTTTGTTTTGAAAAGTTTTGTCGAGGGACTATGATCATTCAAATTGTTTGCTTTGCCCAAAGAAGTTCAACATACAATATGGCCCATTTATTTGAAGGCAACAAGTGGAATACCCTAGGGGTGCAAGTGTGAGATGTGTGTCCATTTTCATGCTTGTTTGTCTTGAGATTAGGTCATAACTATTTTTTTTATCGTTTTTCGCATACAAACCCTAATTCTAACATGTTATCATTAGAAAGCAATAAAGTGCGAAATTAAATTTACTAAGCTATTACAAAACCAAATATGGGAAGGGGGATACAAATGTTCAAATGGGGATATTGACAAGAATTTAAATCTAAATTATTACATCATTTTGAATATTTGCAATGTAAATAATGTACAAAAATTAAATAAGAATGCAAGATGCAAAAGAAATGTTTTGTATATGTATGAAAAAATATTATTTATGTAAAAGAGAAAGGAAAATAAAAATTATATTATTTTTTGGAATATTTTGAATTTAGGGTAAAAAACCCTAATTTTAATGAGAATGGATATTAATTGATTTAATACAAACATTTATTTATTATTTATAAAAATAAAATAAAATGAAGTATATTATGGAAAAAGTATTTTTGTATCAAATATTAATAAAAATGAAAAATTCAAGTATTTTTATATTTTAACTTAAATATATTGATAAACATATATATATATATATATATATATATATATATATATATATATATATATATATATATATATATATATATATATATATATATATATATATATATATATATATATATATATATATATATATATATATATATATATATATATATATATATATATATATATATATATATATATATATATATATATATATATATATATATATATATATATATATATATATATATATATATATATATATATATATATATATATATTAAATCTTAAATATGTATTATACAAAAAATAAATATTTATTTAATATTTTAATAAAATGAATAAAAAGAGTATTTTTATGTGAAATATTTTCAGAAGGTAAACAAAAATAAAAAATGTATTTGCATTATTTTTATATTTATTCTAAATAAAAATATGTATATATTTATGTATAAACAAAGGAATAAATCAAATAAATATGCCATTAATTCAAAAAAGGATGGAAAAAATATTTTTAAAATTTTAATATCATGAGAAAAAATAAACAAAGTCAACCAAAAAAGAAAAAGTCAAAAAGAGTCAAAAATGAAGCAAATGGGCTCACGGGGTGTAATAGCAAATGTGTGGTGTGAATAAGAAAAAATTCCAGGCCCAGCCCAGAAGACCTGTCTTCTTCAACCTCTGAACAACATCCTTCAAGTAAAACACGCGTTTTTTATCTCTGGATTCCTGGACTTTCAAGCAAAACTCATAACATGAAAAGTGTAGAGCATTAAGAGACGGTTTCAACCATATAAAGAACTTGACCTATCTCTCTAAGATGAGGGAGAATTTCTCCTCCCCCAAATCCTAACCTAGTTTTTCATCAATGTTCAGAACCAAAATTCTCTCTACTCAGGCAAAAGAAATGAAATGTAAAGATATGTACATGTTCAGGGATATGAGTAGAACCTTGTTTCTTCACAAACTTAAGACTGAAGATGCATGATGAGAGAGATACGAGTTCAAAGTTTTACCTGTGCAGTTGAACTTCTATATGGAGAATGAGAAACTTCCAGTGCAAAGTGATGATTGGAAAAGCTTCCTTGGGATCCAGGGATGCTGTTTCAATGCTTACTTTGTCTTGAGAGCTTCTGAATCAAGCTGTAGAACTTCACCTGCAAGTCAAAGATGTAAAAATGGTGGAAGCGGTTAGAGGGATTACAGGTCAGGTTTTAGGTCATGGTTAGCTTGCATATGTTGTAAGGAAGGTAGAGGAACAGGTTTGGACAAGAATGCTCGAAGGAAATGAGAGTTGGCACTCAAACTGCAGAGGCAACTCTGTTTTTGCAGTTTGAGGATGATTCTGAGATGGAGGGTGTGTTGGAGGTCAAAGGCTCGTGTGTTAGCTTGGATATGTTATGTGTAATGTGTTTGATAACTTCTCTCTTGTGTGTCTAGGCTGAGATTCAAGTTGTCACAAGTTATGGTCTTTTCTTCTATGTTAAGCAACAAAATTCCACTTGATGTTTCTAGCCTGTACAGGCCCTCCCACTATGCTGCTATCCCTTGCCTTGATCAGTGCAATTTGCTCACAAACTTGTGCCAAGAAGATCTTGATTGTACCACTTGGATTGCAAACTTGACATAAAGTTCTTCTTTTCAAGAATGGAAATAGTGCTTTTTCTAGTTTAGGCTTAATTCCTTGTGTAATCACCAAAGGCTTAGAATAACAACTTGGTTCAATGGTTTAGCATTAAATTTATGAGTGTCAAAGGGTTTTAGGGCCTGAAATGTAGCACAAACTATGCTGATTTGAAAATGGTCCAAGTTATGAACATGTTCATGAACCATTCAAAAGTGGATTTTTGCCAACTTGTGAAATTCGAATCTCTCAAGTTATGAGGTTGTTTGGTGAGTTCTTGGACATTTTGGAAAGCTTGGAATGTGTAATACAATCCATCTTTGAAATGAAAATTGAAATTCTAAGTGGAAGGGTATGAAAAGTGGCCTTGAAGTGGGGTAGAAAACCTTGTCAAAATAGGTTAAAACTTCACTAAGTTAAAAATGGTTTAGTGCCCTTATTCAAAAAATTGTAACTTGAGATACAAGCTTCAAATGAGAAAACTTTGTGAATCAAAGTTGTAGATTATGCAACAAGCTACAACTTTCATGTTTTGACGTTTGTTTGAATCCAAATGGATCTTGGTGAAAAGATGGGGCAAAGTTGGGAAAAAATTAGGGTTTTTCATAACTTAGAAAAATTCTAAGTTATGAAAAATTCCATTTTCAAACCCTAATTTGCATTTTGTGATTTCTTGGTGAACAAGTTTCATGATTTGGCAAGTTTTGATGAAAAATGAATCTTGACTCTTGATTTTGACCAAAAAGTCAAAGTTTGACTTTTCAGTGTACGGTCAAAATTGATCAATTGACTGGGAAATTCAACTGTCAATCTTGTGTACTTGGGATCTTTTGAGCTTGATGAATGTGTCAAGACCATTTCATTGAGTCCTTGAGTCCCTATGTGAACTTGGTTTGCCATTGGCTAGGTCAAACAGTCAAAAATTGCCCTTGTGCAGTCAAAACCCTAAAAAATGACCATTTTGCCCTTTTGGTGATCTGATCAAATTTCTTGTGGAATTGTGATCCAAACTTGATCAAATGGTTCATAGGAGTTCATAATATTGATGTGGGTCAAAAATCATGAGGTTTGACTGTCAATTGACCACAGTTGACTTTTTCCCAATACAGCTGATTTCTAGGTCAACTGTCCAATTGACTGGGCAAAACTTGGAATCAAGACTTGAAACTTGGTGAGGATAAACTTGGGAGTCCAATATGAAGCATGAAAGTCATCTTAGGCATTTTAGGTCAAAACATCCTTGGGCAAACACAAACCCTAATTTGAGTCCACAGTGCAAGGAGAAGTCTTGAGCAGAGGAAACCCTAACTGGATCTTGATCTTCAAAGGTCTTGTGATGAGAAAATGTTGAGGAAATGGGAGGGCAAATTTTGGGGTACAACAGGGTTCAACAGCCAACTCGAAACGCTGCATGGCAAGAGTTCTTCTGCTTGGACTGAAGTAGCTGAATCGACTTCTCGAATTGCAGAATTGTCAAAACAGCAAACGTCCAAGCAACAGGAAATCAAAGCCATAGATCAAGATAACGCCTCTATAAAGGCGCAGATCGAGGAGTTGGAGGCCAGGTTAAACGCTAACACTAAGCGCAAAGAGGAACTCCTTTCGACCGTTTCAGACGCAGAGAGCCAAGATGAAGTTGCTTGAGGCTTAGAGTTCGCTGAAAGGGCCCAGGCTCTAGATGACCAAATTGCCAAGATCTCTCAAGCGAATGCCTTGTGTAACAAACGGATGGAGTTGCAGCAAGCCAAATATCTTCGACTTAAAGCTTCCATCCCTTTTTAATTTGCTCAGCACCTTATTGACCATGTACTGTAATTTTTGTAATACAATGTAGCCATTTTGGTTAATTAATATCATTTTCCATTTTGGCTTTATGGTTAACGTAATTATTAACTGTTATTTATTTTGATCTCTTGGAGCATAGGTTTATATTTTTTAAAATATTTTCCGTTTACTCTCAAAAGTCTTTTATCTTCGCTTAACTCTTCGACCTCATATGCTCCACCAGAAAAAGTTTGAATAATTCTGAACGGTCCTTCCCACTTGGGTGACCATTTTCCCATGCTTCGATCTCTTCGATCCATGGGGAGAATTCCAAACTAATTCTCCAGGCGAGAATGCCTTAGGCTTTACTTTCTTATTGTAAGGGTCTTCCACTCTTTTCTTCTGAATTCTCAGCAGGTCGAGAGCCTGTAGTCTTTCTTCGTCTAAATCTACTAGTTCGTCTAACATCATATCCCAATAAATCTCAGAGGGAATATCTTGATGTCTCTGAACCCTTGCTGATTGAAGACAAATTTCTGCTGGCAATACTGCGTCATGACCGAAAGTTAGCCGATATGGTGTCGTACCTGTGGCTTCTTTTGGGGACGTTCGACAGGCCCACAAGATCTGGTCTAACGTTTTATGCTAATTTTTTGGCTTCTTTCCTACATGTTTTTTTATCAGGCCAATCACTATTTTATTCGCTGCTTCGACTTGACCATTTTCCTGTGCGTAATAAGGCGTTGATGTTAGGAGTCTAAAGCATGTTTCTTGAGCGAATTCCTGCATCTTTCGACCAGTAAACACTGACCCTTGATCAGTTGTTATAGTCTCAGGGATTCCAAATCTGTAGATAATGTTCTTTTGAATAAATTCAATGACATTTTCTTGGTCTTCATTGACTAAAGGGATAGCTTCGATCCATTTAGTGAAATAATCAATGCCTACCAGTATATACTTCTGGCTCTTTGATGATGATGTTCGAATCTCTCCAATAAGATCCAACACCCATCCTCTAAAAGGCCAAGGTTTCACTATTGAGTGAAGTTCGCTTGCTGGTACATGTTGGATGCCAGTATGGACTTGACATTCCTGGCAACCCTTCGTGAACTCAACACAATCTTTCAAGATAGTGGGCCAGTATAGTCCTTGTCGAAACAACAACCATTTCATCTTATGGCCTACTTGGTGAGCCCCACATGCTCCAGCATGCGTAGTCGAAAGGGCTATGTATGCTTCAGTTTCGCTTAAGCACTTTAGCAATACCCCTTCAGGCGTCTTTTTGAACAACTCATTACTCATGAGTATGTAACTCAACGCCCTATATTTTATTTTTCGTTCTGTCAAAGCTGCTAGATTTTGTAGATAATCTACAATGGGTTTCCTCCAATCCTGCTATGACAAATTGTCTATGAACGGAATTTCAAAGTTCCTTTGATCAGCATACCCTAGTCTTGTTAATTCCAAATCTATTGGAGACATGCTGGTTGCTTTTATTTTTTCTCGAACTTCGATTGCTCTTTGTAATCTCGTTTTTGAAATTTTGTACCCAGATGCAATTTGTGCCAAATCATTGGCTACTTGGTTTTCCAATCTAGGTATGTGTCGAATATTAACCACTTCGAATTTTTTCAATAAACGATTTGCTATCACAAAGTACATAATAAGATTTTCTCTTATGCATTTATACTCTTTTGTGACTTGCTTGATGACTAACTCTGAGTCTCCCATTATTTCGACTTGAGTTGCCCCCAATTCCAACAATATTTCAAGGCCCGTAATTAGAGCTTCGTATTCATCCTCATTGTTCGAACAAATACCTTCTATCTTGTACTTGAATGTTGTTGGAATTTTTTCTGGAGAAATAATTAAGACCCCCACTCTTGTTCCATCTTTATGGCTGGAACCATCGAAGTAGAATTTCCAGGGTTCTATCTCCACGTAATTTATATTTTCAACCTGAATTGAGTGGTCGACTATAAAGTCTGCTACCACTTGCCCTTTTACTTCCTTAAGAGGCATAAAGGTCAATGAATACTCAGTTAATGCTAGCGCCCACTTGCCAATTCGACTGTGCAAGATGGGTTTCGACAACATGTATTTGAAAACATCAAAATGAGACGAAACATACACATCAACTAGTTTTATATATTGTTTGAGCTTTGTACAAGAGAAATAAAGACATAAACATAATTTTTCAACTTCGTTATATCTAGTTTCTGCATCGTTCAAAACTCTGTTAAGGTAGTAAATGGGTCTTTCGACTCCATTTTCATCTTCTTGGGCTAACATGCTTCCCAAAGTTTTGTCGGATGCAGCTATGTACAATCTCATACTCCTATTGCTACAAGGAGGCACCAAAATAGGCGGCTTGGTGAGGTACCCTTTGATCTTGTCGAAGGCTTCCTGTTGCTCTTGCCCCCACTCGAATCCTTCCTTATTCAATCAAAGTAAGGGTGAGAAGGCTTGAGCTTTTCCACTTAGGTTAGATATAAATCTCCTTAAGAAATTTATCTTGCCCAGCAGAGATTGCAGTTCCTTCTTGTTCGTTGGCGCTTTCTCTTCCAAGATTGCCTTTGTCTTGTTCTGGTTGATTTCGATTCCTTTCTTGTGGACGACGAAGCCCAAGAAATCTCCAGCTTCCACACAGAACGCACACTTCAAAGGGTTTATTTTCAGACCATGTTCTCTCATTCTTTCAAATGATTGTCGAAGGTGGTCTATATGGTTCTTCCTGGAAACAGATTTTACAACAATATCATCAATATATACTTGCATAAAAGTGTTAATAAAATCATGGAAGATAGAGTTCATCGCTCGCTGATATGTTGCCCCGGCGTTTTTTAGGCCAAAAGGCATCACTACCCATTCGTAAGTGCCTAAAGCCTCGGGGCATCGAAAAGCTGTTTTCGACACATCTTCTTCAGCAATGAAAATTTGATTGTATCCTGAGTAACTGTCGAGCATGCTCAGGTACTCATGGCCAGCGACAGAATCGACTAGCATTTCCGCCACAGGCATAGGATATTCATCTTTGGGTGTTGCAGCATTCAAATCTATGAAATCTATGCACACCCTTAACGTACCATTTTTCTTAATTACTGGCACAATGTTTGCAATCCATTCGACATACCTCGTAGCTCGTATGAATTTTCACTTCAGCAGTCTTTCGACTTCCGTTTTGATCTTCGACAGTATTTCTGAAGCGAAGCGTCTTGGACATTGCTTGACTGGCTTCTTCCCAGGTTTGATTGGCAACTGAAGTTCTACCAATCCTCTGTCAAGACCAGGCATCTCGTCGTAATCCCATGCAAAGCAGTCCTTGAACTCCTTTAATAATTGGATCACCTCAAACCTGAGCTCTGGGTCTATTTTGGTGCTGATGTACGTGGGCCTTTTCTCTAACCCTTCGCCCAAGTTGATTTCTTCTAAAGGATCCTGTGCTAACATTTTGATGTTGTTCGCCATAGGGTCCTTTTCGAATCCCAAAGGCTCATCGTCATAGATGGCGTCGAGCCTTTGCTCCTGCATTCCTTCTGTCATGATATCAGGAGGTTCTGGGTCGAAATCTTTTCCAGGGCCTATATCTGGTGGTTCTGGGTCGAAATCTTTTCCAGGACCTGCAGAAGGTAGCTCTTGGTCGTTGGCCTGGATGGCCATATATTTTACTTCGGCTTCGAGAGCCGCTATCATTCTTGTTTCGGCTACGTAAGCCGAAATTCGCTGCAACGCTTGTGACTCTGTCATTATCACTGAATTCACTTCCCCAACCAGTTGGCTGGATGTCAGTTAGCCCACTGAAATCAATGTGTGACAAGTCTTCTTTGTCCCATTGAAACCCATGATCAGGATGCAGGTACAAGGAACAAAAAGCATTTGGCGCTGGCGCCATGTCGAAGTCAGGTGCTGGGCATGGCCCAATGTGAGCCAATTTTTTGTCGAAGTCAGCTCTCCCTAGGTGATTTACTTCGCCCAAGTAGTAGCTCTGATCTGCTTCTATATTCTCGACAATTCCATCAGGACACCATAATATTAACCTTTTGTGCATTGATGATGGTACTGCTCCAACACCATGTATCCATTCTCGGCCCAACAATAGATTGTAATTTGGTTTAGCCGATATGACTATAAACATAGTTGGTCGAAGGATGGATCCTACCTTGAGGTCTAGTTGGATCACACCCATGGTAGTCACTATTCTGCCTTCGTAATTCGATAGGACCATGTTATGAGGCTTAATGTTTTCATCACTCTTGCCTATTTTTCTTAGCATGAAGTGGGGGATTATGTTGATGGTTGGCCCATACTCCACCAAGATTTTGTTTACAGTGGCTTCTTCGAGCCTTGCCCTTATGAATAAAGGCTTGAGGTGACTTTTCATCGCCTCTGTAGGCGGTTCGAAGAAACCATTTTGCTCTTCAGTGCAGCCATTATCCATGCTGAAGTAGCATACTGGCCTATGTTTGGCCATTTCTTGTTCGACTTCCCAGTCGTTTGATTCGACCTCCATTTGGAGGTTGAATTCTCTTGGCAAAACTGAGACTATATTCACCATGATATTTAGGGTGTCATCATACTCAGAGCCATCTTCGTCACCAACTTCGCCTTGGTTAGGCCAAACCAGTCTATTGGTCACTGGTTCCCTCTCCAAAGGCTTTCTTTGCTTTCGCTGGGGAACATTTGAACTTGACTCTGGCTTTGGTTCGTTGATAGCTTCCCTCTCAACGTTGCGCCGCCTTTGGTATCTTCTCCACTGGGATCGAGACATTGGGTTATTTCCCTTGTAGTTACTTGATACTTGGACCGTTTTCGTGGCATCTATCTGAGGTTCTTTCTTGAGTGTTAAAGATGAACCTCTTGGCACTTCAAAGGAATGCCACCTTTCTTCGCTGGGTCTCTTTCGACCCGATGCTTTGAGCCATGTATCAGCTGGCACATTGGTTGGAGGCCTGAAAGTTAGTGGCCTCTTTTCCTGATTTGAACCCTTTTGGTAGGTTCTTCTGGGATCATGTCGAACATCAGAACCTTCCCTTCTTTTGTTTGCTGCTCTCACACCTTCGATGTGTTCAGCAGCTTTCTTGTCAAAAATAGAGTTGCATCGAGGACACAGCATTACTTCTGATTTTTTCTTCTGGCATCGTTGCAAGAATTCTGCCAGATTTTTGTTTTCTTGAGGGAAAGCCGTTCTGTTTGCTTGCTCTTGCCTAATGGCCTCCTCTGAAACTTTTGATTCAGAGATTTCGACCATGTTGACATTCATGTTGTCTTTAGTAGCAAGAGTCATCTGCTTCATTTGGGCCTCCAGGTCTTATGTCCGGCCTTGCGCTGCAACCAAGTAGGAAATGGGTTTAGATCCAGATTTTGAGGCTCCACCTGTATCCAGTTTTGGGCCTTCAACAGCTTTTTGGACTGCTTCGATTGTCTTTCTAGAAAGTTTCCCGGAAAAACTGCCAAAGATTGGCATGTTGATATGATCTTTGGTGACTTCGACCATAGTTATTCCTGGCCTTTTCACCTGACTCCTGGAAGCCTCGATCACATTCACCTCTGAAGGTTCAACATAGTGGGCTTCTGCCTGCAAAGGGTTAGAATCCACAGTCATGGGGGTCTTATCAGCGAACTTCAACCTCCCTTCTTCGATAGCATTTTGCACGAGATCCCTGAAAAGAAAACATTGAGATGTTTTATGGCCCAGAAAGTTATGATATTTACAATAGCCTCTTTTCTTTCTTTGATCAAGAGGAGGCCCTTTTACCCCTGGGGGTATTATCATTTGGCCATCTTTTACAAGTAAATCAAAAATTTCATCACATTTTGTAATATCAAAACTGTAAGTCTTTTTAGGGAACTTATCATTGGCCTTTTCAGAACCAGTGGGGTTTTTTTCACTTGAGGGGACTAGTAGTTTGCAAGAGTATGGTGGCCCTTGTTTTAACTCAGCTAAATCAACCTCACTTTCTTCGACGGTTATAGGTTCGTCAAATGTTTCTGGATCTTCATTGTCCATTTCGACATACGCTATCCTTTCTCTTTTATGAGTTTTTGTCGCCCTGGCTTTTTCAGCTTTAAGGCGTTCTACCTGTCGAACCCTATCGGCCAATTGGGCCATGTCTCTCAGGTATTGAGTGTCTAATTTCTTCCTAATGGAGTAATCTAGACCTCCTGCGGCTATTTTGACTAACTCATGTTCTGGCACTTGCGTAAAGCATCTTGCCTTGAGCAACCTAAACCTATTTAGATATTCGTCTATAGGTTCAGTGAATCGCCTCTTTACATTGGCCAACTCTTTCAGGCTTATCTTGGTTTGCCCCATGTAGAATTACTCATGGAATAATCTCTCCAACTGAGTCCAATGGTGGATCGAATTGGGGGGAGAGTTGTGAACCAAGTAAACGCATTCTTTGTTAGGGAACTTGGGAAATACTTAATCCTCAGGTTCTCATTGTTTGAAATTTCTCCTGCTTCGATTAAGTATCTTGCCACATGTTCGACAGTGGATTCTGTGGTGTCCCCTGAAAACTTAGTAAACTTAGGGACTTTGCATTTAGGAGGCAAGTCCTTTTGTAACACATATTCCGACAGCGGGGATGTAAAGTTGGGCCTACGGAAGCCCGTATTCATCCCGTTTTGCATCATGATTCTTTCAATCATGGCTGTCAAGTTATTTTCCAAACCAACATTCTGGTATTGGATCTGCTGAACTACTTCGTCAGCGTTGTGGTTTCTATTAACCATCCTTACTTCTGGGGCTATGACTCTAGGCTCTTCGACCCCGAGTTGTTCCGTTCGTATCCTAAGGTTTTCTTCGACAGGCTGCTGGACTTGGTTAATAGTGGTTTCTTCCTCTAGAAGTATACCTTGGTTTCCCCTTATCTGTGCCCTTTGGGGCTGTCGAATAGGTTGGGGTACCCCAAAAAAGTCAGCCAGACGCGACATTTGCGTTGTCATTTGCTGATTCGACTGGGTGGTATTTTGTATTAGAGGATTTAGCACTGTGCTTAAAGTTTGCGCCAACATTTGAACCATGTCGTGGTTGCTTTCGTCCATTTGCTGCCACAAGACTGCTGTCGAGGCATTCGTAAGGCCATGCATTACTTGGGACGTTCCTCCTAAGAGTTGGGTCCTACCCCTGTTCGCCATACCAACCCCAGAGCCTTGGAGTGGCGAAGAGGCGCTCACTAAAGGGTCTGAAAAAGTGGACGTAGCATTCGTCAGGCTAGCCAATTCAGAAGTTGGCATACCATAGAGTGGTTCTCGATTTAAACCGACTGTCGAAAAACCTGGGGGAACATATGGCCTAGTTCCTTGGTTTCCCCTTGGTGGGGGAGTTCCCAAAGGCATTCTGGGGCCTGTAAATGGAGGTAATGGCCCCGTTTGTGTAACTGTTACTGCTGGCGTTGAACCAGCGGTTACCGCTTCACTTACGGTTGGGATAACCGTTGCTCCCACGTTTGTTTGTGGGATTTCTCCATTGTTTGGAGGATTCGCCATCTCTTCACTTATTCTCCTAGTATTGGTTTCGTTGGTGTATATTCTACCACTTCTCAATAACATGCAATACTCTCGAAAAAAGGAGGATATTTTATATAAAACGGTTAATCGTAAAAATCAACACAAGGTCCCACCAGGTGTGCCAATTTGTTTACCGTGAAAATTGGTAAACAACCGCTGATCTTCCAAAAGGTTACTTATTTGGTGACTAGCAGGATCGATCAGATTGATCCTAAGACATGGTTGATTTTTGGGAGTTTGACTAATCCTAATGGTGATTAATGCCAGTAAAGTAAAGATACTTTAAGTAAATTGCATGAAGAAAAGCTTGATAGAATAAATAAAAGCGTTAAGTAAAAGGCTTCGACGGAGATAAGTAAATGAAAAAGTGATAAATTGCTTGAATATAAAAGACTTGATTAATTTAAATGGTGTTTCACACATACATTCTCAATGATTCTTTCTCTCACGCTGGGTACTTGAATCTAAATGAGTGACTTGTATAAAATTATGAACACACGCGAAAACTACGTGAACAACTAGTATTTATACTAAAACAAATCCTAAGTAACCGCTGGGCAGTTACACTGCTTCGAGGTGACTTCACATGGCACGCTCACAGCCTTCGACGCTTCTGTTCTTGGCACGTTGCACTTGGTAACTGCTGGGAACCGTTTTCCCTCCAACAATTCAAATCTCAAACCGTTCGACCTTGGGCATCAGGTACCTTTGTCGAGAGGTTCCTTCGACGTCGAAGACAACAAGATTCCAACTTAAAGGAATTTCTCTAAGTATCTTGTCATTCTTTGATGAGCCTTCGACATGATCAGCTGGTCTAAGCCTTCTTATGTAGGAAACTCTTCTGACTCATAATTAATGGTCTATATGATAACAAACAAGAGTGTCGAATTTAGGAGCCAACAACATTCTGATCAAAGACGTCTGGTATGTTCCTGGTATTAGAAGCAATCTGATGAGCGTAGGTCAGCTAATTGAGAAAGGTTTTTCAGTTGTTATGAAAAACAATCTTCTGACGTTGTATGACTCCAATCAAAAGTTAATTATGAAGTCTGAACAAGGAGGCAACAGAACATTCAAGGTGAATGTAGAAACAGCTGAAGCAACGTGCCTTAGTGCAGAAGGTGCTGAAAGTAACAGTAAGCTGTGGCATAAGAGGTTAGGGAACTTAAACTATAGAAGCTTAGGGCATCTATGTTCTAAGAAGCTCGTACGTGGTATTTCGAAAATTGTGAAGCCTGAGAAGTCATGTGAGATATGCATGAAAGGTAAGCAACCTAGATTGCCATTTACATCAGAAGTAGCCCCCAGAGCGAAACATGCTCTGGGAGTAGTACATTCTGATGTGTGTGGACCATTTCCAGTACCTTCACTTGGAGGAAACAATTACTTTGTGTCTTTTGTGGATGAGTTCACAAGAATGACATGGGTAACACTTATCAAGTTCAAGCATGAAGTGTTTACTGAGTTCCAGAAATTCAAGGTGAAGGCTGAGAAGCAGAGTGGTCAGAAGTTAAAAATTATGAGAACAGATGGTGGAGGTGAGTATAACTCTACAGTGTTTCAGAAGTTTTATGAGGAAAATGGAATAGAACATGAGGTTACTGCTCCATATACTCCTCAGCACAACGGTCTTGCTGAAAGAAGAAACATAACTCTGCTTGATATGATCAGAAGCATGCTGAAAGAGAAAAAGCTACCTCACGTGCTATGGGGAGAAGCTGTTGCCACATCAGCATACATTCTGAACAGGTCTCCAACGAAGAAACTGAAGGAAGCTGTTCCTTTAGAGAAATGGGCTGGAGATAAGCAGAGTGTCAGTCATCTAAAGGTGTTTGGCTCTGTCTGTTACAAACACGTTCCAAAAGCTAGAAGACAAAAACTGGATGATAGAAGCAAAATAATGTTGTTGGTGGGGTACCACAGTACATGTGCGTATAAGCTTTATTGTCCAGAAACTAATAAAGTTGAAGTCAGTAGAGACGTTGTGGTGAAAGAGTCTGAAGCATGGGATTGGAACAAATCTCAATCTGATTCTGGTGTAGTGCCAACACCAGAGTTATCCTCTGAAGATGTCTTAGAAAGATCAGAAGATGGATCTGATTCTGAAGATCCTGAAGATTCTGAAGATGTGTTAGAAGAAGATGATCCAAATATTGATGATGATCCAGATACTAATGATGATCCAGAATCTGGTGGTAATCATAGTTCTGGAAGAGAAAACTCTGAAGGTGGTAACTCTGAAAGTAGTAGTTCTGGTGCAGCTTCAGAACAAGCTCAAAGACCACAGAGAATCAGACAAAAACCCAGAAGGTTTGCAGATTTTGACATGCTGCAGGATAATGACATTGACTCTGAAGGAGAAATCGTTCAGTGTGCCATGTTAGTAGATTCTGAACCAGTGGGCATTGAAGAAGCTCTCAAGAAGAAAGAATGGCTTAATGCCATAAAAGAAGAACTTGAGGCAATAGAAAGGAACAAAACTTGGAAATTGACTAAACTTCCAGATAAGAAAAAAGCCATCGGCGTCAGATGGGTTTTTAAGTTGAAACTTAAGCCAGATGGTTCCATTGGCAAGCACAAAGCTAGACTAGTAGCTAGAGGTTTTCTTCAGAAACCTGGGCTAGATTATTTTGAGGTGTTTGCATCTGTAGCTAGGCATGAAACAATCAGACTGGTGATTGCTTTAGCTGCAAACAAAAATTGGCCTTTAATGCACCTGGATGTGAAGTCAGCATTTCTGAACGGTCCATTACAGGAAGAAGTTTACGTATCACAACCTCCTGGATTTGTGAAAAAGAATCAGGAAGAGATGGTATACAGGTTAAATAAGGCTCTGTATGGACTGAAGCAAGCGCCTAGAGCTTGGAATCTGAAAATTGATTCATTTTTCAAGAAGCAGAGGTTTCAGAAGTGTGAGATAGAATATGGAGTTTATGTACAACACTCTGATAGCAATATGATTCTGGTGTGTCTCTATGTTGATGACATCTTGCTAACATGTATCTACCCAGAAGATATAAAGAAGTTTAAGGAAGTTCTGATGAATGAGTTCGAGATGACAGATCTAGGAAAAATGACATATTTCCTAGGAATGGAGATTATGTACTCGAAGAAGGGTATCATTCTGCACCAGTTAAAATATGAACAAGAACTTCTGAAGAGATTTAAGCTGCAGAACTGCAAAGTTGCTGTGACACCATCAGAAACCAATCAAAAATTGGATTCTGACTCTGATGGTGATTCTGTTGATTCTACAACCTTCAAACAGCTGGTTGGCTCTCTAAGGTATTTATGTAATACTAGACCTGACATTTATTATGTAGTTGGATTGGTCAGCAGATTCATGAGTAATCCCAAGTGGTCTCATTTCCAAGCTGCTGTCAGAATTCTGAGATATATTAAGGGAACTCTGAGATATGGAGTGTTGTTTCCTTCTGAAAGAAAGACAAAGTCAGAGTTAGTAAGTTATTCTGATTCTGACTGGTGCGGAGACAGAGTGGACAGGAGAAGTACCTCTGGATACTTGTTTAAATTTCTGGGAGGTCCCATTTCCTGGAGTTCCAAGAAACAGCCTGTTGTAGCTCTGTCAACATGTGAAGCTGAGTATATCGCAGGTGCTGTAGCTGCTTGTCAAGCAATTTGGCTTCTGAATCTCCTGCATGATTTAAAGGTTGAGGTTGAGGAACCTTTGAAGCTGATGATTGATAATAAGTCTGCAATTGATCTTGCCAAGAATCCAGTGCTACATGGAAGAAGCAAGCACATTGAGACGAAGTATCACTTTCGCAGAAATCAAGTTCAGAAAGGAGTGTTAGAAGTTCTACACTGTAGCACTCAAAAACAGCTTGCAGATCTTCTGACGAAGGCAGTTAAAACAGATCAATTTCTTTGCTTAAGAGATGAAATTGGTGTTGTTAGCTTCTGATAGATTATCTAAATTAAGGGATGGTATTGGAAATGTAATTTATTTAATGTCCACAATTCCCAATACTTTTTCTTTATTAGGGCCTTTTGGCATTTTCAATTTCTAGTATAAATATGCTAACTAGGCTATCAATATTGTATCCCAAATTCATTCCTCTATTTGAATATTAAGAAGTAGTCCTCTTTATTATAATTCATTGTTTATTCTTTATCTCTCATTCCATTACCTTGCACCAACACATAACACGTTTTCAATTAGATAGTTAATAGAGTGAAAAAATTGGCTAATGAAGTACATTGGCCGGTTATCAAGTTATGTGTGTAGTTTTTATGTTGTTGCGTTGTATTGGTGTTTGTTGACTAATGTTTTTTAATGAATTTTTTTGTCTCTATAGTTTAGTCCTTTTTTATAAAATAAATTGTGTGTGTAATGTTGCACTTTTGAATGTTTTTGAGCATTAATTTTGGGAAATAGAGTAAAATTTTGGTGTTGGGTGTTTTAACGTGATTGCATTGGATATTGAATGATCGAGTTAATTTGAAGAAACTTATGGTGTCGCGTGCTTTGAAGTTGTGGTGTTAGGTGTTTAGGGGATGAGGTTTCTCTGCAATCATATTTGGTTGCAGAATTCTGTATTTAGCCTGCATTTAAGGTAAAATAGCAACATATGAGTCGGAAGGAGAAAAAATTTGAGAGTGAATGACACAAACAACCCACAAAATGCACTAACTGCAGATGATTTTGTGATTTTCAACTGCAGTTTAGGATACTATTATAAAGTAACAAATTTATTAATCAATTAACCTTTAACTGAGGAAAAAAGAAAGGAAAAAACATTTGTGTTACTTTGAACTATGTATGATAAGTATTGGTGGTGAGTGATGTCATATTAAAAGTAAGAACCAAAAAGTGTGGAGTGGGTGTAGTGTTGCAATGACTTGGTAAATCATTGTCATCACTTGCATAAGTCTGTGTGTTTAAGCGCATATGTAAAAATGTTTGTAATGTTAGTCAAGAGCGTTCATGAGTTGATTTGGTTCGATTTTAAAAGAATCTGATATTTTAACCAATCAAAAATATATGAATTGATTTGAATTGAATTTTCATATTTTTTTGAAAAAATCTAAATCGAAACAAACCAAAAAAAAAAAAGGGTTGATTTGAGTTGAACTGATTGGATACATTACAAACAAATGTCCATAAATATTTTTAAAAAATATCTAATTTATATCAATTAATTTTTCATTATAATATAATTATTTAATGTTTTAGTTTCTCCATATAAATTGTGGATGTCACAAATAGTATTTCATTTTTTTTCCTTCTTGAAGTTTAATAACTTATACTAGTTTTTATAATAATGATTATATAAATTATATGAAATAATATGATTGGTTCGACTAGACGGGTTCGTGGGTAAATTTTTTAAAATCCGTTATTCGAATAAATTAACATCGAATTTCATTGGTTTGATTCGATTTTTATCCGAACTAACAAAATATCTGACCCAAATACTTTAGTTTAGTTTGGATTTCGATTTGATTCGAATTTGCCCGAACCAATAAACATCCCTAATGTTAGTGTTTGAGGTATTTGGGTGAGAAGAGAATGAGAAAGAAAAGTAATTGTATTGAATTAAAAAATATTAAAATTGTAAGTGTTTTATATACAAGTAACTTAGTAGCACTTCAAGTGACTTACAAGCTAAGTAATTAACTAACAATTAATTTGGATTATTTCACAACATACCTTCTTATAGTTCAAGTTATCAAAAACAAACTAACCGATATGAACTATTCCAAATTTCTTTCTCAAAGTCAAGAATCTGTCGTTCTTCAATCCTTTGGTGAAAATATCGGTCAATTATGCTTCACTCGAGCAATGTCTCACTTCAAGTTCACCTTGATTTACCTTCTCCCTTAAGAAGTGAAATCTAACTTCGACATGCTTACTTCTTCTATACAGAACTAGAATTCTTTACAAGATTAATGATTGACTTGTTGTCGATCTACAACACTAGAGGTTTCTTTACTTTGACCTCCAACTCTTTCAGCACAGATCTGATCCAGATTTCTTAACAAGAAGTATAGTATCGCGCTATATATTCAGCCACACACGATGATAATGCCACCACATGTTTCTTTCTCCAGAACCGTGAGATCGGGGCACCAAATACTTGAAAAAAAACCAGTTATGCTTCATTGATCATCCTTACCTCCACACCAATCAACATATGTGTTGTACCCCAAAATTTGCCCTCCCATATTCTTCAAGAAATTGTCAAGCCAAGTCACAAAATTCCCCAAGGGTTGTGCAGCTCAACTGTCTCCTATACAGTTAAGACTAGGGTTTGGGTTCTGATCAAGAAAAGGAAGTTTTCAAAGGCCCAATCAAGTCTCATATGCCTACAAAGATGGTCAAGTATCCTCATGTCAAGTTGCAAGGCATTCAGCTCAAAATTGCACAGTCAAAACCCTAGATTGCACTACAGTCAACTGTAGGGGTAAAATGGTCATTTGGCAGTCAAAAGTTCAAATTTTTGGTCAACATATCATTTTGAAGCCACAAACATCATTTGATCAATGCTTGATCATGATTCTCAAAATTTGGCTCAGAAATCATCAAAGATGCAAAAGTTGCTATATTTGGACAGCTGAAAAAGTCAACTGAAATTGACCAGGGCATAACTTTCACATGGATTATCAGAAAAATTCCATCCAAAGCTCATTTTGAAGAGAAAGACATTTCCTACAACTCATCTTCATATTCCAAGTCCAAGAAATGCTCTCACAAAAAGTTATCAATTTCAACATTATAGGTCATTTTCAAAAGTCAACAAAAAGGGACTTTAAGTCAAAGGCCATAACTTGAGATTGGTAAATCAAAATGACATGGGACCAAAGGCATGGGTTAAAGGACTCAAAGACCTTTCCAAAATGTCCAAGAACATGTGAAAAGCTTGAAAATTGAGCAAGTTATGCCTTGTGGAAGTTGGGAAATTTTTGGAAATTTTTGAAAGTCAACTTTACTTCAAATGATCCAAAAATGCAAATGGGCCCATTTTTCTTCCAAGTTTCTTCATGCCAAGCCTATGCACGACCATTAAGCCCAAGGGGAAGTATTTTCTCAATTTTTAATTATTTATTTGAATTTATATTAATATTAATTCATTTAAATCATTTAAATATGTAGAAAATATAAATTTGACCTAAAAAAATCTTTTTGTGCACATTCTACTCTCAATATCTCGTGCTTAGTCAATTATGGCAAGATTTGGTTGATTGGAGCATGATTGAACCAAATACACATGAAAAAAGATTCAAAAAAGATCTTACAAAATCAAAGATTGAAATCATTGAATGCTTTGGATTTTGTCAAGTTTTGTTGACCTAATATGTTCACTATATGATCAGAAGCACAAACCTAATTGCCTGAGACTCCAAGCTGCGCTCAGAAACCATACACAAAGTTGAAAAATTCTCAAAAAAAGTCAATACTGAAAACCAGTTTCTAGTTCGATTCAAGCCTCAATTCTTGTTCTATCATCATCCTGAAACATCATTGAACGATTCTCAATCCCTAACCTCAACTCAAAGGCAAAGAATTGGTAAAACGGAGTCCAACTGAACCAAGAAAATTCCAAAATCGTGCATCATGAATTAAACGTTTTTACAGCATTTTGTCCATTGATTCATGTTTACCATAATGTTTTGAAGCTAACTGAGGTGTTTAATTGAGTTTTTCTGTACTATATGAGATTATGCCATAGTCAATTTCTAGGGTTGCAGGTTTCTGGAATTAGGGCTTTTGCATAGAGGAAAAATTAGGATCCATGAATACCATGGTTGCATACAGCAGGTCTGGACGAAGAAGACCCTATACTCGCGATGGATTTATGATTCACATAGCGCTAATCGCTATTTTTCCATAGCCCACTTTCTGCAACGCTTCATAAACCGTTGCCTATGCGTTTGAAGTTACAGGGGACGTGAGGACGAAGATATCGTGGCGAAGCGTGATTCGTCCATTTGAATCTCGCGCGTTTTTAACCCACTAACATCATGTTTTATTTATTATGTTTATATGTTATTATATGTTAAATGAAACTCAAGTGGCACAGATGGCAGGCGAAGGCATGGACAATCCACAAGACCTGGGTTCGAATCCCAGGTCTGAACAAATTCCATATTATTTTTCATTCACAATTCCTATGCGCTTCAGTGACGTAGGCATACCATGCATCCTCAATGATCAAGCCTACACGCGTCCCAGAGTATCCACATCAAAGGCTAGGATTGAAGAACATGCTACGCCTTAGTCAAACGTGTCACACATGATTCAAAAAGTCCAACAAATTTCCAGCTTAATGGGCCAGAATTCTAGGGCCTGCACCTCCTAATCTGGGGTTACCCCCCCCCCTGGTTTGCTTCCTTTCTTTTTTTTATTATTTTATTTTTGATTGTTATTTTATTTTTTTAATTTAGTTAATTATCTTTTTTTTTACAAAATATTAAAATATCAAGAAATTTCAGAAAAGACAAAAATGCAATAAACATTTTAATTTAATTATTTTCATAAATAAGTTAACATATAAATAAATTTAGTAACATAGGTTTTAGTTTTAATTCTTTTAATAACTAAAAATCCAAAATATAGAATTCAGGTTTAATTATTTCTTTTAATTTCCTTTTCCTTTTTTACAATAATATTTATTTATTTATTTTCATAAATTAAAATTTGTACATAAAAAATTAGGGTTTTATTTAGTTAAAAATTTCAATATTTTCTCAATAACTAAGAGTAATTAGAATTAGGGTTTAGCTCTTTATTTTAATTTTTAATTAATCCTTCTTTTTTTCTTTTAAATCTAAAAAACATAAAAATCTAAAAAACATAAAAATCTAAAAAACATTTTCTTTTTGAATTTTAATTTTAATTCTCATTAATTTAATTTTCGCAAAAGAGTCCAACGCCCGTGTATTGTTTAATTGCTTTATTTCGCGCCTTTACCTTATTTCGCGTAATTAATTATGTAAATGTCCCAAAGCCTTGTAACAATTTTACTTTTCGCATTATTTACTTTTCCGTCAAATCGGGTTCTGGAAATTTAGGCGATGTGGACCCGCGCCTTTGTAATAGTCTTAGATTTATTTCCCGCAAATATTAACTGTTAAAAATGCATGCAAGAATGAATGTCTTAATTAAAACAAATGCGTAGATCACAATGAACATGACAAGACAAATATCAATGAACATGACACACGAATCGCACACACCACCCCTAGGGTACGCCTCACTGTTGCCTTTCGAAAGGTGATCGTCGAGTAGAGGATGTCTTAGTAAGTCCTCATGATCCGGGAACCTGGCATGAGGGTAGCTTCTAAGGTGTCTTCCCATTGCTCTGGTGATCACCATGTCCCTAAACTCGAATTGACCCGAATACCTCCAACGGTGGTGCTACCTACCTCTCAATGGTGGGATGGCACTACTTTAAAGGACATTTACACAGACGAATTCCTTAGGGTAGGTAGGTTCTCGAGGATACTTGCTCTAATCTCAAAACAAACTCAAAAAGATTTTTCACACTGACACTTTTCAAAAGCTTTCAAAAGCAAATTTTTCAAACACTCTGACGTATGAGTCGATCTGAAATTTTTCAAAGAAACTTTTTAAACCCACATTGAAAAGCAAACAAACAATTTTGAAAACACAATGAGCAAATATCTAAGAGCCCATGGATAACCATGGATAGAAAGGGTGCTAACACCTTCCCTTTCTATAACCTACCTCCCGAACCGAGAGCAATCTCTTTAAAGGAATTTTTCTGTGCTTTTGTCCTTTCCATTTGGAGAAAATAAAAGACGGTGGCGACTCTTGCTTCCGCGACATTTCGCGAACCAGCTTTAAACAGTCAGTTCCAGATCCACCGATCACAGAACTGGCGACTCTGCTGGGGAATAACTTAAAGTGAGGTGTACCTTAGGGCTAGCTTATAACTATGTTTTCAATTGTTGCTTTGTGTGCTTTAAATTGTGGGTTGCTTGGGAGTTCTATAGATCCTAAACCCGGATCTGGGGGATACCTTCTTAGAAAGTAGCAACAAGGCTGTGAGGGAACTGTGCGGGGTATACCGACATGGTTGAAACAGTCTGCTACGTTGATGTGGCACTTTGGGGTGTACCGGTAACCCTTGAGTTCAGTCAAGGAGAGTACGGGGCCTCCGCGTGGTGTCGTGAAGCATCAACAGACCTTAGGAACCTTAATTGAACTATCTTGGCCTCTTTAGGGTAGTGAGATAACTGACTTTGGTGCAGTCCGAGGTTGGTTGATACTCGATACTACACTCAATTGAGGGTTGCTTTCCTGGAATATTTCGGTCGCCAGTTCAGTGGCTAAATCGAAACAATGAACAATGAAAGCAATCCCGTGATATTGGGAACCTTAGAACCCGGTTACTTTGATTAGGACAGGTTGAACCCACCAACTTCAAGAGGGTACTACCCAGACCCCATGCTGGCCTTAAACCTTAAGGGCTTGTTTTGTGTGCCTTGTGTGCCTTACATGTTTGTCTTTGTAAATATCTGTGGTGTGTTTAATCATAGCATCATGACATCATCCAGCATCATATGCATTGACTAACCATTTCAGGGGTTCGAATTTTCATCTTTGTTCTTGTTTTGTAGGACATGGAAACTGTTCGTAGAAAGACAATTCAAATCAGTCTTGTAAGGATCCCTCCTCAGCTTAAGGAGCTTATATCCAGGATTCCCGAGAACTCTTCATTCAGTGAAAGGCATGGAAGCCTCATCAGCTTGGTCAACACCAACATTGAGGAAGATATGATAAAGGTCTTGTTCCAGTTCTTTGACCCTCTGCATCACTGTTTCACCTTCTTGGATTATCAGTTGGTACCTACATTGGAGGAGTTCTCCCGGCTCCTGAAGATCCCTATCCTTGATCAGCTACCCTTCAACGGTACAGAAAAGGAACCAAAGCTGGAAGAGATTGCTAAAGCCTTGCACCTACAGTCATCTGACCTCAAGGGACATTGGGAAGTTAGAAGTGGTATCAAAGGGTTCTTAGCCAGGTTTCTGTTTGAAAAGGCCCATGAATGTTGGAACTCCCTTGACTTGCAAGCTTTTGAAGAGGTTGTGGCCCTCCTTGTTTATGGTTTGGTGTTGTTCCCTAACCCAGATCAGCTCATTGATATCAGTGCCGTTCAGATCTTTATGTCCAGGAATCCTATACCTACATTGTTGGGGGACATCCTTCACTCATGTTACACTCGAACCATGAGAAAAAGAGGTGTCCTTATATGTTGCACTCCTCTCCTGGGAAGGTGGTTTATTTCGCACCTTCCCCAATCAGTCCTGAAGAATGAGCGGGGTTTGAGATGGTCACAACGGTTGATGATCCTTACACATGCAGATATACATTGGTGTCCTAGGTCTAGAGAAGATGTCGCTATCATTGATCGTTGCGGGGAGTACCCTAATGTTCCTTTACTTGGAATCAGAGGAGGTATTACTTATAACCCATGCCTGGCTTGGAGACAGTTTGGTTATGCTCGGAGGGATGGTCCTCATGACATGTTAATTCCCGACATAGTTTTTGACTTCGACAACGATACTCAAGGGCTTCGTCAGAGATTTATCAGAGCCTGGAGGATGCCCAATAGGATAGACAGCAAGACACTGGGGCACAGGAACTCCATCCCTTTGGAGCCTTATCTCAAATGGGTACGCGCCCGCTCTCAGAAGTTAGTGATGCCTTATCCTCATATGCTCCCGGTGATCAAAGAACCAGTCTTGGAAGGGGAAGTGTCCCACATTATTCAGCACCCTGATATGCCCACGTCCTGGGAAGAGATGCAGAAGAGCTGGATCCAGCTTAAGGAGGAAAGGAATTCTCTTGAGACTAGTCTGCATGCCAGTGAAAAGAAAGTCCTGGAGCTCACTCGCCTGTTGCATGAGGAGAGGAATCTCAACACCTACATAGCTCCGAAGAGGATGCGCAGTGTATTTTGGGATTGACTTGATTTTTGTACTTTTGCCCATGAGGCCTTGATGTATTAAACAATGATTTCTTTAATAATAACGTGTGTTCCTTTTTGTCTACAACAAATTTGAACTTTCGAACCCTTGAATGCATTGCATACGCATTTCATACATCATGTGCATAGCAGGTTTTTCCCCTTTTCAGGTTGCTTACAGTTCTTCGCTGTTTATTTCAGCATCATGAATCCCGGATCTGAATCAACAGAGACATCAATCAAGGCTCTCCAGGCGCAGAATGCGCAGTTTCAAGAACTAATCATGGGTCTAGCTAAAGGCCAAGAAGAACTGAAGACTATGCTCCTGAAGAAGGAGAAGAAGAAAAAGAGAAGAACTGTTCTGTTCAACTCGGGCCGAAGGCTTGGTAATACTCTGCAGCATGAAGAGGCTGGTTCTTCTATTGGCAGGAGTCCTTCTCAGGCAGAAGTAAAGGTTCCTACTCCAGTGGTCTCCGACAACGAGACAGATTTTGATGAGGAACAGTATCCTCCTGCAGATGACAGGTACAAACAACTGGAGGACAGGTTGAAGGCTATGGAGGTGCAACAGGCACCTGGGCTGGATTTCGGAGATCTGGGTTTGTCGACTGGTGTAATTATCCCGCATAAATTCAAAGCACCCACCTTCTCCAAGTATGACGGGGCATCTTGTCCCAAGCTGCATTTGAGGTCCTATGTTCGGAAAATTCAGCCGTACTCTGCGGACAAGAATCTATGGATCCACTTCTTCCAGGAGAGTCTTTCAGGGACTCATCTCGAATGGTTCTATCAGCTGGATGGGACCAAAGTTCGTAACTGGGAGGAGCTGGCTACTGCTTTCTACAAGCAGTATCAGTATAATGCCGACCTTGCCCCCACACGTACCCAACTCCAGGGTATGGCGTTAGGCGCAAGCGAAGGTTTTAAGGAGTACGCTCAGAAGTGGAGAGACCTGGCTGGCAGGGTGCAGCCACCATTGACTGATCGGGAGCTGGTTGACATGTTCTTGGGGACCCTATCTGGGCCGTTTTTCAACCATCTCATTGGGAATTCTTCTGCTGGTTTCACTGATTTAATCTTGACTGGAGAGAGGATCGAAGCTGGGTTAAAATCTGGAAAAATTCCGAAGGGTGCATCATCCAGTGCTGAGAAGAAACCCTTCAAGAAGGAGTCTAGCGCCGTATATGGTTCCAGGAGATCAGAGAGAAATGAACACCGCCAATCTGTCAGTGCAGTAATGATTGCTAAGCCTGCTGCCGCTCCCCGGCCAAACAATACTCAGAAGGTGGAAAGACCCCGGAGAGAATTCTCCCGTTTAAACATGACCTTGTCGCAGATCCTGCCACAGTTGCTCGCAACTAATTTAGTGACTGTCAGGGAGGCGCCGAAGTTTCCAAATACTGCATCCCCCAAGTACAACCCGAATGCTCGTTGTGCTTACCATTCAGAAAGCCCGGGGCACTCTACTGATGACTGTTGGGCGTTAAAGAATAAGGTGCAAGACCTTATCGATGCTAAGGAGATACAATTCGAAGCGCCTGCAAAGCCAAATGTAGTCACTGCCCCTACGCCTCAGCACGGGGTAAATGCTGTTGATGAAGACGTCTATGCTGTTTCTGTGGATGATCTAGCCACTCCTCTAAAGATCGTCAAGAAGAACCTACTGCAGGCCGGTTTATTTCCGGGTTGTAGTGAGGGTTGCCTATTCTGTGCCGTGTCCCCATCTGGTTGTCCCTTGCTAAAGTTAGGTATCCAAAGCTTAATGGATAGCAAGGAGATTCTATTCAGGAAGTCTGCTGTTCGTTTGGTTCCAATAGAAGAAGTCTCTGTGGTGACTATCTTCAATAATCCGATCCCGGCTCTCCAGAAGAAGCCCATCCAAATTCTGACCGTTGCACCTGTTACTATCACTGTTCCTGGGCCCCTGCCCTATGTATCTAATAAAGCTGTCCCTTGGCACTATGGGGCAGATGTATATATAAACGGAGTTAAACAAGAGCTCAACGCTGGCGCCAGCATCTGTGACATCACTGGCCCGGCCAAAGTTACCCGCAGTGGCAGGCTCTTCTCGCCTGACATTGCGCCACCTGCTGCCCGAAGACCGCTCCTGATAATTCCTGCAAGTACACCTACTCCCGTTGCTGACCAAGTTGTTGTTCCTACTGCTGATCCGATTGTTTCTCCTGCTGCCGAGTCATCCAATGCTCGGGGCAAGGGAGTTGAAGCTGAGCCTGCCCAGATGGAGGCACCCATACCCATAGCTGCTGAGGCCTCCCCACAAGAGATGGAGGAGATTTTGAAGATTATAAAGAAGAGCGATTTTAACGTTGTGGAACAGTTGGGGCATACGCCCTCCAAGATCTCCATGCTCTCTTTACTGCTGTGCTCTGAGGCCCATGCAAAGGCCCTCATCTCATTCCTCAAGACGGCCCATGTGCCACATGAAACCTCTGCAGTCCAGTTCACTGATTGCGTGGCAAGCCTAACGGCAGATAATGGCTTGGGTTTCTCAGACGCTGACTTGACCGCAAAGGGGAGAGACCATAATGATGCTCTGCATGTCTCGATCGAATGCAGGGGCACCACCTTGGCACATGTGTTGGTTGATACTGGGTCATCTTTGAATGTGCTACCCAAGAAGGCTCTGGATCGTCTAGATTGTGAAGGCCTGGATTTGAAACCCAGCAACATCATCGTCAGGGCCTTCGACGGTTCAAAGAGGATGGTCCATGGGGAGGTTGACATTCCGATTCGTGTGGGCTCTCAGGTGTTCGACTCCACTTTTTATGTGATGGATATCCGTCCATCTTACTCTTATTTGCTGGGTCGACCCTGGATACATAAGGCTGGGGCAGTGACCTCTACCTTGCATCAGAAGCTAAAGTACCCCGTCAGAGGGAAGATTGTCACCGTGCAAGGAGAGGAAGAATACATGGTGAGCCACCTGAACTCCTTCAGGTACATTGAGATGGATGGGGAGTTCATTGAGACCCCCTTTCAGCATTTCGAGGAGGTGTTTCCAATTGCAGCAGAAACAACAGAAGCAAGTGGTCCTTTGAAGATGGCTTCCCTGAAGGATGCCAGGGCTGTGGTGCAGAAGGGTGAATGTGCCGACTGGGGCAGACTTCCAGACTTCACTCAGAAGACTGATAAACTTGGGCTGGGTTTCACCTCAGAAGGTCAGAGGGCTATGAGGAAAGCGAAGATCGGAAGGCCTCCGGTATTTATTAAAAGCTCCGAAGTGAATGCTATTGGGGATGCAGAGGAAGTTGACGAAGCAGAATTCAACAGCTGGATCTATCCGACGGCCGAAGACGGATTGAACAATTGGAGTGCAAAGGACCATACCCCTGTTACCTTTGTGACGCAGTAATAAATTTCTTTGTTTCGTTATTTTGTAATAAACAATGATAAACTCTATGGCCCGGTGTCTTACCCGAGGCACCGTGGTTCTATTTGTGAGGGCATACAAACTGTCATTTTATACATCATGAATGAAAATTTTGGACGTTTTTCGCATTGCAAATATTGTGTTCCTTTTCTATCTTTCCTTTCCTTTACATAATTTTCAAAACAGCTGTATTTACACACACACTCACTCATACAGGTTCCAATCCACTCTGGATCTCACTGATAACAGCTCTGCTACTGCCAAGTATGATTTCGAAAATCCGATCAACTTAGCCGAAGACGAAGGTGAAGATGATTGCGAAGTGCCTGGCGAGCTTGCTAGACTGCTGCTTCAGGAAGAGCGGGCAATTCAACCCCATGAAGAGCCAGTGGAAACCATAAACCTGGGTACTGAAGCAGACAGGAAAGAGGTAAAGATTGGTGCTAACCTAGAGCTCAGCGTGAAGCAACGGTTAACCAAGATGTTACATGACTATATGGAGATCTTTGCCTGGTCCTACGAAGACATACCCGGGTTAGATACCGATATTGTTGTCCATCATTTGCCGACTAGAGAAGACTGCCCTCCAGTTAAACAAAAGGCCCGTCGGATGCGTCCAGAGATGTCCGAAAAGATTAAAGCCGAAGTCATGAAACAGTTTGATGCCGGTTTCCTTGCAGTGACTTCTTACCCTCAGTGGGTTGCTAACGTGGTGCCGGTACCTAAGAAGGACGGTAAGGTCAGAATGTGTGTCGATTACAGGGATCTGAACAGGGCCAGCCCCAAGGATGACTTCCCCTTACCTCACATTGATGTCCTTGTTGATAATACAGCTCAGCACAAGGTATTCTCTTTCATGGATGGCTTTTCAGGCTACAATCAGATCAAGATGGCACCTGAAGACATGGAAAAGACTACATTTGTTACTCAGTGGGGCACCTTCTGTTACAAGGTAATGCCGTTCGGATTAAAGAATGCTGGGGCAACCTACCAACGTGCCATGGTTGCCTTATTTCATGACATGATCCATCACGAGATAGAAGTGTATGTGGACGACATGATCGCTAGGTCCCAGACTGAGGAAGAGCATCTAGATCATCTGCAGAAGTTGTTTGACCGGTTGAAACTATACAAGCTGAGATTGAACCCGAACAAGTGCACCTTCGGGGTAAGATCCGGGAAGTTGCTAGGCTTCGTGGTCAGTGATAAAGGTATTCAAGTGGACCCTGCTAAGGTCAAAGCTATTCAAGAGATGCCAGTTCCTAAGACAGAGAAGGAGGTCAGAGGCTTTTTAGGACGTCTGAATTACATCGCTCGATTCATATCTCATTTGACTGCTACCTGTGAGCCAATCTTCAAGCTGCTGAAGAAAGATCAGGTAGTACGTTGGAACGATGAATGTCAGGCTGCCTTCGACAGAATCAAAGAGTATCTCCAAGAACCACCTATCCTTATGCCACCGGTTGAAGGGAGACCTCTGATCCTATATCTAACAGTGCTTGACAACTCAATGGGGTGTGTGCTGGGACAGCATGACGAGTCTGGCCGAAAAGAGCACGCCATTTATTA
Source organism: Vicia faba (assembly GCA_948472305.1). Taxonomy (NCBI): domain Eukaryota; kingdom Viridiplantae; phylum Streptophyta; class Magnoliopsida; order Fabales; family Fabaceae; genus Vicia; species Vicia faba. The sequence continues at coordinate 943,085,522 of OX451741.1, read as the reverse complement.
CCTTAGCAAAAAGTTTACCGACTGTGAGACTCGATACTCACTGCTTGAGAAAACTTGCTGCGCTTTGGTATGGGCTGCTCGCCGGCTGAGACAGTATATGCTGACTCACACTACCTTGTTGATCTCAAAGATGGATCCGATAAAATACATATTCGAAAAGCCTGCTCTGTCTGGGAGAATTGCAAGATGGCAAATGATCTTGACGGAATATGACATTCAGTACACAACCCAGAAAGCCATCAAGGGAAGTGTATTGGCAGACCACTTGGCTCATCAAGCTGTAGACGACTATCAGTCCATGAACTTCGAGTTTCCGGATGAAAGCATCATGATTGTAACTGATTGTGAAGTACCTGGACCGGATGAAGGACCTGAACCAGGATCCCGATGGTCTATGCACTTTGACGGAGCTTCCAATGCTTTGGGAAATGGTATCGGCGCCTAATCATATCCCCTCAAGGTACTCATACTCCTCTCACTGCCCGGCTGTGTTTCAACTGTACCAACAACATGGCAGAGTATGAGGCGTGTATCATGGGTCTTCAAGCTGCGATCGACCTAAGGATCAAATTTCTAAGTGTTTTCGGAGATTCCGCTCTTGTGATCAATCAGATCAAAGGAGAGTGGGATACGAAACATCCAAACCTGATTCCTTACAGAGAATGTGTGTTGACCCTGATTCCCCACTTCACAGAGATAACCTTTGAGCACTTTCCAAGAGAAGAGAATCAGTTAGCGGACGCGTTAGCTACAATGTCTTCAATGTTCAAGGTTAAATGGGATAATGAAGCTCCCCGGATCATCATCTGGAAACTGGACGAACCGGCATACTGTTGTGATCTCGAAACTGAATTGGTGACTGAGAAGCCTTGGTACCACGAAGTGAAGAGATATCTGGAAGCTCAGGAATACCCCGAAGGTGCCTCTGTCAACGATAAGAAATTCCTGAGGAGGTTTGCAGCCAAGTTCTTCCTAAGCAACGGCATCTTGTACAAGCGAAACCATGATTCAACCTTACTGCGTTGTGTGGACAAGACTGAAGCGGAAAGAATCATGGAAGAGCTACATGAAGGGACCTTTGGTACACATTCCAGTGGACATACGATGGCTAAGAAAATCCTACGGGCAGGATATTATTGGTCCACAATGGAAGCTGATTGTTACCAACACTCCAGGACGTGCCACAAGTGCCAGATCTACGCAGATAAGGTGCATGTTCCTCCGGTTCCCCTGAATGTTATGACTGCGCCTTGGCCATTTGCAATGTGGGGCATAGACATGATCGGCGAGATCAAACCTACGGCATCCAATGGACATCGCTTCATCCTAGTGGCGATTGACTATTTTACAAAGTGGGTTGAGGCAGCATCCTATGCCACAGTAACCAAGACTGTTGTGGCACGGTTTATTCGGCACAATCTGATCTGTCGGTACGGCGTCCCTGAGCGAATTATTACAGACAACGGTACCAATCTGAACAATAAGATGATCGCTGAGCTCTGCGAACAGTTCAAAATACAGCACCACAATTCTTCTCCTTACAGACCGAAGATGAATGGGGCTGTAGAAGCAGCTAACAAGAACATCAAGAAAATCGTGCAGAAGATGACAGTAACTTACAAAGATTGGCACGAGATGTTACCGTTCGCTCTGCATGGGTACCGTACCTCAGCCAGGACGTCAACCGGGGCAACTCCTTTCTCTCTGGTTTATGGCATGGAGGCAGTCTTGCCGATTGAAGTACAAATTCCCTCTCTCCGGATAATGAAGGATGCAAATCTGAACGAAGATGATTGGATCCAGACACGACTTGACCAACTCAACCTCATTGACGAGAAGAGACTTGCTGCTATCTGTCATGGTCAGACGTATCAGAAACGAATGATCAGGGCATTTAACAAAAAGGTCAGACCACAGGAATATCAAGTTGGGGATCTGGTTATCAAGAGAATCATCCTTCCTCAGAGTGATCCAAGGGGTAAATGGACCCCTACATACGAAGGGCCATTTGTGATTAAACATGTGTTCTCAGGAGGAGCAATGATCTTAACCAACATGGATGATGACGACCTTCCTCACCCCGCCAATGCAGACATAGTTAAAAAATACTACGCATGAAAAAGACCCGCTAGGCTGACATGCCTAGGCAAAAATTAGGGCTTCCCGTCGAACCAAAAGGGTTCGGGCAAAATGAAGGGATGAAAATGAAAAAAATCTGTACACCCGGCAAGTCGAAAACCTGAAAAGGCGGCTTGGGCAAAAATGGGTATCCCGGTGGACTGAAAACCCGAAAGGGCGGTCCAGGCAAAAATTAGGGATAAAAGCGTAATACTATGTCTCATTGGATCACTTTGCATCCAGAATCTGGTATCTGCATCAAGCTCAAACGGCATCGATCAGTCAGCTTCACCCTCAACCAAGGTCATCAAGTGATGAGACGCTCGGAGTTATAAAGGCAATAGCAGAGTTGAAACCCAGTGGATCATTCATCTTTCACACGGCTGTTTTATTTTCTTTTGTACAAAACTTGTATAAACTCTTTTGATCGGCGGCGTACCTCTTACTAGGACGTCAACCTCTTGTACACAAAACGCCTATTCACAGGCCATTCAAAATCAATACAAATATATTTTCAGTTAAACGTGCCAAGTGTTTTTCTTTTTTCTGTTTTGTTTTGCGAAGAACGTCCAAGGTTCAATTTGTGATATATGCATTGACAATAATTTGCTAACTCATAAATATTTGCATACGAAACAAAGGAATTAATTGCAGGTGACACTAGAAACAGGGGCAATAAAGAGTTGTCTAAACAATCCAATTATTCTATCCTCCAAGGTACCAAGGTAGGTTCAGCTAAAGAACACGACCAGTACATATTAGTTCCCCAGAGAGTAAAACAATACATTATCCTTCAAGCAGAATCATCAAATATCAAGGAAATTGAGTATCCTCCAGCCAATCTCAAACATCCCCCAGCAGCAATACATATATTCTTAATAAGCATCCCCGGCAGTCTTGGCCTAAAGATTGTTCCCCAGCGGCATACCAACATTCAAAGGAATCATTTCCCCAGCATATCAAACCTCCCCCAGAAGAGTCCAATCCAGCTTCACCAGTAAAGTTGGAATTCATATCTCCCCAAGCAGTAAGCTTATCCCCAGTAAATTCTGGAAGCTTATCCTCACAGAGCACGAACGCGTCGTCTGGCTTTATTTAAAGAGTTATTTCCTTAACAGGATATAACTGGGTTATCCTCAGCCAAAAGCCATGGAAAGAGCGTCGTCAACAAAGTCTTCTTACCCCAGCGAAGTCCGTCAACACTTCCAATAACAACGGTATCCTCAGCAAGTCATTCTCAATAATTCAAGCAAAGCATCTCTATCCCCACAGAGTACCGCTTCCCAGCATGGTCGTCAGAGTATCTTTTCTCCCCGCAGAATCTTCCATTTGCCAAGTTTATTCCGCAACGGAGTCATCTTCTCCTACCGGTATTCTTGCAATTATCATCCCCAGCGGAAGCAAAATCTATTCTTCAACGTCATCCCAGGATACAACTTCCCGGCATCCGTCAAGGATTCACTTTCCTAGACGAAAGCATACATAAAACATCACATACATCATTATAGCATGCATAACGCATTGAATCATACAAGTCTCCTTTATGTTGAGAACATCATTGCTTGATCCATATCATGCATTGCATATGACTGACTTTTACCTTTCAGGAAAGATGCAGTTTAAAGTCTCAATCACATTTCAAGACCTTGACCGGTTCAGTTAAATCGACCCTAAGATTTTCTGATGCTTATCCAGTCAAAGGCCTTCTCTGGTTCAGTCAGATCGACCCTAAGATCTCCCTGATGCTTATCCAGTTGAAGATATTTCAAGACCTAGACCGGTTCAGTTAAATCGACCCTAAGATTTTCCTGATGCTTATCCAGTCAAAGGCCTTCTCTGGTTCAGTCAGATCGACCCTAAGATCTCCCTGATGCTTATCCAGTTGAAGATATTTCAAGACCTAGACCGGTTCAGTTAAATCGATCCTAAGATTTTCCTGATTCCTACCCAGTCAAAGGCCTTCTCTGGTTCAGTCAGATCGACCCTAAGATCTCCCTGATACTTATCCAGTTGAAGATGTTTCAAGACCTAGACCGGTTCAGTTAAATCGATCCTAAGATTTTCCTGATTCCTACCCAGTCAAAGGCCTCTCTGGTTCAGTCAGATCGACCCTAAGATCTCCCTGATTCTTATTCCAGTAGAAGACACCCAAGATTTTTCTCAACACGCGTTGTTGAAGTTAAAGACACCCAAGATTTTTCTCAACACGCGTTGTTGAAGTTAAAGACACCCAAGATTTTTCTCAACGAGCGTTGTTGAAGTTAAAGTCGCCCAAGGTTCTCTTACCATTCATGCTAAGGTAGTAACCATCCCTGGTTCATTCATCAGCGTTTGAAGCTCCAGACTCAGCTCCTGTAACCAGTCAGGACACATCTATACCAAGCATCTAAAATCAGCTCCTGCAACGTGTCAGGTACTCATTTTTTCTTTTGCAGGTACGCAAGTTCTCGCTAAGGAATCTCTTATGCGGTCAACATCCAGATGGCATCTATAAGCCCATCACCCTATTCATCAATCTCTAAATGGCATCTATAAGCCCATTCCCATCATCACACTGCTACTATGTGAGCGCAAATTTCTGGGCACTCTAGTGTTCAATCATCTTCCACCCTCGGACTACGAAAGGCACATCAGCCAATCTGCATCCTCAGGTCTAAGAAGATTGAACAGGGGCAACTGTTGTACCCCAAAATTTGCCCTCCCATATTCTTCAAGAAATTGTCATGCCAAGTCACAAAATTCCCCAAGGGTTGTGCAGCTCAACTGTCTCCTATACAGTTAAGACTAGGGTTTGGGTTCTGATCAAGAAAAGGAAGTTTTCAAAGGCCCAATCAAGTCTCATATGCCTACAAAGATGGTCAAGTATCCTCATGTCAAGTTGCAAGGCATTCAGCTCAAAATTGCACAGTCAAAACCCTAGATTGCACTACAGTCAACTGTAGGGGTAAAATGGTCATTTGGCAGTCAAAAGTTCAAATTTTTGGTCAACATATCATTTTGAAGCCACAAACATCATTTGATCAATGCTTGATCATGATTCTCAAAATTTGGCTCAGAAATCATCAAAGATGCAAAAGTTGCTATATTTGGACAGCTGAAAAAGTCAACTGAAATTGACCAGGGCATAACTTTCACATGGATTATCAGAAAAATTCCATCCAAAGCTCATTTTGAAGAGAAAGACATTTCCTACAACTCATCTTCATATTCCAAGTCCAAGAAATGCTCTCACAAAAAGTTATCAATTTCAACATTATAGGTCATTTTCAAAAGTCAACAAAAAGGGACTTTAAGTCAAAGGCCATAACTTGAGATTGGTAAATCAAAATGACATGGGACCAAAGGCATGGGTTAAAGGACTCAAAGACCTTTCCAAAATGTCCAAGAACATGTGAAAAGCTTGAAAATTGAGCAAGTTATGCCTTGTGGAAGTTGGGAAATTTTTGGAAATTTTTGAAAGTCAACTTTACTTCAAATGATCCAAAAATGCAAATGGGCCCATTTTTCTTCCAAGTTTCTTCATGCCAAGCCTATGCACGACCATTAAGCCCAAGGGGAAGTATTTTCTCAATTTTTAATTATTTATTTGAATTTATATTAATATTAATTCATTTAAATCATTTAAATATGTAGAAAATATAAATTTGACCTAAAAAAATCTTTTTGTGCACATTCTACTCTCAATATCTCGTGCTTAGTCAATTATGGCAAGATTTGGTTGATTGGAGCATGATTGAACCAAATACACATGAAAAAAGATTCAAAAAAGATCTTACAAAATCAAAGATTGAAATCATTGAATGCTTTGGATTTTGTCAAGTTTTGTTGACCTAATATGTTCACTATATGATCAGAAGCACAAACCTAATTGCCTGAGACTCCAAGCTGCGCTCAGAAACCATACACAAAGTTGAAAAATTCTCAAAAAAAGTCAATACTGAAAACCAGTTTCTAGTTCGATTCAAGCCTCAATTCTTGTTCTATCATCATCCTGAAACATCATTGAACGATTCTCAATCCCTAACCTCAACTCAAAGGCAAAGAATTGGTAAAACGGAGTCCAACTGAACCAAGAAAATTCCAAAATCGTGCATCATGAATTAAACGTTTTTACAGCATTTTGTCCATTGATTCATGTTTACCATAATGTTTTGAAGCTAACTGAGGTGTTTAATTGAGTTTTTCTGTACTATATGAGATTATGCCATAGTCAATTTCTAGGGTTGCAGGTTTCTGGAATTAGGGCTTTTGCATAGAGGAAAAATTAGGATCCATGAATACCATGGTTGCATACAGCAGGTCTGGACGAAGAAGACCCTATACTCGCGATGGATTTATGATTCACATAGCGCTAATCGCTATTTTTCCATAGCCCACTTTCTGCAACGCTTCATAAACCGTTGCCTATGCGTTTGAAGTTACAGGGGACGTGAGGACGAAGATATCGTGGCGAAGCGTGATTCGTCCATTTGAATCTCGCGCGTTTTTAACCCACTAACATCATGTTTTATTTATTATGTTTATATGTTATTATATGTTAAATGAAACTCAAGTGGCACAGATGGCAGGCGAAGGCATGGACAATCCACAAGACCTGGGTTCGAATCCCAGGTCTGAACAAATTCCATATTATTTTTCATTCACAATTCCTATGCGCTTCAGTGACGTAGGCATACCATGCATCCTCAATGATCAAGCCTACACGCGTCCCAGAGTATCCACATCAAAGGCTAGGATTGAAGAACATGCTACGCCTTAGTCAAACGTGTCACACATGATTCAAAAAGTCCAACAAATTTTCAGCTTAATGGGCCAGAATTCTAGGGCCTGCACCTCCTAATCTGGGGTTACCCCCCCCCCCTGGTTTGCTTCCTTTCTTTTTTTTATTATTTTATTTTTGATTGTTATTTTATTTTTTTAATTTAGTTAATTATCTTTTTTTTTACAAAATATTAAAATATCAAGAAATTTCAGAAAAGACAAAAATGCAATAAACATTTTAATTTAATTATTTTCATAAATAAGTTAACATATAAATAAATTTAGTAACATAGGTTTTAGTTTTAATTCTTTTAATAACTAAAAATCCAAAATATAGAATTCAGGTTTAATTATTTCTTTTAATTTCCTTTTCCTTTTTTACAATAATATTTATTTATTTATTTTCATAAATTAAAATTTGTACATAAAAAATTAGGGTTTTATTTAGTTAAAAATTTCAATATTTTCTCAATAACTAAGAGTAATTAGAATTAGGGTTTAGCTCTTTATTTTAATTTTTAATTAATCCTTCTTTTTTTCTTTTAAATCTAAAAAACATAAAAATCTAAAAAACATAAAAATCTAAAAAACATTTTCTTTTTGAATTTTAATTTTAATTCTCATTAATTTAATTTTCGCAAAAGAGTCCAACGCCCGTGTATTGTTTAATTGCTTTATTTCGCGCCTTTACCTTATTTCGCGTAATTAATTATGTAAATGTCCCAAAGCCTTGTAACAATTTTACTTTTCGCATTATTTACTTTTCCGTCAAATCGGGTTCTGGAAATTTAGGCGATGTGGACCCGCGCCTTTGTAATAGTCTTAGATTTATTTCCCGCAAATATTAACTGTTAAAAATGCATGCAAGAATGAATGTCTTAATTAAAACAAATGCGTAGATCACAATGAACATGACAAGACAAATATCAATGAACATGACACACGAATCGCACACACCACCCCTAGGGTACGCCTCACTGTTGCCTTTCGAAAGGTGATCGTCGAGTAGAGGATGTCTTAGTAAGTCCTCATGATCCGGGAACCTGGCATGAGGGTAGCTTCTAAGGTGTCTTCCCATTGCTCTGGTGATCACCATGTCCCTAAACTCGAATTGACCCGAATACCTCCAACGGTGGTGCTACCTACCTCTCAATGGTGGGATGGCACTACTTTAAAGGACATTTACACAGACGAATTCCTTAGGGTAGGTAGGTTCTCGAGGATACTTGCTCTAATCTCAAAACAAACTCAAAAAGATTTTTCACACTGACACTTTTCAAAAGCTTTCAAAAGCAAATTTTTCAAACACTCTGACGTATGAGTCGATCTGAAATTTTTCAAAGAAACTTTTTAAACCCACATTGAAAAGCAAACAAACAATTTTGAAAACACAATGAGCAAATATCTAAGAGCCCATGGATAACCATGGATAGAAAGGGTGCTAACACCTTCCCTTTCTATAACCTACCTCCCGAACCGAGAGCAATCTCTTTAAAGGAATTTTTCTGTGCTTTTGTCCTTTCCATTTGGAGAAAATAAAAGACGGTGGCGACTCTTGCTTCCGCGACATTTCGCGAACCAGCTTTAAACAGTCAGTTCCAGATCCACCGATCACAATATGGATATCAATTAATCACATATTCTTTTCTTTTAGAATCTCGTGGAAACATGATTCCACGGTCTATTCATGATCCTTTTAGGTATCTCAAGATTCTTCTTGCAACTTTTATGTGTGACACTTTTGGTTCATCCATGTATCTGCTTACTAATTCGACTGAGAAACCTATATCAAGTCTACTATTGCACACATACCTCAGAGATCCCACAATCTGTTTGAAGAAAGTGACATCGACTTTGTCCTCCTGTCCATGCTTCTCCAATTTCATATTTGATTTTACAGGTGAGGATGTAGGATTTGAATCATCCATCATGAATCTCTCGAGTATTTATTTGACATACTTCCTTTGATGCATCATCATACCTTACTTGGTAATTTGAAATTCCACGCCTAAGAAATACAACAAGTTTCCCATATCTAACATTTCAAATTCCCTCTTTATCGGCTCTTTAAACTTCGACAAGTTCTCCATGATATTTCCAATTACTATCAAGTCATCAACATATAAGAAGATGATGGTTATATCTCATTCTCTGACATGTACATAAACACCATACTCAGACTTGCATTTGATGAACCCCAACTCGACTACGTATGAGTCGATTTTCTTGTTCCATGCCCTAGGTTCCTGTTTGAGACCATAGAAGGCTTTACGTAATTTGTGTCTGTTTGTGACATACACGACTTCATCTAGGGGACCATTTAAAAATGTTGATGTTACATCTAAGTGAAATGTTGACCAACCTTTCTTGCATGCCAAGGCTACTACCAATATGTCAGACTTCAATCTTGTTACTGGTGCATATACTTTAGAGTAGTCAAGTCCTGCTCTCTGAAGAAATCCTCGAGCTACTAATCTTTATGTATGTCTTGCAATTGACCCATCAGAATTGTGCTTTAGCTTGAACACCCACTTCACTTTAATGACTTTTGTATGTGGTGGTAATTCGACTAGCTCATATGTGCTATTATTTTCAATCGCCTATAACTCTTTGACAATAGATGCCTTCCATTATTTATCATTTAAAACCTCACTATAGTTGATTGGTTCAGCACTTGCAAATAAAGCAAAATGAACAAATTCTTCATCTGGTTTGACTCCATCATCACCAACCACCTCACAATCTTGAAGCCTAGGAGGGAGGACTTTGGTTCTTTTAGGTCTTCAAATTATGCTAGCCATAACCTCTATATTATATTCTTTGACTTTGATTTCAAATTTGACTGGAGTGTTGTTTATTGTAATTTCTTTGTGCTCACTAATTTCTTCATCAACACCATAACTCATCAATGGCTAGTTAGTTGCATCACGTAAATTCCAGTGCCAGAAAGAGTTCTCATCAATCATAATGTCTCGACTCATCACGATATTATCATTGATTGGATTGAATAGTCCGTATGCTTCAGATTTATGATATCCTACCAGAATCATAGATTCATTTTTATCATCAAGCTTCCTTCTTCTTGCATTAGGAACATGCTTGTAGCAAATAGAGCCAAACACCTTCAGATGAATCACTGATGGAAGTTTGCCACTCCATACTTCCTTAGGAACCTTGTTCTTCAGTTTCTTAGTAGGACACATGTTCAGAATATAAACAGTAGTGGTCACTGCTTCACCCCATAAGTTTTTTGGTAGATTCTTCTGCTTCAGCATGCATCTCGCCATATCCAATATGGTCATGTTTCTTCTTTATGCTATTGCATTATGTTGAGGCGTGTAAGAAGCAGATACCTCATGATCAATACCATTTTCTACACAAAACTCCTCAAATATCTTGAATGTGTATTCATCACCTCCATTTGTTCGCAAAACCTTGATCTTCTTTTCACTCTAGTTTTCGACAAGCATTTTGAATCTCTTAAAGATTTCAAATACTTCGTCTTTTCGCTTGATCACATAGATCCAAAGCTTTCAATTGTACTCATAGACAAATGATACAAAATACTTATTTCCACCAATGGTATGATCCTCAAACGGGCCACACATATCTGAATTTACTACTTCTAGTATACAGGAGGATCTCATTGGCATAGTAGAAACAAAAGACTTTCTGGATTGCTTCCCTACTAAGAAACCTTTGTGATACGGTGGGAGAACTGACTAGTGTTTTGCGTTCGTATTCGCACTTGTGCGGTTAGCAAGAGTCGCCACCGACTTTTTATTTTATCCTAAAGGAAAGGTTAAAAAAGCACAGCAAAAACCTTTTGAGATTTCTTGAGTTCGGGGGGTAGATTATGAAAAGGGAAGGTGTTAGCACCCTTTTCATCCATGGTTATCCATGGGCTCTTAGTTACTTGGCTTTTTTAGATCACTTGCCTTGTTTTTTGATTGCTTTGAAAAATGGTGTGTGTGTGGATGCTTTTTGAAAATGTTTGGGAAAAAGATGCCCTGTCTTAGGCCAACCTTGTAATAATTCTTTACTCGAATGTTTTACAAAGGTGCATATCTTTTCGAAAAGATGTTTCAAAAGTTTGAAAAGTTGATTTTTGAAAGTATTGTGGATTGTGGTTTTTGAAAAGAAGGCAAGTGTTTTTGCAAGTTTGATCTCAAGTAACTAAGAGTTTTGTCTACCCTATTGTACTCAAAGGTTTTTGTCATGTTTTAACCCCTTTTAACAATTTTGTTCCGTCATTGAAATTGATGGACAATCTTGCGTTTAGGAAGTTTATTCGGGACGGGCGCGGGTCATCGTATGGACCATGAATGCAATGATGCCAAGTGTCTTTGGCAATTTGTTTTGAAGGGACTTGATCATTTTGATTGGCGACTTTCGAAAGCGTCATCGAGGGACCTATGATCATTTGATTTTGTTTTGCCAAAGACATTCGACGTGCAAGCATGGCCCATTTGGGAGGCAACATGTGGGATTACCCTAGGGGGTGCAAGTGTGATTGTGTATTGATTACATGTATTTGTCTTATATTAGGTTATCTAGCGTTTGATTTTATGTACATACAAACCCTAGGTCTAACCATGGTATAATTGGAAAACTGTAAATTGCGGAATGTAAATCTACGCTATTACAAAATAGTGTCCGGGAGTGGGGGTATAAATGTACAAGGGGATGAGATTCATAGTACCCAATAATTTACAACCAAATCGAATGTCGCGATCAAACGAATATCAAATATAAATGTAAGATAAACATGTGTATAAGGTAATGTGAATGTATTTGTGTAAGTGTACAAATGTATATGTATGTGAATTGTAGATGTGTAACTATGTGCAAGTGCGATATGAAGTTGAATCGTCTTAGGGTTTTGACCTAGATAAATGTTTTTTAAATGTATTTTTGATTTATATGTTTAATTATGTACAAAGGAAAAAATGAAGGTGTTTTGATTAAATGTTTGGAAATTAATCGGAAAGTATTTTAGTCTAATGTTTGTGAGAAAAATGTATTTCTATTATATATAAAAATGTATATTAACTAAAAAAAGAGTTTAATTTTAATTGTGTATGAAAAATGTATAATATGTACAAATATGCATTTTAATTAAAAAAGTATCTTCAATTTAATCATGTATATAAATAAAAAGAAAAGATAATATATGCAAATGTATTTCAAAAAAATGTTTTTAAGTTTAATTTGTGTATAAAAAGTATTTTGATTAAGAAAAAGTATTTTCAAATTTAATTTATATGATATGTACAAAACTAATTTTTAATATAACATAACTGTATAAAATAACTATCTAAAAAATGTCTTAATTTTATGATAAAAAGTATTTTTAATTAAGATAAAAAAAGTAAACATTGTTTTTGTAAAATAAAAAAAAGAGATTAGAATTTAATGTTGTTAAGAAGAAAGAAAAGAATGGTTAGTGTTGTAAAAGAGAGAAGCATTTTAAATGGGCCTCAGGGGGGTGAAACGGGTCAGGCCCATATCAATTCTGAAAGGAATTTTAGGGTTAGGCGTTTGCTTCAGTTTGGAACGAAAGCTAGGGCATGTGAGGCAGCGACGGCGCGTTGAGTTTCGTCTTCTCCGTTCGATTTCCTGAGCACTTGGTTCCGGCCACCAACATCATCCTTACACTCTCTTCCCTCCAAGGCAAGCATTCCGCGTCCTTTGAAACAAGGTTGATTCTAAACGCTTTATGTCTTTATCTCTTCTTTTCTGGATTCGCGTGGTTCAGATTCGTTTTAAACTGAGTTCTATATTTTCTCGTTTTATGAGGTGAAGGGGAAGAAGATTGCTACCTGATTTTGGGAGATGGAGGAGAGGCGAAGGGGTGATGCTTCAGGAGGCCGGAACGGCGGTGATGGAGCTTGCTTTTGATGCTTTCTGGTACTTTCGTTCTTTTACCTTTTGCTCAGGTTTTTTGATGATGATTATTAACTGAAAAACAAACCTTGAAACGATTCACTTCTTCACCTCTTCTACTTCGCTGGCTTGTTGGTTTGGACTGTCTTTGAATGTTACTTCTGTATCTTCTCTTCCAGTTGCCTTGATTTGTTGGTTTAAACTCTTGCTTGATGTATGTGATTGCTTATGTTGTCGCCTAGGTGTGCTTGCTTGCCCAAGGATGAACCTAGGGTTCTGAGGGCCTAGGTTGCCTTGAACATTTACTTCCTTGGTGTTGCCCTTGACGCTTTGAATGATTTTTGAACAATTATTGCCTTGAGTGATTTTGAACAATTATTGCCTTGAGTGATTTTGAACAAATATTGCCTTGAGTGGCCTTCTGAGATACCTAAAGCTTTTGCCCAATGATGTTATACTGAGGGCCTGGAACTTTTGTGTGCTTTGATTATGCTTGAGATTGGGTGTGTTTGAGACAGGTATGAAGTTTGCATATCAGGTTTTTAGGCCTGAGATGTGTTATGTTCAGTATGTTTTTTAGAATGTGTCTTTGAAGGTTGAGGCAGGATTGGTTTGGATAATATTTGGTTATTGACAGTATGTAGGCAGGTCCTGAGTTTTTGTTGTGTTTGATGGCTTTAGTTTGATCAGTTTTTTTTCAAGTATGGTTTTCTTTCTTTGAGGTTTTTATTGCTAATGCTGGATCTTTGTATGGTTATGGCATTGGTTAGATCATATTTTGTTATGACAGGGTATTGGTTTTGTGGCTTTTGCTGAACCCCCCGTTTGGTATCTCTCCCCTTTTCCTTTCTATTCTGAACTGAGTTATATTGGCTTTATCTTTCTTTTCTGCTGTCCTGATGCCTGCTGCTGAACTGGTTTTTGATTTGCATAATCTTTTCTCTGTCTATCTGCTGAACTGTCTTCATTTCTGCTATGCTGAGTTTTTGGATTTGTATCTCTTTTCCTGTCTTTCTGCTGCCTATGTTACTGAACTGTTTTGGCTCTTTTCTGATTTGGTATATCTCTCTTTGAATTGCCTGCTGAACTGTCTTGGCCTTGCCTATGCTTGCTTTGTACTGGCTAGCTGCCTTCTGCCCTGCTGTGCTGAACTGCCTATGCTTGCTGAACCTGAACTAGGCTTGCTTTATCTCTCTTTCTTCTCACTTCATAGTACAATAAAGAATTTTTATATAATTTAAGTTGTACTTTTCTGAAGGGGCTATATTTATACTGGGAAATGATGATTAGCTTGCATAATATGTTTTCTGCATTTCTTCTTCAGCTTTTGCGCCTTGCTCTTTTCCTTGATATCTTGGCAAAGGTCCCTTTTTGACAGCTTGTAGGCTTTGATAGCAACTTGTACTATTTTGATTTCTTTGATACCTTTGGCATTCTGACAGTAGCCTTTGCTTTTGGATAGAAAGTTTGGATTGGATTTTTCAGTTTGGATTTGAACTATATGGTTTTGAATGGGAAATTGAGATTCTTATGTAGCTTGAATTTGTAACTTATGCATTTTTTGACATTTGCATTTCATGAAATAAAAATAATCTTCCCTCTCTGTGAACCGGGAGAAATCCCGTGATTTGCAGAGAGGGTCAACTGATCCCAGTCAGTGGCCCCTAATGATGAGCAACTTTTTATCTGTCTTTTAATTAAATGCTTTCTGACTTTTCTTGTTTCTTTTTGCAGATGAAAAACGGAATACCGGAGCGGAATGAAGAACGAAGAATATTTAGAAAATAGGATAGTTTTTTCATTCTATGTAATATTTAAATTAAATGTAAATTATTGTTTGTAACAACAATTTGTACAAATAATTCGAATATCAATAAAAGTCAAATTATCCAATTGGTTCTATCTTTCTTTATTGCTTATTTACTTATTTAAAATTCTTAGAATTAAAACAAATTGAAAAATAAATTCAATCATTTAATTTTAGAATAATAAATAACTAAAATAAAACAACCTTGATCAATTAAACCCGTCTTATCCAAAATCCAAAGCAAAGCAGCAATTAACCCAGATAGACTGATCAAACACATGAACACTGTGAATCCCATACTGCATCTTGTATCTGACTGGCCCAATCAAAATGTACTGAATTCAAACCACTGTCTCTTTTACTGATTAAACCAAGATGATGCGAATTTTAATCCGAATCTTGAAATAAACCGCAAAGTGCCGTGGAATTCAAATTCTTCTGAGAATATGCCCAAAAAACCCTAATTCCCGATTAAATGCCAAATCACGCTCGCTTGATCAAATTTGGACCAAAAATCAACCAAACCCTAAGCCCACTGTATAAAACAGTCCAAAGCTCTGAAAATCAGTAAAAACCCTAATTTTGCTTGACTGTCAAGAAAAGTCCGTTTGTCCGATTCTTGAGCCAGTTTGAGAAATCAGGAAATGTTTGAAGCCGAGATTTCTTGTGGAAAAGCGCGAGGGCAAATTTTGGGGTACAACAGTTGCCCCTGTTCAATCTTCTTTGACCTGAAGAGTTAGATCGGCAGGTTTGCCTTTCGCGACTTGAAGGTAAAAGGAGATTGGACACTAATGTGCCCAGAAAATTTGCGCTCGTCGATGTGACGGTGGAGGTGAATGGGCTTAAAGATGCCATCTGGTGATGTTGAACTGTACGTCAATGGTGAGTGGACGAGTATCAGAAGGGCATCCCTGTTTTAGAATGTCTCTGAATTGGGGTCTGAACAAGCAACAGATTGACGTCCACGTCTGAAGAATCCGTAAACTATTTGAGATTGAATAAGCAATAGAGCAGCATCCGTTGTTGGGACACGTCTGTAAACTATTTTCAAAAATTGAGAAGAGTCTGAATCAGTCGGTAGATTGACATCCGTTGTTGGGAAGAATCCGTAAACTATTTTCAGACGCTTTGAAGAAGAATCTGAACAAGTGATAGGTTAACATCCGTTACTTGGGGAACCCGTGAACTGTTTTCAGAAATCCTGAAATTGAAGAAGAACCGGTATAGGTTTTCTGCTGATGCGTCTGAATGAATCTGGAATAAGTATCAAAATGTTGCCGTGTCCGGGTCACATCTGAACCATTTTTGGATAAACCTCAGGAGATGATCTGTGTCTGTCGACTGATCTTACCTGAAGAGGCAAAGGGGTTAGCTGCATGCAATGTTATGATGCATGATGCAATACATGTGACATTAATTTTTATGATATGAATGTAATGAATGCGCATGTAGGCTGATGAGCTAATCTTGCCAAGGATACATGAATCCGAGATGGCTGAGGATAAAAGCGTCTTGACTGCTGCCGGGGAAAATAAATCCTGGGCTGTTGCTGGGGAAGAGAATTCCTGATGACCTCTACTGGGGAGTTCCAAACTAGTAGACTCATGCCGGGGAGACCAGATTGAGAGTCTTCGGTTTGATGGGAGGTAACCCTGGGGACTTCACTGGGGAACTCAAAAATTGCTTCCTTAAAACTCTGTGGGGAGAAGGTTTGAAAGTCTGACACTGCTGGGGATAGGGAAAATTCTGGCGAGTGCGATCTTCCGTGGTTGTTAGCTTTGAGAAGAATCTGAACAAGCGATAGGTTAACATCCGTTCACTTGGAGAACCCGTGAACTGTTTTCAGAAATCTTGAAGTTGAATTAGCAATAGAGCAGCATCCGTTGTTGGGAAGCGTCCGTAAACTAAATTCGAAGGTTGCATCTGAACAAGCTGATAGATTAACATCCGTTACCTGGGAAGAATCCATGAACTGTTTTCAGAAGTCTTGAGAAGAATCCGAACAAGTGACAGGTTAATATCCGTTTACTTGGAGAACCCGTGAACTGTTTTCAGAAATCTTGAAGTTGAATTAGCAATAGAGCAGCATCTGTTGTTGGGAAGCGTCCGTAAACTAAATTCGAAGGTTGCATCTGAACAAGCTGATAGATTAACATCCGTTACCTGGGAAGAATCCATGAACTGTTTTCAGAAGTCTTGAGAAGAATCCGAACAAGTGACAGGTTAATATCCATTTACTTGGAGAACCCGTGAACTGTTTTCAGAAATCTTGAAGTTGAATTAGCAATAGAGCAGCATCCGTTGTTGGGAAGCGTCCGTAAACTAAATTCGAAGGTTGCATCTGAACAAGCTGATAGATTAACATCCGTTACCTGGGAAGAATCCATGAACTGTTTTCAGAAGTCTTGAGAAGAATCCGAACAAGTGACAGGTTAATATCCGTTTACTTGGAGAACCCGTGAACTGTTTTCAGAAATCTTGAAGTTGAATTAGCAATAGAGCAGCATCCGTTGTTGGGAAGCGTCCGTAAACTAAATTCGAAGGTTGCATCTGAACAAGATGATAGATTAACATCCGTTACCTGGGAAGAATCCATGAACTGTTTTCAGAAGTCTTGAGAAGAATCCGAACAAGTGACAGGTTAATATCCGTTTACTTGGAGAACCCGTGAACTGTTTTCAGAAATCTTGAAGTTGAATTAGCAATAGAGCAGCATCCGTTGTTGGGAAGCGTCCGTAAACTAAATTCGAAGGTTGCATCTGAACAAGCTGATAGATTAACATCTGTTACCTGGGAAGAATCCATGAACTGTTTTCAGAAGTCTTGAGAAGAATCCGAACAAGTGACAGGTTAATATCCGTTTACTTGGAGAACCCGTGAACTGTTTTCAGAAATCTTGATAAGAATCTGAACAAGTCGGTAGATTGGCGTCCGTTGTTGGGAAGAATCCGTAAACTTGTTTCAGAAGTCTTGATAGGGAACCGGTGTAGGGTTTCCTGATGATGAGCTTGTGTAAAAACTGCATCGGTTTTGAACACTTTTGACATTCGAATGCCCCAAGTGGTGATGTAGATAAAATCCTGGTTTATTACAGGTGTTGGTCTACAATCGGTCGTTCACAGATGTTTCCTGGGTTGTTGCAGGTGTTGATCTGGAATTCTTCAGACATGCCCTGGCTGGATACAAGAGTCGAATCTGGAAAGGTGATAGTTGATAGATATGCCCTGGCAGGATACAGGAGTCGAATCTTCAAACTCTTCAGACATGCCCTGGCTAGATACAGGAGTCGAGTCTGGAAATGTAGTCAACAGATATGCCCTGGCTGGATACAGGAGTCGAATCTGGAAATAGTCGTCAACAGATATGCCCTGGCTGGATACAGGAGTCGAATCCTCGAACTCTTCAGACGTGCCCTGGCTAGATACAGGAGTCGAGTCTGGAAATGTAGTCAACAGATATGCCCTGGCTGGATACAGGAGTCGAATCTGGAAATGTTGGAGTTGATTTGTTGAACACTTTTGACATTCGAATGCCCCAAGTGGTGAAGAAGGAGTCTTGAATCGGATTACTCTGCACATTGAGAGATTTCTTGAAATCTTGACTGGACTGCCCCAGGTTAACTGTACTTTAAAAGATCTGTTGGACCTTGACTGGACTGCCCCAGGTTAATTGAATTGTGACATGTCATGCCCCTTGTTGATAGGAGATTTGATGGAAGTGTTATCCTCTTGAAGTGATTTTGACTTACTGAGAGAGTTTTCGTTCCTCCGAACATTCGCTGTATGAATTTCTTCGCTGTCAAACAAAAAGCCAAATGCAGACAGTGATATTCAAATAATGCAAAGTTTATGTATGTCTCGAAGTTTTTTCGTTTTGAAAAATGCGTTTTTAGCAGAAAACTTTTCATAAGACAAGTCAACACAAGATTTAGAGCAAAGCCCTACAGGAGTCAGGATACCTTTTGTAACAGTATGCTTTCGAACTAACCCATGCTTCAATTAGGACTTTTGAAGGATTGTAACGTGGCCTGGTTCACGGTTTTAAGAAACAAAGGATAAAGGCTCAAAGTATATTTGTACCCACCCGCTCTTCGTGATGTTCTCCAACCTAAGCTCAGTCAATTGTGCGTCGCACTCTGCCTTGAGTTTGGAACGACTTTTGGGTGATGGTTCACCAGTTGAATTTTGGGAGACAGTCAACATCTCTTTTTTCCTTTTCAACACTTTTCATGTTGTTGAGGGTTTTGTAATGACCTCACTATTTTGATTTTGATTTGTTATCCCTAACTTTTGCCTGACTGTTACCGTTTTCGGGATTACTGTCAGCGGGATGCCTCAGCTTTCTTAAGCCTCCTTTATAGGTTTTGGCTCAGTGGGCTTTTCTCTTTTGAGAGATTGACTGTCTATGTGATAGGGAACCACCCTTGTCTTTTGATTCCGAAGGAACGCTTTCTTTTTGACGTCGTCCGTTGTGTTGCGAACTGAGAGTTTGCGACTTCAATGCGCATTTTCTTTTGAATTAACTGAGATACTACCCTGCCCCGGGTTTATATCAAAGGTTTTGATTGTTTAGAACGGGAAACTTCTACTTCTTTGGCTCGAAGGGGTTGACTAGGGATTAACTTCCTTATAACTCCAGTGTTTGGGAATTGAAAGAAATGCCTGTACATCATCAGCAAAGTCTGTTCAAAAGCATACTGTATAAGATCACGGTATTGTTTCGTCATCCTCCCTCTAAAGGCTTGCAGCTTTTTATCAAGAGTCAAATATCATAAAGAAAAGCATAAGAGTAGTGAAACGAATGGACGAATTCAAGACAACCATATGCAATGCATTAATGAAAACAGAGTTTAACATCAACAAATAATTGTTTGACAGCAAAAGAAATTACAACTTTGAAAAAATTCAAAAAAGAAGCAAAAGTCTTTCAGCTTCGAGCTTCGTCACTTCAAGCGGAGAACCCTTCAACGGAAGATCTTCATCTCGCCGTCTGGCATGAACCTCAGCACTCCAATGTCAATCAGATCTTGAATCTTGTTCTTCAAGGCCCAACAGCTATCGGTGTCATGTCCTGGGCTATAGGAGTGGTAAACACAGAATGCATCGGGATGATAGCCAGGAGCGGAGGTATTGGGGTTCCGGATAGGATCCCTCAAAGCAGTCAGATTAACCTCCAACAAGCGCTCCAGAATTAGAGATGACGGTATGTCAGTCTCTGTGAACTGCCTTCCTGACGTTTCTTGTCTACGCCGATTGCCCCGCTGACGCCGGCGAGGTTGTTGATGGGTTTGTGACCCTGAAGCTAGCAGAGGGGCTTTCCCCTTGTCTTCTTGAGTTGATGGAGGCTGAGCGGTGACTTGCTCTTCGACCTCAGATATTTGCCCCAGTTGGTTGTTTGGAAGCAGTTGGCGGACCAGAACTCCGAGTTCCTCTTGTCTTTGAGATAGGTCTTGGATGAGGGCCATATGGCCCACCAAATATCCCATCATTTGGGTCCTCAGTGTTGTCAGATCAAACTGCAGCTCCGCAATCTGATCATTCCTGGCATTGTTGGAATTCCCCAAGCCGTTGGTGAGGAGAGCTTTCATCTCTTCTTGCCCCAGAGACAAGTTCATGAACATCTCCTGTAGCTGAGCAGTCTGGTCTTGGATGTCCTTGACAGACCGTTCTAGAGCCATCTCTTGCTGAAATAAACAGCAGGAGAGTAAGGAACCCTGAAAAAGGAAAGATTGTTAAAATGAAATGCATGACCTGTGGATGTATGCTTTCAAGGATCTCTTGGGGTAAACACAAGAAAATGTTAGAGGTTGAACTTTGCTCTTGGATTGGAGATCTCTGCACCGGTGGACGTCCTTCCACGAGAATCAAGCTCACCATGTCGAGTGGGTCATAGCCACCGATTCAAGTTGTTGTCCTCAATCTTTGTTTGGAGAGCTTTGTGTTGGTGGATGTCTTTCCACGAGAATCAAGCTCACCATGTCAAGTGGGTCATAGCCCCTGATTCAAGTTGTTGCACTTGAACTTTGACTGGATTGGTTAGAGGAGAAACCTCTTGCCCTTTGATAGATGTCTGGTTCAACGTAACCCTGCATCAAAAGAACCCTCGAGATCCTTGAAATGGTTATTGAAAATGCTAAAATGCTATGGTATGATGTTATGATGTTATGTACATGTATGCACAAGTAAGTAAGTGTATATACAGGCAAACAATATTCACACAAAGCACACAAGGCCTTAGGTTTAGGCTTGCATGAGGTTCGGGTACTACCCTCTTTCAGTTTGTTGATTAAAAACCTGTCCTACCAAAAGTAACCGGGTTCTAGAGGTCCCAATATCACTGGATTGCTTTCATTGTTCATCGTTTCGATTTAGCCACTGAACTGGCGACCGAAATATCCCAGGAAAGCAACCCTCAATTGAGTGTAGTATCGAGTATCAACCGACTTCGGAGTACACCAAAGTAGTCATCTCACTACCTTAAAGAGGCCAAGATGGTCAATTAAGGTTCTAAGGTCAGTTGATGCTTCGCGACACCACGCGGCGGCCCCGTACTCTCCTTGATTGACTCAAGGGTTACCGGTACACACCAAAGTGCCACATCAACGTAGCAGACTGCTTCAACCATGTCGGTATACCCCGCACAGTTCCCTCACAGCCTTGTTGCTACCTAAAAGGGTTTCCCCAGATCCGGGTTAGGATCTATAAAACTCCGATACAGAGCCCACAAATGTAGAAGCAAACAAAGCAATCAATTGAAAGTAAAGGTGATCTAAACCCTAAGGTAACCCCACTAAAAAGGGTTTCCCCAGCAGAGTCGCCAGTTCTGTGATACGGTGGGAGAAATGACTAGTGTTTTGCGTTCGTATTCGCACTTGTGCGGTTAGCAAGAGTCGCCACCGACTTTTTATTTTATCCTAAAGGAAAGGTTAAAAAAGCACAGCAAAAACCTTTTGAGATTTCTTGAGTTCGGGGGGTAGATTATGAAAAGGGAAGGTGTTAGCACCCTTTTCATCCATGGTTATCCATGGGCTCTTAGTTACTTGGCTTTTTTAGATCACTTGCCTTGTTTTTTGATTGCTTTGAAAAATGGTGTGTGTGTGGATGCTTTTTGAAAATGTTTGGGAAAAAGATGCCTTGTCTTAGGCCAACCTTGTAATAATTCTTTACTCGAATGTTTTACAAAGGTGCATATCTTTTCGAAAAGATGTTTCAAAAGTTTGAAAAGTTGATTTTTGAAAGTGTTGTGGATTGTGGTTTTTGAAAAGAAGGCAAGTGTTTTTGCAAGTTTGATCTCAAGTAACTAAGAGTTTTGTCTACCCTATTGTACTCAAAGGTTTTTGTCATGTTTTAACCCCTTTTAACAATTTTGTTCCGTCATTGAAATTGATGGACAATCTTGCGTTTAGGAAGTTTATTCGGGACGGGCGCGGGTCATCGTATGGACCATGAATGCAATGATGCCAAGTGTCTTTGGCAATTTGTTTTGAAGGGACTTGATCATTTTGATTGGCGACTTTCGAAAGCGTCATCGAGGGACCTATGATCATTTGATTTTGTTTTGCCAAAGACATTCGACGTGCAAGCATGGCCCATTTGGGAGGCAACATGTGGGATTACCCTAGGGGGTGCAAGTGTGATTGTGTATTGATTACATGTATTTGTCTTATATTAGGTTATCTAGCGTTTGATTTTATGTACATACAAACCCTAGGTCTAACCATGGTATAATTGGAAAATTGTAAATTGCGGAATGTAAATCTACGCTATTACAAAATAGTGTCCGGGAGTGGGGGTATAAATGTACAAGGGGATGAGATTCATAGTACCCAATAATTTACAACCAAATCGAATGTCGCGATCAAACGAATATCAAATATAAATGTAAGATAAACATGTGTATAAGGTAATGTGAATGTATTTGTGTAAGTGTACAAATGTATATGTATGTGAATTGTAGATGTGTAACTATGTGCAAGTGCGATATGAAGTTGAATCGTCTTAGGGTTTTGACCTAGATAAATGTTTTTTAAATGTATTTTTGATTTATATGTTTAATTATGTACAAAGGAAAAAATGAAGGTGTTTTGATTAAATGTTTGGAAATTAATCGGAAAGTATTTTAGTCTAATGTTTGTGAGAAAAATGTATTTCTATTATATATAAAAATGTATATTAACTAAAAAAAGAGTTTAATTTTAATTGTGTATGAAAAATGTATAATATGTACAAATATGCATTTTAATTAAAAAAGTATCTTCAATTTAATCATGTATATAAATAAAAAGAAAAGATAATATATGCAAATGTATTTCAAAAAAATGTTTTTAAGTTTAATTTGTGTATAAAAAGTATTTTGATTAAGAAAAAGTATTTTCAAATTTAATTTATATGATATGTACAAAACTAATTTTTAATATAACATAACTGTATAAAATAACTATCTAAAAAATGTCTTAATTTTATGATAAAAAGTATTTTTAATTAAGATAAAAAAAGTAAACATTGTTTTTGTAAAATAAAAAAAAGAGATTAGAATTTAATGTTGTTAAGAAGAAAGAAAAGAATGGTTAGTGCTGTAAAAGAGAGAAGCATTTTAAATGGGCCTCAGGGGGGTGAAACGGGTCAGGCCCATATCAATTCTGAAAGGAATTTTAGGGTTAGGCGTTTGCTTCAGTTTGGAACGAAAGCTAGGGCATGTGAGGCAGCGACGGCGCGTTGAGTTTCGTCTTCTCCGTTCGATTTCCTGAGCACTTGGTTCCGGCCACCAACATCATCCTTACACTCTCTTCCCTCCAAGGTAAGCATTCCGCGTCCTTTGAAACAAGGTTGATTCTAAACGCTTTATGTCTTTATCTCTTCTTTTCTGGATTCGCGTGGTTCGGATTCGTTTTAAACTGAGTTCTATATTTTCTCGTTTTATGAGGTGAAGGGGAAGAAGATTGCTACCTGATTTTGGGAGATGGAGGAGAGGCGAAGGGGTGATGCTTCAGGAGGCCGGAACGGCGGTGATGGAGCTTGCTTTTGATGCTTTCTGGTACTTTCGTTCTTTTACCTTTTGCTCAGGTTTTTTGATGATGATTATTAACTGAAAAACAAACCTTGAAACGATTCACTTCTTCACCTCTTCTACTTCGCTGGCTTGTTGGTTTGGACTGTCTTTGAATGTTACTTCTGTATCTTCTCTTCCAGTTGCCTTGATTTGTTGGTTTAAACTCTTGCTTGATGTATGTGATTTCTTATGTTGTCGCCTAGGTGTGCTTGCTTGCCCAAGGATGAACCTAGGGTTCTGAGGGCCTAGGTTGCCTTGAACATTTACTTCCTTGGTGTTGCCCTTGACGCTTTGAATGATTTTTGAACAATTATTGCCTTGAGTGATTTTGAACAATTATTGCCTTGAGTGATTTTGAACAAATATTGCCTTGAGTGGCCTTCTGAGATACCTAAAGCTTTTGCCCAATGATGTTATACTGAGGGCCTGGAACTTTTGTGTGCTTTGATTATGCTTGAGATTGGGTGTGTTTGAGACAGGTATGAAGTTTGCATATCAGGTTTTTAGGCCTGAGATGTGTTATGTTCAGTATGTTTTTTAGAATGTGTCTTTGAAGGTTGAGGCAGGATTGGTTTGGATAATATTTGGTTATTGACAGTATGTAGGCAGGTCCTGAGTTTTTGTTGTGTTTGATGGCTTTAGTTTGATCAGTTTTTTTTCAAGTATGGTTTTCTTTCTTTGAGGTTTTTATTGCTAATGCTGGATCTTTGTATGGTTATGGCATTGGTTAGATCATATTTTGTTATGACAGGGTATTGGTTTTGTGGCTTTTGCTGAACCCCCCGTTTGGTATCTCTCCCCTTTTCCTTTCTATTCTGAACTGAGTTATATTGGCTTTATCTTTCTTTTCTGCTGTCCTGATGCCTGCTGCTGAACTGGTTTTTGATTTGCATAATCTTTTCTCTGTCTATCTGCTGAACTGTCTTCATTTCTGCTATGCTGAGTTTTTGGATTTGTATCTCTTTTCCTGTCTTTCTGCTGCCTATGTTACTGAACTGTTTTGGCTCTTTTCTGATTTGGTATATCTCTCTTTGAATTGCCTGCTGAACTGTCTTGGCCTTGCCTATGCTTGCTTTGTACTGGCTAGCTGCCTTCTGCCCTGCTGTGCTGAACTGCCTATGCTTGCTGAACCTGAACTAGGCTTGCTTTATCTCTCTTTCTTCTCACTTCATAGTACAATAAAGAATTTTTATATAATTTAAGTTGTACTTTTCTGAAGGGGCTATATTTATACTGGGAAATGATGATTAGCTTGCATAATATGTTTTCTGCATTTCTTCTTCAGCTTTTGCGCCTTGCTCTTTTCCTTGATATCTTGGCAAAGGTCCCTTTTTGACAGCTTGTAGGCTTTGATAGCAACTTGTACTATTTTGATTTCTTTGATACCTTTGGCATTCTGACAGTAGCCTTTGCTTTTGGATAGAAAGTTTGGATTGGATTTTTCAGTTTGGATTTGAACTATATGGTTTTGAATGGGAAATTGAGATTCTTATGTAGCTTGAATTTGTAACTTATGCATTTTTTGACATTTGCATTTCATGAAATAAAAATAATCTTCCCTCTCTGTGAACCGGGAGAAATCCCGTGATTTGCAGAGAGGGTCAACTGATCCCAGTCAGTGGCCCCTAATGATGAGCAACTTTTTATCTGTCTTTTAATTAAATGCTTTCTGACTTTTCTTGTTTCTTTTTGCAGATGAAAAACGGAATACCGGAGCGGAATGAAGAACGAAGAATATTTAGAAAATAGGATAGTTTTTTCATTCTATGTAATATTTAAATTAAATGTAAATTATTGTTTGTAACAACAATTTGTACAAATAATTCGAATATCAATAAAAGTCAAATTATCCAATTGGTTCTATCTTTCTTTATTGCTTATTTACTTATTTAAAATTCTTAGAATTAAAACAAATTGAAAAATAAATTCAATCATTTAATTTTAGAATAATAAATAACTAAAATAAAACAACCTTGATCAATTAAACCCGTCTTATCCAAAATCCAAAGCAAAGCAGCAATTAACCCAGATAGACTGATCAAACACATGAACACTGTGAATCCCATACTGCATCTTGTATCTGACTGGCCCAATCAAAATGTACTGAATTCAAACCACTGTCTCTTTTACTGATTAAACCAAGATGATGCGAATTTTAATCCGAATCTTGAAATAAACCGCAAAGTGCCGTGGAATTCAAATTCTTCTGAGAATATGCCCAAAAAACCCTAATTCCCGATTAAATGCCAAATCACGCTCGCTTGATCAAATTTGGACCAAAAATCAACCAAACCCTAAGCCCACTGTATAAAACAGTCCAAAGCTCTGAAAATCAGTAAAAACCCTAATTTTGCTTGACTGTCAAGAAAAGTCCGTTTGTCCGATTCTTGAGCCAGTTTGAGAAATCAGGAAATGTTTGAAGCCGAGATTTCTTGTGGAAAAGCGCGAGGGCAAATTTTGGGGTACAACAACCTTCATAGAGATTGTCGGGCATCACAAGACTTGGTATGCTAGTTGCCATATCTTGAGTAATCAGTTGATTGAGTAACCTAAAATTCAAATGGCCAGTCCTCAAATTCCACAACCAACTATGCTTGTAGTCGACAATTGTTTTTAAGCATTGTACCTCAGTCGAATTGATCATGGTTTTAAGTGTCTTATTCTTTGACATAAGAGATTTTAATAGCAGATTATTTTGAGTGTCGAACAGTTCTAAGGCTCCATCTTTCATAACCACTGAGAAACCTTTTTCGACCAATTATCCAACACTTAGCAGATTGCACTTCATTCCACGTACATAGAGTACATCTTTGATCACCGCTTTTGCTCCATTGCCCCTTTGAATAACTATGTTGTCAGTATCTTCTGCTTGCAACGAACAGTTACATGCAAGTTTGACAATGTTCTTCTTCGACTCGTCGAAATCTACTAACCATACTTTTTTACCATGTGATTCGAGCGACATGTATCGAGGAACCAAATCTTAAAGTCAACATGTTAATCTGCAACTACAGTCATAACTATAATATCTTTTAATTTACCCTATATACTATTCTAATTTAGTCATCCAAACAAAGTATTCACGTCTTAGTTAAAATTTTGTAGAAGAAATTAAATGTTTATTTATTTCAGTCTTGTTAAAAATTACTTTATTATATAAGATATTTTTGTTAAAGTAAAATTCATAAAAAAACTTAAAACGTAAAATTGACTTAAGTAATTTTTTATATAATATTATTATAGATATTTTATTATAATTTTTTTATATACAGATTTAAATTAATTATTTTAAATAGCATTGCATAAATATCATTATATGTCTCAATTATAAAAATAATAAACAACATTATGTTTAATTTTAAAATATGAAATAAGTAGAAAAAATTTCAGTAATTTTGTTTTTTATTTCCTTTTCTTTTTTGCTAATATTTTTAAAAAATGGTTAAATTGTCATCATTTTATGAACGAAAGCCATTCTATATTTGACCGACTCTGAATCCATGTAACCAACTATCATAGTTAATATTATATCTAAAATGAACTTCTATATTTTTTGAAAAATACATGTTATTTCTCACAGAAAATAGACATGTTTAATAGATATAGTTAAATATCAAATTCTCAAATCATATACTCTTTCATGAATAACACCTTTATCTTTTAGTATTCAAAACTTATTGTTATTATTGTTATTATTATTGTTGTTGCTGTTGCTGTTGCTGTTGCTGTTGTTGTTGTTGTCGTCTAACCCCCACGCTTTGTCAGGAGTTCTCATTGGTCGATGCTGGTACTCCGTGATTGTTCATATTGTCTTATGTCGCTTACCTTGATCTCCTATATCTTGGTTGAGTGTTCAGTCGCTTTGGACATCACATTTTTGTTTTTCATCTCACTTCCGCTTGTTTGTCTCGGGTGATATGTTCCCCTTGGCTAAGACATTTCTCTTCTTTTCCTTCAAGCTTGCTTGCTTTATCCTTTTACATACCATGTTCTCTTAGGATGTGCTTGCTCCGTTCGGATGCGAGTTAGACCTTAGGTTGTAAACTACGCATGCCAACATTAGGTAGAGATTTCCCTTTCATCCTTGATGTAGGACTACCATTGTATGATAATATTATGTTAGAAATAGGCTAGTCTCCCTTTAGACTCTTTTCTTCTCTTTTTGCATCCTTGCATTTAAGACTAAAATTCATTTTTAACAAATCATAAAACATGCTAATCTCACTTAAACCCTTTTTAAGGTAACAAAATACAAACCAACTCAAACCTTTCTTGTGCGTCCAAGCACCTTTTCTCTAGAACTATTTTCAATCAAGGACATGATTAATTTACTTTTGTGTCAACGCATAAGTCTCCAAAGGTCGAGCTGCAGTAGAAGGCGAAATTAACATTGTTCATAAAAAACACAAAATAAATAAAAACATGTTAGCCGAACTACGATAGCTCTGATTCCTCAAAAAGAATATGTAGGTATTGGGATAGGGTCCAAACAAGTATAACTTTGAGATATAATTTTTCGCATTTTTAAAAACTAATCGTTCATATTCGACAGAGAATTTTTTTAACACTATCATATTCTTTTAAAAATCCAATAAACTATCATATTTTTTGAAAAATTCGATAACTAAAACACTTTTCGAAAAATTTGACAGTGTTAATTTTTTCTCATTGAATATGAACTATCGATTTTTTGAAAATTCAAAAAATTATCAAAGATATTGAATTTATTAAAGAAATCAATTGTTAAATTTATTTTCAAAAAACGGTGAAAAAATTCGTACCTAAATTTTGATATATTACCGAAAATTCTCAAAAATGATCGGAAGTTTTCGTTTGCACATTTTGATTCAATTTTGAAATTAATGAAATATGTGGGGTGGTAGATATAAGCTGTGAGGTGGGAGGTTAAATCATCTATAATTCTTCTTACAGGCTTACAAGTTAGAGAACAAACTTTCTTACTTTGAGTTCGCGTGCTTGTCTTTGTTGTAAACTGTAATGCTTGTATTTTGTGTGAAGTATGCTTGTGCACGAGATGAAGATGTAATATGTTAAATGCTAATGCATGAATAAATATGCGAATAGTTTTTCATATCTTGGTGTTATCATGAGAAATTCTCCCCCCTAGCATCAAATCAAATATCAGCACTTTCAAATTGTATAATAGACTAATAGAGTAGTTTGGACAATGGATAAGGTTAAGCAATCGTTCACACAAGAAAGTTTCATTTTCAAAATGTTTGTGATTAATAGAGATGCTTTGACGAACGTGATTGAAGTTGTTTTCCAGCATTAATTAAATGTTATCTTAGCAGATTATGCGACATTGTTTTCGATAATCTAGCCCTATAATTATTTGATGCTCAACCAAATTCACTGCCAACAAGAACCGATAAAAACCAAAGGCGCTCAGGTGGGCACCTTGTAATGAATTGTAAATTACTTTCCAAAATCAAATTCACATATGCAAATAAAAAGATAGTATAATAAAACTCATACATGTTATTGTTGGAAATTCACCAAAGTCTATGATGAATTTCTACCACAATGACAATTTAATTATGAGACAAACAAAGAAAAGAAGACAAGACAAATAATTTCTGCAGAGTTTCTCTCTGCTCATAAACTGTGAAAACTTTCTTATTCACTTTGCAACTGCAAAATACTGTGAATGACTGTTTCCAGTGATTTCTGGTAAACAACCGCTAGTCTTCCAAACTATCGAATAATCTTTCTGACTGTTATTCAATCCCTCTGGTAACTCACAGGATCGACTAGATTGATCCTAGGACTCCTTGGATATTAAGGTTACTCTCACGATCGAACAGATATTCATGGTTTATATTGTATATGTGTTTGGCTTATTTCGATTTCTCTCTCTAAAAGTCTAAAGATGTAATCAAAATGTGTGTGAAAACTAAGTTACATGAATAAATGCTAATTGTAATGCTAATTGTAAAGACATATAAAACTGCATAAAAGTGAAATAAATGGTTTCGACTTACAAAACAGTTAATATAAAGGATTTCTGGAACGTAAAAGGTTTGACTTTAAGGCTTGAAGGTAAAGGTATGAAAAATATGACAGTTTTCTGAGATATAAAGTGCTTGAAATATGAAGAAACCATTAAAATGTAAAACTTTGGAGAAGAGATTTCGAAGTGAAAAGACTGTAAACAAGAAAACTTGTAAATGTTATTTGACAAAAGGGATAAAGGAAAGTACTGGAAATGGTAAAAGGTTTTCATTAAATCAGAAATACATGGTGCTATCATACATACATTTCTCTTGCATTCGTTTCCCTTGCCATGTGGTAGTTTGAATGTTACTGAGTATTTTGTATATTAGATATGACACACGAAATCCTAATACTAAGACTTCTATTTATACTAATTCGACCATAACGGTCTTGCTATAGGATTATGCCACGTTTAGAACATGCAGGACAATGCCTCTTTCATCTTTCCACGTGTCCCCAAATGCTCCAACATATAACTTTCAAACTTCGAAAGTCCCGCTTCCATTTGAATTTCAAATGCTTTGGTGCTTCTCCGTTTCGAACGCTCTTCCCAGACACAGCCTTGTTGTTATTTCGAGACTTCTTTAGATATGTTCCCATAATTGCCACTCGAAGCTCCAAGCTTTGACACACCTATTCGAAACACTGCTTCTGCTACTTCGAAACATGACGCTTTACCTCATTTCGATCAAAACGTTTAATTCCTTTGGCTTCTAATAATATTATCAAAATCTTCAGCCAACAAATTGCCCCTTTAAAATATGTATTTCGATTCCTCTGAGAAATACCTATTTTAAACACCTACACAAGATTTTGATGGGACTTTCGAATCATCGTAACATTTAATGCATTTGACTCCAGTCACGTCAATCATAGCACCTTTTGGATTCCTTAACCGCCTGGAGCCACTTCACAGCGTGGTGCAGTTACAAATAATGATTATCTTTAAATCACGCTGTTGTACCCCAAAATTTGCCCTCCCATATTCTCCAATAAACTGCCAAGCCAAGCTACAAAATTCCCCAAGAATTGCACAATGCAAAGGCCTCCATACAGTCAACACTAGGGTTTGTGTGTTGATCAAGAAAAGGAAGTTTTCAAAGGCTCAATCAAGTCTCATATGCTTACAAACATGGTCAATCATCCTCATATCAAGTTTCAAGGCATTCAGCTCAAAATTGCACAGTCAAAACCCTAGATTGCACTACAGTCAACTGTAGGGGCAAAATGGTCATTTGACAGTCAAAAGTTCAAATTTTTGGTCAATATATCATTTTGAAGCCACAAGCATCATTTGATCAATGCTTGATCATGATTCTCAAAGTTTGGCTCAGAAATCATCAAAGATGCAAAAGTTGCTATATTTGGACAGCTGAAAAAGTCAACTGAAATTGACCAGGGCATAACTTTCACATGGATTATCAGAAAAATTCCATCCAAAGCTCATTTTGAAGAGAAAGACATTTCCTACAACTCATCTTCATACTTCAAGTCCAAGAAATGCTCTCACAAAAAGTTATCAATTTCAACATTACAGGTCATTTTCAAAAGTCAACAAAAAGGGACTTTAAGTCAAAGACCATAACTTGAGATTGGTAAATAAAAATGACATGGGACCAAAGGCATTGGTTAAAGGACTCAAAGACCTTTCCAAAATGTCCAAGAACATGTGAAAAGCTTAAAAATTGAGCAAGTTATGCCTTGTAGAAGTTGGGAAATTTTTGTGAAATGGCAAAAGTCAACTATCATTGAAAATCCAATTTTTGACAAAAGGGCCCCATTTTTTCCACTTGGTTCATCCTTGTCATGCCACACACGTGTCCCATGGTTAATTTCAAGACCAAATATTGATTTTTTTTATTTTATTTAATTTTTGATGATTTAATTCATTTTTAATCTTTGAAAATTCAAATAAAATTTAAAAACCAATGGAATAGTGTCATGTGAACTTGGACAATTTCTATGTATCATGAACCAACTCAAGAAATCAGGCTAGGGTTCATTTGCACACTAGGTCTAGGTTTTGGCTAAAAAGGAGGAAAATGGTTAAGGATGAAAACCCTAGGACTTATTCTTTCCCAAGCATGAATTAAGGTGAGTTAGCAAGCCAATTCCATTCCATGATCATCACTGAGTCAAACCCTAGGCCTAAGACATTATAAGCTGCGCCCAAACAAGCATTGAGGGATTGAAAATTTTGGACAAAAACACAAATCTGAAATCAGTGCTAGACAATCTTTGAAGCCTTAATTCTTTTCCCATTAGCATCCTGGACAATCACTGAACACGTCCCAACCCCTAACTTCAATCAAAACGCGAAGAAACAGTTGCTACAACCCAAACTGTACAACAAATTTTTTGAAATCGTACTCTCCATTTTAAGCATCTTCATTGCATTTCAATTGTATATTCTTGTTCCATGTGAAGTTTCTAAGCTAACCATAACTGTTAATTGAATTTTCGTGCACTTCTGGCCAATTTCCACATTATTTTTCAAAACAAAATTCTATGCTTTACTAACTTCCAGGTACACCATATGCCTCCGTCCTCAAGACATACACGTGTCCCAGATGATCATCCAAGGGCTCAGAGTCAAGGTGCACCATGAACAAAAGTCAATGCACTGATACACAAGCCAAAAGGTCAATGGACTTCAAAGTCTAATGGACCAAATTCCAGGCCTGGACCCTCCAAATTGGGGTTACCCCCCCCCCTGGTTTGCATGTTTTATATTTTTCTTCTTACCTTTATTTTTGCTATTTTATTTATTTTATTGTTTCAACATAATTAGTTTATTTTTACTATAAAATATAAAAACATTCAAAAAAATCAGAAAAGTCAAAAATTTTAATAATTATTTTATTTTAAATATTGTTTTTTTTGTATAAATAATAACATGTAAAATGTTTAGTTTTAATTAAGTTTTCAACTTTAATTCCTTTTAATAAAAATCAAAAACAAAAACATAGAATTAGGTTAATGACTTTTTCCTTTTAACTTTCCTTGTTTTTTGCCATAGTATTAGTGTTTTTCATAATTAAACTAGGGTTGCATTTTAGGTTAGATTTTAATTCTTTTAATAACTAAAATCCAAAAAAATAGAGTTTAGGTTTAATAACTTTTTATTTTCTTTTTTTTTAATAATAATATTATTTATTTATTTAATGCACATAAATTAATTTAGAATTAAATTAGGTTAAAAGTCAATATTTTCATAATAAACTTAAAAGACATTAGAACTAGGATTTTAATTTTAATTAACTTTTCTTTTTTTTTTCTTTTAAATCTAAAAAACACAAAAATACCATTTTTCATTTAATTTTAATTTTAGATAACTTAATTATTTTAATTCTTTTAAAGGGTTCAACGCCCTCGCATTTGATTATTTTCTTTTTTTCGCGCGTTTCATTTATTTCTTTTGTAAATAATTATGTATATGTACCAAAGCCGTGTAATAGCTATTAGACATTTCTTTTCTGCAATTTATTTTAAAACGGGTCTGGATTAATTTGGCGTTGTAGACCCTCGCCTTTGTAATAGCGTAGGACTTTTATCTTTTCCGCACTTTAAATTCCCGCACATTTAACTGTTAAACAATAACATGAAAGAATGAATGCCCAAAAATAAAATCGAATCGTTAGATCACCAATGCATGACAAGACAAACAATAAACTGAAAATGACACACAATTCGCACACACCACCCCTAGGGTACGCCTCACTGTTGCCTTTCGAAAGGTGGTCGTCGAGTATAGGACGTTTTAGTAAGTCCTTATGTCCATGACATGATCCAGTTGCCTCGAAATGGTTGCCTCGGAAAATAAAGGATCAATGGCATAAGGGTAGCTTCTAAGGTGTCCTACTGTTGCTCTGGTGACCACCACGTCCCTAAAACTCGAATTGACCCGAACACCTCCAACGGTGGTGCTACCTACCTCTCAATGGTGGGATGGCACTACTTCAAAGGACATTTACACAGACGAATTCCTTAGGGTAGGTAGGTTCTCAAGGGTACTTGCTCTAATTTCAAACAAAACAAAAACTCTTTTCACACCAACACACTTTCAAAAACTTTCAAAACAAACTTTTCAAACACTCTGACGTACGAGTTGAACTGAAACTTTTCAAAGAATATTTTTGAAACCCACATTGAAAAGCAAGCAAACATTTTTGAAAACACATTGAGCAAGTATCTAAGAGCCCATGGATAACCATGGATAGAAAGGGTGCTAACACCTTCCCTTTCTATAACCTACCTCCCGAACCGAGAGCAATCTCTTTAAAGGAATTTTTCTGTGCTTTTGTCCTTTCCATTTGGAGAAAATAAAAGACGGTGGCGACTCTTGCTTCCGCGACATTTCGCGAACCAGCTTTAAAACAGTCAGTTCCAGATCCACCGATCACAGAACTGGCGACTCTGCTGGGGACTAAACTTAAAGTGGGGTGTACCTTAGGATTAAGATCACTGTGTTTTCAATTGCTTTCTTTGCTTGCTTTATTATTGTGGGTTGCTTGGGAGTTCTATAGATCCTAACCCGGATCTGGGGATACCTTCTTAGAAAGTAGCAACAAGGCTGTGAGGGAACTGTGCGGGGTATACCGACATGGTTGAAACAGTCTGCTACGTTGATGTGGCACTTTGGTGTGTACCGGTAACCCTTGAGTCAGTCAAGGAGAGTACGGGGCCTCCATGTGGTGTCATGAAGCATCAACAGACCTTAGGAACCTTAATTGAACCATCTTGGCCTCTTTAGGGTAGTGAGATAACTGACTTTGGTGCAGTCCGAGGTTGGTTGATACTCGATACTACACTCAATTGAGGGTTGCTTTCCTGGAATATTTCGGTCGCCAGTTCAGTGGCTAAATCGAAACGATGAACAATGAAAGCAATCCCGTGATATTGGGAACCTTAGAACCCGGTTACTTTGATTAGGACAGGTTGAACCCACCAACTTCAAGAGGGTACTACCCAGACCCCATGCTGGCCTAAACCTAAGGGCTCTCTCTTGTGTGACTTGTGTGCCTTAGTTCTTGACTATCTGCATGCTTGTGATCTAACACTTGTTTCTTGCAGGTTTGTTTCAGTCCTTAATTAGGACTCATAATAGGGTTACTGACATCACCCCATGCATACCATGACATCATACCATTGCATACATCCTAACCCATTTCAAGGATCTCAAGGGCTTGTGATGCAGGTCAGGACGAATCAACTGTCCCAGCAAGGGGCAAAGAGGATTTATTTTCCTCTAGACCAGGTTGTCAGGGGCTATGACCCACTTGATATGGTGAGCTTTTGACCCTTGGAGAAGGACTCTCAACAATATGAAGTACCTTCAATCAAGCCACCAGTTTCCAATGCTAACTATTTTTTTGTTTACCCCACGAGATTCTTGAAATCATTGCATGCATGTCATACATCTCGTTGCATTACAGGTATCCCCTTGACAGGTTGCTTACTGTTCTTCGCTGTTTATTTCAGCACTATGAACCCTGAATCATCAACCGAGGCATCTATCAAGGCTCTTCAGGCGCAGAACGCCCAATTTCAGGCGCAGAACGCCCAATTTCAGGAGCTGATCAAGGGCTTGGCTCAGGGTCAACAAGAGTTGAAGACCATGCTGCTGAAGAAGACTAAGAAGAAGAGGAGGACTGTGCTATTTAACACTGGGCGCAGACTCGGGAACACTTTGGTTGAAGCTGAAAGGACTCCTCCATCTGTGACGGAAGGTAGTCACCAAGAAAGGGAGGTCCCTACTCCCGTGGGCTCTGATACTGAAACAGACTTCAACGACGAACAGTACCCTCCTGCTGAAGACCGGTACAAACAGCTGGAAGACAGATTAAAGGCTATGGAGGTTCAGCAAGTGCCTGGACTGGATTTCGGAGACTTGGGGTTATCTACTGGGGTGGTGATTCCACACAAGTTCAAGGCACCTGCCTTTGTGAAGTATGACGGGGCTTCCTGTCCCAAGATGCACCTCCGTTCTTATGTAAGGAAGATCCAGCCTTACACAGCAGACAAGAACCTTTGGATCCATTTCTTCCAGGAGAGTCTTTCAGGGACTCACCTCGATTGGTTCTATCAGCTGGATGGAATCAGCATTCGTAACTGGGAGGATCTGGCCACTGCTTTTTACAAGCAGTATCAATATAATGCCGACCTTGCCCCCACACGTACCCAACTTCAGGGTATGTCGTTAGGTGCAAGTGAAGGTTTTAAAGAGTACGCTCAGAGGTGGAGAGACCTAGCTGGCAGAGTGCAGCCACCGTTGACTGATCGGGAGTTGGTAGACACGTTCTTGGGGACCCTGTCTGGTCCATTCTTCAACCACTTGATTGGGAATTCTGCTGCTGGGTTTACAGATCTAATCTTGACCGGAGAAAGAATCGAAGCGGGCATCAAGTCAGGGAAAATACAGAATGGTGACTCCTCGAACACTGAAAAGAAACCATCCAGGAGGGAATCTAGTGCTGTCAATGCATTAGCTATCGCAAAACCGGCCGGTGCTCCTCAGCGTCACCATCAACAAAGGGAAGAGAGACCTAAGAGGCAATTTACTCCCCTCGGCATGACCTTGTCACAAATATTGCCACAGTTGCTGGAAACCAAGTTGGTAACCCTCATGGACCCTCCAAAGAATCCTAACAGGACACCCTCGAGGTACAATCCCAATGCTCGCTGCGCCTATCATTCCGACAGCCCGGGGCATGCTACAGATGACTGTTGGACTTTGAGAAACAGGGTTCAAGATCTGATTGACGCAAAGGAAGTCCAGCTCGACTCTCCAGAGGCTCCCAATATGATCACTGCTCCCTTGCCAAGACATGGCTAGGATTAGTTTTTGTTCATTCAAATATTCAAGTTGTAATTTTCTTTCAATTGTTCAAACATTTTATTTCATGTCAAACTTGGTTATTTCATTAATGCGTTACACATGTCTGTTTTGAAGTAATTATTTCATATTCACTATGTGCAAATTATTTTCATATTTTTTCTGATGATCAACGTTCGACTAATAATTCTAAGCCTCTTGAGGGAGGATGACGAAAACGATACCACGATTTACAGTATGCTTTTGAACAGACCCCCCTGATGAGGTACAGGCATTGTTTCAACCCCTAAACACTGGAGTTATAAGGATGATAATCCCTCGCCAACCCATCAGAGCCAAAGGAGTAGGAGTTTTATTTTCGAAAATCCAAACCCTTAATCATAACCTGGGGCAGGGTAGTTCTCTCAGTTGATCCAAGTGCACAATGAATGGCACCAAATGAGTTTTTTCAAAAACAAAAGACAGTGATGGTTCCGAACAATCATAAGGACAGGCAGTCATTATCAAAAAAAAAAAATCATAAACGAAAAGCCCAAGAAGTCAAAACCTATGAAAAGAGACTTACGAAACTGGGGCATCCCGCTGACTGTAATTCCAAAAAGGAAACAGTTCAGGCAAAAAAAGAAAGGGATAACAAAAATCAAGAAAGAGGTCTCACAAACCCTCAACAAAAAGTGACTGCCTAGTCAGAATAAATCATCAATGTTTGGACCATCACCGGAAAATCAGAGCAAAGACTCAAACAAGGTCTAACGTATGATCAACTGAGTTTAGGGTTGGAGAACATCACGGAAGAGCGGGTGGGTACAAATAGTTTGGGCCTTTATCCTTTGTTTCTTAAACCGTGAACCAGGCCACGATATAACCCTTAAAAGTCCTAGCTGAAGCATGGGTTAGTTCGAAAGCATACTGTTACGAAGGTATCCTGACTCCTGAAGGTTTGCTGTAAAACCTTGAGTTGACACCGTATTGTATTACAACAAAATGCATTTTTAAAATATTCAAGACAGACATAGACTTTTGCATTCTTAAAATAACTTTGTTTGCATATGAATTTTTGTCTGAACAGCAGGGAAATTCGCACGATGAATATCTTGTGAACAGAAGTACCTCCAATCAAGAGGCACAGTAGGAGCATTGCCCATTATCTGGGGCATGACAAAGTATTTCCAACAGGGGCAACTCCCCACATTCTGAGAAATATGTACATAGTCGAAAGAATACTACGCAAAATCAAAAACCCGAAAAGGCGGTCCAGGCAAAAGTTAGGGATCAAAGCGTACGAGTATGTCCCAGCATCTCGGCACCTGCCTACCAGAAGACTCGTCAAGTACTCCCACAAGTGCCTCCTCCCACTGAAACTGGGGCAATAAGGAGTTGTCTAAAAGATCCGGTTGCTCTGTCCATCATAGGTTCGGCTAAAGAATGCAACCCAGATATTTTCACTCCCCGCAGAACACGAACGCGTCGTCCGGCTTTATTCAAAGAGTTATTTCCTTAATAAGATATAACTGGGTTATCCTCAGCCAATAGCCACGGAAAAGACCGTCCTCAGTAAAGTCTTATCATCCCCAGCGGAAGCAAAAGCTTATTCTCCAACACCAGCCCAGGAGTGACTTCCCGGCACCCGTCAAGGATTTATTTTCCTAGACGAAAGCATACATTCATAAACATCACATTTTCGTACATCATGACACATGCATGTACGCATCATGTCATACAATTGCATTTATGCCGTTGCTTGATTCATATCACGTACTGCATATAACTGACCTTTACCTTTCAGGAAGGATACAGTTGAATGATCAGCTATGTCAAAATAGACAAAACACCGTCAGAAAAGACAAATCCCGTCATAAGAGACAAATCCGGTCAAAGAATACAAATCCAGTTTAAGTCAATGCCTAAAGATTCCTCTGATACAACTCGTCGTGATAGACACTCGTCGTGATAGACACTCGTCGTGATAGACACTCGTCGTGATAGACACTCGTCGTGATAGACACTCGTCGTGATAGACACTCGTCGTGATAGACACTCGTCGTGATAGACACTCGTCGTGATAGACACTCGTCGTGATAGACACTCGTCGTGATAGACACTCGTCGTGATAGACACTCGTCGTAATAGACACTCGTCGTGATAGACACTCGTCATTATAGACACTCGTCGTGATAGACACTCGTCGTGATAGACACTCGTCGTGATAGACACTCGTCGTGATAGACACTCGTCGTGATAGACACTCGTCGTGATAGACACTCGTCGTGATAGACACTCGTCGTGATAGACACTCGTCGTGATAGACACTTGTCGTGATAGACACTCGTCGTGATAGACACTCGTCGTGATAGACACTCGTTGTGATAGACACTCGTCGTGATAGACACTCGTCAGTGTAGACACTTGTCGTTATAGACATTCGTCATAGACACTAGTCGCTATAGACACCCATCGTTAAAGACCACTCGTCCTTGGAAACAACCTGTCAGTAGAGACAACTTCATCACCGTTTGAAGATCCAGACCCAGCTCCTGTAACCAGTCAGGACATATCTATACCAAGCATCTGAAAACCAGCTCCTGCGACGTGTCAGGTACTCATTTTCTTTTGCAGGTATGCAGGTTCTCGCTAAGGAATCTCTTACGCGATCAACATCCAGATGGCATCTATAAGCCCATCATCCTACCCATCAATCTCTAAATGGCATCTATAAGCCCATTCCCCCACCACACTGCTACCATGTGAGCGCAAATTTCTGGGCACTCTAGTGTCCAATCATCTTCTACCCTCGGATTACAAAAGGCACGTCAGCCAATCTCCATCCTCAGGTCTAAGAAGATTGAACAGGGGCAACTGTTGTACCCCAAAATTTGCCCTCCCATATTCTCCAATAAACTGCCAAGCCAAGCTACAAAATTCCCCAAGAATTGCACAATGCAAAGGCCTCCATACAGTCAACACTAGGGTTTGTGTGTTGATCAAGAAAAGGAAGTTTTCAAAGGCTCAATCAAGTCTCATATGCTTACAAACATGGTCAATCATCCTCATATCAAGTTTCAAGGCATTCAGCTCAAAATTGCACAGTCAAAACCCTAGATTGCACTACAGTCAACTGTAGGGGCAAAATGGTCATTTGACAGTCAAAAGTTCAAATTTTTGGTCAATATATCATTTTGAAGCCACAAGCATCATTTGATCAATGCTTGATCATGATTCTCAAAGTTTGGCTCAGAAATCATCAAAGATGCAAAAGTTGCTATATTTGGACAGCTGAAAAAGTCAACTGAAATTGACCAGGGCATAACTTTCACATGGATTATCAGAAAAATTCCATCCAAAGCTCATTTTGAAGAGAAAGACATTTCCTACAACTCATCTTCATACTTCAAGTCCAAGAA
The DNA here is from genome assembly GCA_948472305.1 of Vicia faba. Classification (NCBI taxonomy): domain Eukaryota; kingdom Viridiplantae; phylum Streptophyta; class Magnoliopsida; order Fabales; family Fabaceae; genus Vicia; species Vicia faba. Next base: position 943,045,648 of record OX451741.1, on the reverse strand, counting down.
ATGCTCTCACAAAAAGTTATCAATTTCAACATTACAGGTCATTTTCAAAAGTCAACAAAAAGGGACTTTAAGTCAAAGACCATAACTTGAGATTGGTAAATAAAAATGACATGGGACCAAAGGCATTGGTTAAAGGACTCAAAGACCTTTCCAAAATGTCCAAGAACATGTGAAAAGCTTAAAAATTGAGCAAGTTATGCCTTGTAGAAGTTGGGAAATTTTTGTGAAATGGCAAAAGTCAACTATCATTGAAAATCCAATTTTTGACAAAAGGGCCCCATTTTTTCCACTTGGTTCATCCTTGTCATGCCACACACGTGTCCCATGGTTAATTTCAAGACCAAATATTGATTTTTTTTATTTTATTTAATTTTTGATGATTTAATTCATTTTTAATCTTTGAAAATTCAAATAAAATTTAAAAACCAATGGAATAGTGTCATGTGAACTTGGACAATTTCTATGTATCATGAACCAACTCAAGAAATCAGGCTAGGGTTCATTTGCACACTAGGTCTAGGTTTTGGCTAAAAAGGAGGAAAATGGTTAAGGATGAAAACCCTAGGACTTATTCTTTCCCAAGCATGAATTAAGGTGAGTTAGCAAGCCAATTCCATTCCATGATCATCACTGAGTCAAACCCTAGGCCTAAGACATTATAAGCTGCGCCCAAACAAGCATTGAGGGATTGAAAATTTTGGACAAAAACACAAATCTGAAATCAGTGCTAGACAATCTTTGAAGCCTTAATTCTTTTCCCATTAGCATCCTGGACAATCACTGAACACGTCCCAACCCCTAACTTCAATCAAAACGCGAAGAAACAGTTGCTACAACCCAAACTGTACAACAAATTTTTTGAAATCGTACTCTCCATTTTAAGCATCTTCATTGCATTTCAATTGTATATTCTTGTTCCATGTGAAGTTTCTAAGCTAACCATAACTGTTAATTGAATTTTCGTGCACTTCTGGCCAATTTCCACATTATTTTTCAAAACAAAATTCTATGCTTTACTAACTTCCAGGTACACCATATGCCTCCGTCCTCAAGACATACACGTGTCCCAGATGATCATCCAAGGGCTCAGAGTCAAGGTGCACCATGAACAAAAGTCAATGCACTGATACACAAGCCAAAAGGTCAATGGACTTCAAAGTCTAATGGACCAAATTCCAGGCCTGGACCCTCCAAATTGGGGTTACCCCCCCCCCTGGTTTGCATGTTTTATATTTTTCTTCTTACCTTTATTTTTGCTATTTTATTTATTTTATTGTTTCAACATAATTAGTTTATTTTTACTATAAAATATAAAAACATTCAAAAAAATCAGAAAAGTCAAAAATTTTAATAATTATTTTATTTTAAATATTGTTTTTTTTGTATAAATAATAACATGTAAAATGTTTAGTTTTAATTAAGTTTTCAACTTTAATTCCTTTTAATAAAAATCAAAAACAAAAACATAGAATTAGGTTAATGACTTTTTCCTTTTAACTTTCCTTGTTTTTTGCCATAGTATTAGTGTTTTTCATAATTAAACTAGGGTTGCATTTTAGGTTAGATTTTAATTCTTTTAATAACTAAAATCCAAAAAAATAGAGTTTAGGTTTAATAACTTTTTATTTTCTTTTTTTTTAATAATAATATTATTTATTTATTTAATGCACATAAATTAATTTAGAATTAAATTAGGTTAAAAGTCAATATTTTCATAATAAACTTAAAAGACATTAGAACTAGGATTTTAATTTTAATTAACTTTTCTTTTTTTTTTCTTTTAAATCTAAAAAACACAAAAATACCATTTTTCATTTAATTTTAATTTTAGATAACTTAATTATTTTAATTCTTTTAAAGGGTTCAACGCCCTCGCATTTGATTATTTTCTTTTTTTCGCGCGTTTCATTTATTTCTTTTGTAAATAATTATGTATATGTACCAAAGCCGTGTAATAGCTATTAGACATTTCTTTTCTGCAATTTATTTTAAAACGGGTCTGGATTAATTTGGCGTTGTAGACCCTCGCCTTTGTAATAGCGTAGGACTTTTATCTTTTCCGCACTTTAAATTCCCGCACATTTAACTGTTAAACAATAACATGAAAGAATGAATGCCCAAAAATAAAATCGAATCGTTAGATCACCAATGCATGACAAGACAAACAATAAACTGAAAATGACACACAATTCGCACACACCACCCCTAGGGTACGCCTCACTGTTGCCTTTCGAAAGGTGGTCGTCGAGTATAGGACGTTTTAGTAAGTCCTTATGTCCATGACATGATCCAGTTGCCTCGAAATGGTTGCCTCGGAAAATAAAGGATCAATGGCATAAGGGTAGCTTCTAAGGTGTCCTACTGTTGCTCTGGTGACCACCACGTCCCTAAAACTCGAATTGACCCGAACACCTCCAACGGTGGTGCTACCTACCTCTCAATGGTGGGATGGCACTACTTCAAAGGACATTTACACAGACGAATTCCTTAGGGTAGGTAGGTTCTCAAGGGTACTTGCTCTAATTTCAAACAAAACAAAAACTCTTTTCACACCAACACACTTTCAAAAACTTTCAAAACAAACTTTTCAAACACTCTGACGTACGAGTTGAACTGAAACTTTTCAAAGAATATTTTTGAAACCCACATTGAAAAGCAAGCAAACATTTTTGAAAACACATTGAGCAAGTATCTAAGAGCCCATGGATAACCATGGATAGAAAGGGTGCTAACACCTTCCCTTTCTATAACCTACCTCCCGAACCGAGAGCAATCTCTTTAAAGGAATTTTTCTGTGCTTTTGTCCTTTCCATTTGGAGAAAATAAAAGACGGTGGCGACTCTTGCTTCCGCGACATTTCGCGAACCAGCTTTAAAACAGTCAGTTCCAGATCCACCGATCACACACGCCTATTACCCATATTAACTTTACGCCACCTCTTCATCACACCAACCCATGATCTCCACGTATCACACCTTTATTCGGTGGATGCTTAAACTTCCCCATTATAAAACATCAACTTAATCTTCTCCTTTTCTTTTCACACTCTAAATCTTTTACCCTCTAAATCTTTTACCCTCCTTCTCTCGTAAAACAATCCAAGCTTTCAACATCTTTCAAAAATGTCTTCTTCTACTTCATCCCAACTCAAGAAAGTCTCCAAGAAGAAAGGAAAAACTGCAGGAGCTACCATGGAAAGTAAAATCATCACTCTCCAAGGTCAATCCGCTCTTGCTCCTCAGATGATTTCAAAAGAAAAAGAAATGCTGTACGCGTCACAGGTACTCATTCCTACCAGCGTTGCTGGTAAGAGGTTAGCTTTAAATGGCCCTCTTACGGTTTTTGAAATATTAAAAGACACCAGGACGATTTTCCCAGTTTGTTATAGCTTCAAACCCTTATTTAACAAAATGGACGCCCCTAAGGCAGTAGAATCTCCTAGTTCAAATACCATAGAAACCCCAACTGTTCCTCCTAAGGACCCATTTGTTTTGGATTATGTAAAAAGTAATTTTAAGCCATTCCGATCTTGCCCCACCTCTGATATTGCTTATCAAAATTGGTTCACGAAAGTAGAAGCTAAGAAATCCCAGCAATGGGAAGAATTAGGCATCTATAACCTGATTAAGCTATCGAAGCCTGGTTTCACCTACAGCCACCCTCTACTATTCGCGTCCCTTTATTTCTGGGACAGTACCTATAACACTTTCCATCTCCCAGGTGGAATGATCACCCCAACCTTCTTCGACATAGCGGCCATCACTGGGCTATCGCCAGTGGGAGAAACTTATATACCCGACAACGAAGAGCACTCAAGCATAATTGACTTCGAAGTCAAGCTAGCCAGTTTTTCCAAATTTATCAGTCATTACCATACTGAGGGGGACAATGTGTCTGACGTAGAGCACATTGCTTTCTTAACCTTGTGGCTCTCAAGATACGTTTTCTGCAGTAGATCCCTACAGGTAGCTAGTAGGTTCATTCCTCTAGCTAGGGACTTGCATGAAAATCGAAAAGTGTGCCTAAGTGAACTGCTCTTAGTTGACCTCTATGAAAGCCTGAGGTCAGCTGTTTCGAGCCTCAAATCCCACACCTCCAAAAATATTCTATTGGCTGGCCCCTTTTGGTTACTCCAACTATGGCTAAATGCCATGTTCGAACCCTCCTTATCAACCGCCAACACCATTGATGAGCAAGATTCTGAGATAAGTGATAGGATAGTCGAAGGCACTAGGCTTCGAAGATTAACTCCCAATGACGACAAAGATGACTTCAAAGTTCAATTCTCGAAGTACATCATGATATTCTCCAAAAGGCACAAGTTCGAAGAGAGCATGGCGCCTTTTGCTTCGAGGGCTCATGGACCTTCTTGGTTCACCATGGCTCTCTCAGAAGCTATCAAGAGCAAGGAGATTCATGATGTATGGAGAGCTTTTTTGCTGCCTAGACTCATTTCTTCAAGAATAACCCCAGCCAAGAACCAAATTTTTCTCTTTGCCTACCAACCAAACTTCGTTTCGAGGCAGTTTGGCTTATGCCAACTGATTCCTGAACCTTTATTTCAAACTGAGAGCGCCATCACTTCTGGACGAACTTTCAAGGCACGGGAAGCCAAAATACAGCAAGAACAATATCAAGGCTTTGCCCAATTTGAGCTGATAACCTTCGAACCTACCCATCTCGCGGCTAAAGGATTTCTGGAATGGTGGACCAAGTTTTATCAAACTTATATGTTCGATACACTTACAATTCGACAGAAACTAATTGATGCCTTCGATGTGCAGGTACCAACAAAGAAAGGTATGTTTACTCATGCCAAAGAGATTAAAGCTTTCCAAAATTATTTTGAAACTACTTACGACCCCACGCGCTTGGACTCCACTGTGCATCAAGCAGCTGAGACCTTGAAGGAAAAATTTAAACAAAAAGTTTCTAAGTTAAAACTTCCTTCAGGGTTGTCACCTGAGGATAGGTATAGGTTGGCATTCGAAATGCATCCACCTAAATTTCCCAGATTACCTACCTCAGAACTGGCTCTGGCTTGGTTTCCCCCATATCCATGGTGGTTTACTTGCAAAGAGATGTTCAAATATCTTCAAAGGAAACCAAAGCCATCTGAGACTGTGACATGGGCTCGATACTGGCTTCATGATTTCCTAGAACACCTTCGATACGACCTTTCTGCCATGTCAATTAAATCTGATCAAGGCACAGGTGCGAATGCTTGGGAAAATCCCAAATGTCTTTTATTTTCCATATCTTTAACCTTTGCTTTAATTGTTTCGATTTTCAGCTATCAGGATAAAGACAGCTGCCTCGAAGTCGAAAGAAGGGAGTGTCTCTCAAGCCTCCATCGAAACTACTGACAAAGTGACTCCACCCGAAACAGCCACTACTGCTGCAACCGTAACAACAACAATAATACCAACAACAACCAGTGTTCCAATTCCAACGGTAATCACTTAGCCTTGATGTTTCGAATTCACTCATGCTTTATGGTTTACATCTAACTCTTCGTTTAAAATTCTTTCAGACCAACAAGCTTCCTCCTACCACTCCCAAGAAGCGGAAATCAAGCACCACTGGGGAAGACCCCAAGGCTGGAGGAAACTTAAATACTGCTTCGAAGAAGAAGCCAAAGAAAGATATTTCGAAAAGCACCGTTCCAACTAGTGTCTCTGGACTTGATTCCAGGGATGCTGCTCCCTCACCCAAATCCAAAAATCCACCTTCGACCTCCAACCCAACGTTGGAACGTATAGCTAGTAACCTCTCCTCTGAGAGTCCACAGGTAAATTGAACCTTTAAATTTTTTTTTTTTTTTTTACAATACTAATTTCTTATTACCTTAGTGAATGTTTTTCCTTAACATTTTGTTGTTCCTTGCAGAACATCTTGAATCCGGCTTCCACTATTTCGATCTCACCATCCAGAGTTGCTGCTCCGCTCAACTCCTCCCCTCAAGGAGATTCCAGCAACCTGGTCCAAAATAAAGGTTCCTCCAATATGGCGGTTCTGGCTGGAACTTCTGAACAGCAGGATGATCAAGGTACCTCCATTCCTCTGAAAGAGATAAACGAAACAACACTTCAAACGTCTGCAGAGGATTTGCAAAGGGCTTCTCTTCAAAAGTCCCCTCTTGAAACTCTTCAAGAGGACCCAAAGGACACTCAAACTGAAGAAGAGAAAGCTGATTCTGGGCAAAGAGCCGAAGAATCTGCAGACGAAGAATCTGAGGAGGAAAATGCCCATGACGGTTCGACTGCTGGGACGGAGTCCAACGCAAATAGCAGTGAAAGGGATGGTATCGAAGTGGTGGACTTGGACGAGGATGAAGAAGACCAAGAGCACGAAACGAATGAAGGGGATGGTAATGCAACCAACGATCCCCTAGAGGTTGAAATAAACGTGGCTCCCCTACGTGTGGAACTCCCTCAATCCTCTCTGTCGCGAATGACTGACGAGGAACTGGCACTTCTGAGACGAAATGACCCTATTGGGTACATGAAGGCAAAGTTGGCTCAGAGGGACGTCCCACTCGCTAGGGCCGACACAAGTTCGACCAGCTATCCTCTTCCCACAGATGAAAGAATTGTTCTTCTTAACAAAATTAGGAAAACCATTCTCAATGTGGATATATTCGAAGTGCTTAAGCAAGATAGTACTGCTTGCTATACTATGAAGGAGCTGCTCACAAAGGTCAATCTTTCCACCTGCTCCTTGCCAGTTAGTACTCTCTTGTTCGATCTTCAGAATTTGCTGGACAACATAATTGGTTACCTTCTCCAAGACGAATCTGCTGCCAAGAAGGTTCAAGAGAAACGCATTGCCATGGATGCCGCTTATGAACAAGCTTCGAAACTTTCTCAAGAAGCTGAGGATCAAGCTATGCATCTGAAGCAGGGAAGAGCTTCTCAACCAGGGGCTTGCGGAAATGGAGACCGCAGAACAACTTAAAGGATAAGTGGCAACCTTGGAAGGAGCCAGGCGGTTCGCTCAGCAGAAACTTGAATCATTTCGAAGCACTTTTAATCGATTGAAAAATAATTCTTATTTCTAGATTTTGATGTTTATTTGACTATAATTTTGGTTTCTTACATGTAATATTCGAACAACGCCATTTTGGCATTTTATCTTGCCATCTTGGCTTTTTATAATATCTTGTTTACGTTGTTACTATTCGAATCTCCCGCAGGCTTGGCTTATATTTCTTTAAATATTTCCCATTAACCTTTAGGACACGTTTATCATCCATGAGTTCTTCGATCTCGTATGCATTGTTTGAGAATACTTTTAATATTCGAAAAGGTCCTTCCCAATGAGGTGACCATTTACCTAACGCTTTATTCTTCTTGTCCATAGGCAATATGACTCTCCAAACCAAGTCATTAACAATGAATACTTTTTTCTTCACCCTTTTATTGTATGTTCTGGCCACTCTTTCTTTTTGCCTCATCAAAATTTCCAATGCATGTAATCTAATTTCGTCCAACTCAACTAATTCATTCATCATCATTTCCCAATATAATGCAGTTGGGATTTCGTTTTGTCTCTGAGTTAGAACTGATTGCAGATGAATTTCTACTGGCAACACTGCATCATGACCAAATGTGAGTTGGAAAGGCGTAGTGTTAGTAGCTTCCTTAGGAGATGTTCTATAAGCCCATAATATTTGGTCCAGAGTTTTGTGCCAGTTTCTTGGCTTTTTGCCAATATGCTTCTTGATTAATCCTATTATTACTTTATTTGCTGCTTCGACTTGTCCGTTTGCTTGAGCATAATATGGCGTTGATGTTAGCAATCTAAACCCCATTTCTTGGGAAAATCCTTGCATCTTTCTACCAGTAAACACAGAGCCTTGGTCTGTAGTTATGCTCTCTGGAAATCCGAACCTATAGATAATGTGCTTTTGTATAAATTCAATAATAGCCTCTTGATCAGCAACTACCAGTGGTATAGCTTCGATCCATTTGGTAAAATAATCTATTCCCACCAAGATGTATTTCTGTCCTTTGGACGAAGCAGGATTTATTTCTCCTATCAAATCCAATGCCCATCCTCTAAATGGCCATGGTTTGATGATCGAATGCAACTCACTTGCAGGGGCATGTTGAATTCCTGCATGTTTCTGACATTCCTCACATCCTTTAGCAAAGTCTATGCAATCTTTGAGCATGCTAGGCCAATACAAGCCGTATCGAAATAACAACCATTTCATTTTATGGCCTGCTTGATGTGCCCCACATGCCCCATTATGGACTTCAGACAATGCTAAGTATGCCTCACTTTCTCCTAGGCATTTCAATAATACACCCTCTTGGGTCTTTTTAAACAATTCGTTCCCCATGAGGAGATATGACAATGCTCTATATTTTGTTTTTCTATCCACCTTTAGAGTTGGGTCTGCTAAATAACTCTTCAATGGACTTCGCCAATCTGCATCTGACAAAGTATTTATGGCTAATATTTTGAATCCCTGTTTCTCAGCATATCCCAATCTCATACTTTCCAGATCCGATGGTGTGAATTTAGTAGCCATAACTCTTCCCCTTAATTCGACCAAATCCTTGAAGTTCTTGGTAGACACTTTATAACCTGAAGCCAACTGCGTTAAGTCATTTGCTTCTTGGTTCTCTATTCTTGGTATGTGTTGAATATCCATGTATTCAAATTTCCTTAATAGCTTATTGACTATGATGAAGTATACCATTAAATTTTCCTTTATGCACTTGTATTCCTTTGTGATTTGTTTGACCACTAATTCAGAGTCTCCTTTAATTTCGACTCTGGTTGCCCCCAATTCCAACAAAGCTTCAAGTCCAACAATGAGCGCTTCATACTCAGCTTCGTTGTTTGAACAACGAGGACCATCTAATTTATACTTGAATTTTGTTGGAATTCCTTCAGGAGAAATCAGAAGGACTCCAACACCACTTCCATTCCTGTGGGTTGAACCATCAAAGTACAATTTCCATGGTTGCATTTCGACGTAACTCATGACTGTCTGTTCAACCAACGAATGGTCCACAATGAAGTCAGGAATCACTTCACCTTTCATAGCTTTTAAAGGCATGAAAGTCAACGAATATTCTGTTAAGGCTAAAGCCCACTTGCCAACTCTGCTATGCATTATTGGTTTTGAAAGCATATGTTTAATGACATCGAAATGAGATGAAACATAAACATCAACAGGTTTTATATAATACTTGAGTTTCATACAAGAGAAATACAAACAGAGACATAGCTTTTCTAAATTGCTATATCTGGTCTCTGCATCATTTAGCACTCTACTTAAATAGTATATGGCTCTTTCGACGCCATTGCTATCCTCTTGTGCTAGCATACTACCTATACTAACTTCAGAGGCAGATATGTACAATCTCATGGGCTTCCCCCATGAAGGTGGAGACAAAATAGGAGGCTGAGAAAGATATTCTTTTATTCTGTCAAACGCCTCCTGGTGAGCTTCGTTCCATTCGAAGGCTTGACCTTGCTTTAGACAAAGTAACGGAGATAAAGCTTGGGTTCTTCCACTTAGGTTCGAGATGAATCTTCTGAGGAAGTTAATTTTCCCTAGCAGAGATTGCAACTCCCTTTTTGACGCATGTGCTTTCGTCTCCATTATGGCTTTGGTTTTGTTCTGGTTGATTTCGATTCCTTTCTTGTGAACCACAAAACCAAGAAAATCTCCAGCCTGCACAAAAAATGCACATTTAAGGGGATTCATCTTTAAGCCATGTTTTCTCATTCACTCGAATGATTGGCTTAAATGATGCAAATGTGTTTCTGCAGATATAGATTTGATGACTATATCGTCAATATACACCTGCATGAAGGTTTCAATGAAATCATGAAAAATTGAATTCATTGCCCTTTGATAAGTTGCCCCTGCATTCTTTAAACCAAAAGGCATCACCACCCATTCGTAGGTGCCTAAGGCTCCTGGGCAACGAAATGCTGTCTTTGCAACATCTTCTTCAGCAATGAAAATCTGGTTATACCCAGAGTATCCATCTAACATACTCAAGTATTCGAACCCTGCAGCAGAATCTACTAGCATTTCTGCCACGGGCATGGAATATTCATCTTTAGGGGTTGCAGTGTTTAAATCCCTAAAATCTATGCAAATTCTTAAAGAACCATTTTTCTTAATAACGGGTACTATGTTTGCTAACCATTCGACGTACCTTGTTGTTCTGATGAATTTGCAACGCAGCAACCTTTCGATCTCAGCTTTAATTTTTGTGAGAACCGCTGGTGCGAATCTTCTGGGAGTTTGTTTGATGGGTCTCTTGCCATCTTTGATTGGCAGTCTGTGTTCGACCAACTCCCTCTTTAAACCAGGCATCTCGTCATAATCCCATGCGAAGCAATCTTTGTTTTCCTTAAGGACTTCGATCACTTCCTTCTTGAGGCCTGGGCTAAGTTTAGCACTTATGTAGGTTACTCTTTTTGTTTTTTCATCCCCTAAGTTGACTTCTTCGAGTGGATCCTGTGCCAACATTTTGGCACCTGAGTTTATGGGGTCCCTTTCGAAGCCTAAGGATTCTTTATCATAGATGGCATCCAACCTTTGATCCATCTCAAACTCTTTGAAGGGTGAGCATTTCGAACCCTCCCCACTGACTTCGTTCGTCTTTATAGTTGATTTATTTATTTCAGCCTCTAAGGCCGCTTTTGATTCGTTCTCAGCCATATAGGCCGAAATCCTTTCGAAAAAGGTAGACTCAGTCATGGCTAAGGTTGTCGAAGTCCCAGCCTGCTGGCCGTTTTTGTATAGTGCTTTCGACTCCCTCTTCTTCACTGATTATTGTTCTATCCCAGTAAAGGCCATCATGACGAAGGGTCATGTAGTAGTGGGCGTTTCTAGTTTCATTAATCTCATCATTTGGAACACACGGAGCAATCTTTGCCAGATTTTTATCATAATCCCTCTTGTCAACTAAATTGACAGTTGACATAAAGTAACTCTGGTCTGCTTCGATGTTTTCCACGATTCCATCATCTCTCCACAGAACTAGTCGCTGATGCATTGACGAAGGAACTGCCCCCACGCCATGGATCCACTCTCTTCCCAGCAGTAGGTTATAGTTGGCCTTGGCTTCGATCACCATAAACATGGTGGGCCTACAGCTTGAGCCTATTGTCAATTCCAACTGGACCACCCCCAGTATTTTGCCCACTTTTCCCTCATAATTGGACAGAACCATATTATGGGGCTTGATGTCTCCTTCGCGGATCTCTAATCTTTTTAGCATGAAATGGGGTATCAAATTGACTGCAGCACCCCCATCCACTAGAACTTTGTTCACACCATGGACACCAACTTTCGCCCGAATGAAAAGTGGCTTGAGATGGTTCTTCATTGCAGGTTCTGGACGTTCGAAGAATGCATTTTATTCCTCAACAGCCCCATTGTCCATCACATAGTAGCACACGGGCCTATGTTTCATCAAATCTGTGGTGTCTTCCTCCTCATATTCGTTGATTTCGGTTTCCTGCCCAAATTCGCAGGGAAGCACAGACACCACGTTACAGTTCAAGTTAAATGAAGACTCCCCCTCCGATTCGAAGTTATCTGTTATCATATCTTCGTCCTCTTCCGGGCCTGGGGTGTATTCCTTTGGTTCATCGCGTTGTTCTTCAGAGAAGAGCCTCCTATTGACTGGAGGTTTGTCTTCAGTTTGATTTTTTGGTTTGTTGGTGCTAGATTCACCTTGGTTTTTCGTTGAAGTAACCCCTTTGTTTGCCACAGCTTCTCTCTCAGCCTTTCGAATCCTTTTTGCTGTGTTGAATTGCCTCCTGTATGTCACAGCATGGCGTGCATTTCGTTCAGCGTTTCTCCATCTATCTTTGCCTTTGTCATTTCTGACCTGTAACCATCTATCGGTTGGCACTTCAGCAGGGAGTTTGAAAGTCACTCTTCGAGCAGCCTTGGGGTGAGGGCTATCAGGCCTTCGCTGTTTGTGTCTGCTGTCGAAACGTGGGCCCATCTGGGCAGTTTCTTGATGGTTCCAACAAGGGGCGAAGGGAATCGTTTCGAAGGCCCTGGCCATGCTTTGGTCATAGACAGCAGAACACCTTGGGCAAATCAAGCACTTGGTTGCCCCTTTGTAGCAGCGAAACACGAATTCCAGCAAACTTTCTCCAGCCTTGGGATAACACCTAAAAAGCTGGTTATCCTGGCGCCAATTGTTGCCAGTTCGAGTCCTCTGTACCCTTTCGAAATTCGCAGTGATTCTTTTATTGCAGAGGATGTTGCACCTAGGGCACAATATCATGCCTGAATCTCCTTTGTGGCATGTCATGAGATAATCCTTGAGACTAGCATCTCCAGTGTGATTATCCCCCATTCTATACTTTTCCTTTTCTAAATATTTTTCCACTTCCTCCATCTCAGAGAGAGGTCTTTCCATATCCACCATATTTATTTCCACATCTCCCTCTTTAGCTTCATCATCACCCCATCCTGTGGGCTTTATATCCTCAATCTGAACCTTCGAACTCTCTGGGGCAGAATATTTTACCAAATAGTCAAATTTTCCACTGGGTTCCCCTAGAGTGTCCCATATTTCTTTCTGGAGGGAAATTGGCTGTGTGATTTGGACTTTCTCCAATTCCAGCCTCAAGCCTTCAGTGACTTGTGTTAATTCTTGGTTTTGATTTCCCTGGCCTTCAGTAGCCTGGGTTTCTCTTGCAACAGCTACAGGGGCGGCAATCGGAGTCTCTGGCGTATTCTGGATGTCTTCAGTGACCTCCTCGCTGACTTCGACCATCACCCAGTTTTCAACTCCAGTACCCTTCTCTCCTGTTAGGGCGTCTCTTTGATCAGTTTCCACCATGTTGACCTCTCCAATGCATGCAGGCTCGGAGTAGTTGGTGTCTGCGACGTCCAAGGGATCTTCATCTACTTTCATCTTCGCCTTATCAGCAAACTTTAGTCTGCCATCTTTGATCGCGTTTTGAATCAGGTCCCTGAAAAGAAAACATTGTGAGGTTTTGTGGCCTAGGAAACTATGATATTTGCAAAATCCTCTCTTTTTTCTCTGATCCAAAGGAGGTATTTTGACATTTGATGGCACAATTAGTTGGCCATCTTTGACAAGTAAGTCAAAAATCTCGTCACATTTAGTGACATCGAAGGTATAAACCTTCTTTGGAAATTTGTCACTTTTTTCATTTTCAACAATATCTTTCCCTTTTGTGGGAACTAACAATTTGCAGGAATAAGGCGGGGCCTGTTTTAATTCAGCGAGGTCGATTTCGACCTCTTCGAATTCGAATTCAGGATATTCTTCTGCTTCCTCAGTCCCAACATAGGAAATCCTTTCTTTCTTGCTATTCTTAAAGACTCTGGCTTTTTCGGCCTTTAGTCTATCGACTTGTCGAACCCTATCGGCTAACTGAGCCATATCCCTCAAATATTGAGTGTCTAGTTTCTTTCGAATAGAATAATCCAAGCCACCAGCGGCCATTTCGACTAACTCATGTTCAGGCACTACTGTGTAACATCTGGATTTCAAAAGCCTAAATCTATTCAAATAATCATCTATGGGTTCGGTGAACTTTCTCTTAACACTGGCCAGTTCCTTCAAACTTATTTTCGACTGTCCCATGTAAAATTGTTCATGGAATAATCTCTCTAAGAGAGCCCAAGTGTCAATTGACCCAGGAGGCAAAGTGGTAAACCATGTGAAGGCGTTTTTTGTCAAGGAACTTGGGAAGTATTTGATCCTGAGATCTTCATTATTGGCTATATCTCCCGCTTCGGTTAGATATCTCGCTATGTGTTCGACTGTTGACTCATTGGTATCCCCAGCGAACTTTGTAAATTTAGGGACTTTATATCCCCTTGGTAAATCAGTATGCATTATGCAATCCAATATAGGAGAAGCGTAATTTGGCCTCCTCATTCCTGTGTTGAGGCCATTCTGGGCCATGACTCTCTCTATCATGGTGGTCAGGTTGTTTTCTGCCAAGATGTTATCGTTTCGAATTCTATGACCGACGGCATCAGCATCTTGATTTCGACCAACCAAAACAACTCCCCTAGGTTGTTCTTCTCGAAACTCTGGGGCTTCTAGCCTTTCGACCCTTGCCCCTGGTTCCATAATTTCCCTTTGTGGGCCCGGGATTATTGGGGCTTCTAACCTTTGTGCCCTGGCCCCTAAGTTAACTTCTTCTCTGGGTGGTCTATAAATCGGGTCGTTAGCAATTTGTTCTATAACAGGCATGTTTGTTCGAAATCCCGCCTGATTCTGCCTACGCCTTTCTGGGGGAGCAAAGAAATCTGCTATTCGACTCATATTGTCAGCGTTTTCCCTGTTTGTCACAGTCACATTTTGCACTATTGGGGCAAATATCTCCTGCATGGTTTGTGCTAACACCCCTATCATATTATGGTTACTGTCATCCATCAATTGCCTAAAAGCCAACTGGTTTTCTGTGGTTAGGATAGGAATTGTGCTATAACCCACCGACCCTTGGTTATTTGTCATAAACTGATTCGCCCCAGACCCAGACCCTAGTTGTGGAGATGAATTCGATGTGGAATTGTGTAAACCTACCATAAAAGATGTTGGCATTCCATAAGAGGAATTTCTGGTTCTATTCCCATCGAAACCGGGTGGTCTAGTTAATGGAGTGGCGAAATGGGATTGTGTCCCTGATGGTGGAACGAATCCCCCAGGGTAGCCAATGGTTCCAGTATTCCCTAAGATCGAACTATTAGTTGATATGCCACTTACTCCATTGGTGGCTATGTTACTGGTCGAAGATGCAACAGACTGTGCATTCGAAGGGATTACATTAGATGTTCCGATCGAAGTGGACGCGTTAGTGCCTGTTGCATGTGGGCCATTTTGGTCCCCTTGTTGATTGTCTGAATTAGACATTTTGTCCAAACGTTTTCTTCTGGATAAAGGTTGGTTGCTGTTGGTTATCTTACCACTTCTCAGGTTCATAAAACAGCAAACTTCTTAGGTTCCAACGTTTTTGTAATGGTTATGTCTCAACAATCCTTATTTCTAATATCCAATTATTGGGTCCCACCAGGTGTGCCAATTTGTTTCCAGTGATTTCTGGTAAACAACCGCTAGTCTTCCAAACTATCAAATAATCTTTCTGACTGTTATTCAATCCCTCTGGTAACTAACAGGATCGACTAGATTGATCCTAGGACTCCTTGGATATTAAGGTTACTCTCACGATCGAACATATATTCATGGTTTATATTGTATATGTGTTTGGCTTATTTCGATTTCTCTCTCTAAAAGTCTAAAGATGTAATCAAAATGTGTGTGAAAACTAAGTTACATGAATAAATGCTAATTGTAATGCTAATTGTAAAGACATATAAAACTGCATAAAAGTGAAATAAATGGTTTCGACTTACAAAACAGTTAATATAAAGGATTTCTGGAACGTAAAAGGTTTGACTTTAAGGCTTGAAGGTAAAGGTATGGAAAATATGACAGTTTTCTGAGATATAAAGTGCTTGAAATATGAAGAAACCATTAAAATGTAAAACTTTGAAGAAGAGATTTCGAAGTGAAAAGACTGTAAACAAGAAAACTTGTAAATGTTATTTGACAAAAGGGATAAAGGAAAGTACTGGAAATGGTAAAAGGTTTTCATTAAATCAGAAATACATGGTGCTATCATACATACATTCTCTTGCATTCGTTTCCCTTGCCATGTGGTAGTTTGAATGTTACTGAGTATTTTGTATATTAGATATGACACACGAAATCCTAATACTAAGACTTCTATTTATACTAATTCGACCATAACGGTCTTGCTATAGGATTATGCCACGTTTAGAACATGCAGGACAATGCCTCTTTCATCTTTCCACGTGTCCCCAAATGCTCCAACACATAACTTTCAAACTTCGAAAGTCTCGCTTCCATTTGAATTTCAAATGCTTTGGTGCTTCTCCGTTTCGAACGCTCTTCCTAGACACAGCCTTGTTGTTATTTCGAGACTTCTTTAGATATGTTCCCATAATTGCCACTCGAAGCTCCAAGCTTTGACACACCTATTCGAAACACTGCTTCTGCTACTTCGAAACATGACGCTTTACCTCATTTCGATCAAAACGTTTAATTCCTTTGGCTTCTAATAATATTATCAAAATCTTCAGCCAACAATGACTTGCTTGACTTGTTTACAAAAATAGTGGTTACTTCCTCTAGAGCTTACACCCTAAGCCCAAAGCCCAAAATATTTTTTTGTTACTAAATCAAATCTAATTTATTCTAAACCTAAATCAAATCTATTTAAATCTAAAACAAATTAAATCTTTTCGACACATAGTTTCGACACATTGGATTACAATTTAACACGCCACCTAATTCATTGTGTCTAAACTATCTATGTTCATCATGGCTCTTAGCTTTCTGAATAGTTTGACTTGCACTCCCTTCGTCATGATGTCTGCAATCTGATTCTCAGTTCTGCAGTGTTTCAAATTCATCTTCCCATCTTCTACCTGCTCTCGAAGATAATGGAACCTTATTTCGATGTGCTTACTTCGACCATGTGCTATTGGGTTCTTCGCCAGATTAATAGATGACATGTTGTCGATCTTCATGGTAATTACTCCATGATTTTTTCCTGTTATCTCTTCGACCAAGTTCACCATCCAAGTTGCTTGACATGCACAAAGAGAAGCAACTATGTATTCTGCTTCGCATGATGATAATGCCACTACTGGTTCCTTTCTTGAATTTCAAGCAACTGGTGCGCCACCTAGCATAAACACATATCCTGCTACTGACTTTCGATCTTCAGCATCACTACACCAACTCGAATCAGTGTATCTCACTAACTTGCATTCTTTTCTTTTATCAACTGCAGAAAACAAAATGTCATAATAGAAAGTTCCTTTGAGATACCTTAGTATCATCTTCACTGCTGCTAGATGTGATACCTTTGGCTTCTGCATGAATCTACTTACCATACCTACACTATATGCTAAGTCAGACCTTGTATGACAAAGGTATCTCAATGATCCAATAAGTCTTATGTATTGGGTTGGATCAACATCATCTTCATCTGCATCTTTCGACAGTTGCAGTCTTGGTTCTGCAGGTGTCGAAGTTGAGTTGCATTCTTCCATCTCAAACCTCTTGAGAATTTCTCCTGCATATCTTCTTTGATGCATCATCAAACCTCTACTGCTCTTGTAGAATTCGATACCAAGGAAATATGAAATCTCACTCAAATCAGACATTTCAAATTCTTTGCTGAGATCACCTTTGAAGTCTTCAATCTCACTTTTACAGCTACCTGTTATCAACAAATCATCTACATAGAGACATAGTATAAGCAATTTACTCTTGCTTCTTCTTACATATACTCCATGTTCAGTTGTGCACTTCACAAATTACTTCTCCCTTAGAAAACTATCAATTTTCTTATTCCAAGCCCTTGGAGCTTATTTCAATCCATACAGAGCTTTATGTAGCCTGTACACCTTTCTTTCTTCGTCATGTTTCACAAACCCAACTGGTTATTTAACATAGATTTCTTCATATAAGGGTTCATTTAGAAATTCACACTTCACGTCCATCTGACATATGTGCCAACTGTTTATTTCTGCTAGACCAACAACCAACCTGATTGTTTCGATCCTAGCAACAGGTGCAAAAACTTCATCGAAGTTTATTCCTTCTTTCTGTAGAAATCCTTTCGCCACAAGTCTTACTTTGTGTCGAGTTACTTCACCTTTCGAATTCATTTTCACTTTGTATACCCACTTGACATCAATTGCCTTCTTGCCTTGAGGCAATTCGACAAGTGACCAAGTGTTGTTGTCTTCGATAGACTTTACTTCTTCATTCATTGCTTTCACCCACTTCAAATCTTTTAATGCTTCAGCTGCATTAACAGGTTCGACATCTGCATAGAAAACATAATGTACCAGCTCACCTTCATCATCTATTACATTATCTGATGTAATCACACAATCTTACAATCTTGCAGGCATGCGTCTTGTTCTTTGAGGCCTACTTGTACTTGGTATATTTGTTGGTTCCTCTTGTCGAACTTCTCTTTCGACTTGAGTTTCTGGCTCTTCAAGAAGGATTCTCACTGAATCTTTCTTGATATTTTCAGTCCAATCCCATTCTTTAAACTCATCTATGATCACGTCCCTGCTGATCACAATCTGCTTTTTCACTGGATCGAACAACTTGTAGCCTCCTGTCGAATGATATCCAACTAGAATCATTTGACTTGACTTGTCATCAAGTTTTCTTCTCAACTGATCTGGCACATGTCTATGTGCAATAGATTCAAATACCTTCAGATGACTCAAGCTAGGCTTCACACCAGACCAACATTCTTCTGGAGTAATTCCTTCTAGCTTCTTTGTAGGACATCTGTTCAAAATGTATGTTGCAGTCGAAACAACTTCACCCCAAAACTCTTTAGGTAAATTCTTGCCTTTCAACATACTTCTCACCATATTCATGATGGTTCGATTTTTCCTTTCTGCAATTCCATTTTGTTGTGGAGTATAGGGTGGCACCACCTCATGCACAATCCCTTCCTTTTCACATAATATGTCGAAGTCTTTTGACACATATTCTCCACCACCATCAGTTCTCAAAACTTTGAGCTTTCGACCACTTTGTCTTTCAACCATAGACTTAAACTTGGTAAATACTTCGATCACTTCACTTTTCTTCTTGATCAGGTAAGTCTATAGCTTTCGACTGAAATCATCTATGAAT
This sequence comes from Vicia faba, assembly GCA_948472305.1. Lineage (NCBI taxonomy): Eukaryota > Viridiplantae > Streptophyta > Magnoliopsida > Fabales > Fabaceae > Vicia > Vicia faba. Next base: position 943,026,908 of record OX451741.1, on the reverse strand, counting down.
GTAACAAAGTATTTGTTACCTCCCGTCGAATCCACCTGGATTGGTCCACATACATCAGAGTATATGACTTCAAGACTAGCCTTCGATTTGCTTCCTGCATCCTTGTTGAAGCTATTCTTGTGTTGCTTCTCCTGCACACATTCCTCACATACCTCGTTTGGAATGTCAATTTCTGGCAATCATGAAACCATATTTCTTCTCTTCAAATCTCTGATGTCTCTGAAGTTGAGATGGCCTAGTCTATCATGCCATATCCATTCGTCTCTGCTAGTTGCAGTCGAAAGGCAATTGTACTCCATCACATTTAGTTCAATCTTGAAGGTTCGATTCTGAGACATAGGAGCCTTCAAGATTAATCTCCCATTTACATCAACGACTCTCATCATCTGATCTTCGATTGACACTTTATAATTCTTTTCGACCAATTGCCCTATACTGAGCAAATTTCTCTTCATGTCTGGTATGTACAATACATTGGAAATTACTGACCTTTTGCCATCTTTCCTCATAATCATAACATCATCAATACCTTCAGCTGCTAGGGTATTGTCATTTGCAAATTTTACCATATTTTTCATTGAGGGTTTTATATTGACGAACCAGTCTTTCCTTCCATACATATGTGATGAACATCCTGAATCCAAGTACCATTGGTCCTTGAATCTATCTTCATCTCTTGTTGTGACCATCAGCATCATCTCTTCTTCTTCATGTTTTGCAAGCTTTGCATCACTTTCTTGATTCTTTCGTTTTTCTGGACAATCACTCGCATAGTGTTCATACTTCTGACAATTGTAACATTAAATGTGACTCTTATCAGGTTTTCGACCACCACCTCTTCCTCTATTTGCAACACCACCTCTTTGGTTGCCTTGGTATGGTCTTCTTTGATTCGACACGTTTCCTTCAATTTGGTTTCCTCTACCATTCGATTTGTTGTATCCACCTATACCTCTGTCGAAACACTTTCCTTTGCCTTTGGTCTCTTTTGCTGAATGTGCCTGCAAGGCCACATCACTCTTCAATTTTCCTACATCTCTTTCGTTCATTCTTTGTTCATGAGATTCAAGCGTCACTTGAAGATCTTCCTTTGTCAATTTCGACAAGTCTTTCCCCTCTTCTATCGCCACCACTATGTGGTCGAACTTAGGAGCTAAAGATCTTAAGATCTTCGACACAACAGCTCTTGTTGTTAACGCTTCTCCACATATCTTGATTTGATTTACTAGTTTTGTAACTCTAGTGAAGAAATCAGATATGCTTTCACTGTCTTCCATCTGAAGTAGTTCATAGGTCCTTTTGTGAGTTTGTAACCTCACTTCTTTCACTTTCTCAGCGCCTCCAAAAGACTTCTCAAGGATTTCCCAAGCTTCTTTTGCAGATTCTGAATCACTAATCTTTTTGAAATTGTCTGGGCTGACACATTGATGAATTATAAATAATACTTTATAACTCAGCTTCTCAGATTCTATGTATTTCTTCTTTTCTTCTTCTGAAGCGTTTTCTCCAAGCGCTTCGACTCCATCTTTTACAAGGTCCCAAAGACCTTGACACCTGAATAAGACTTTCATCTATTTGCACCAATTCTCATAGTTGTCAACTTTCAGAATTGGTAGCGTTGCTGGATAGTTTGCATTCCCATAACTTGTCATCGTGAATTCTTCAATCGTTCTTGATTGACACTTCCCTTGAATCGAAACAAAGCTCTTGATACCAGATGTTGGAAATCCACCAAAGTCTATGATGAATTTCTACCACAATGACAATTTAATTATGAGACAAACAAAGAAAAGAAGACAAGACAAATAATTTCTGCAGAGTTTCTCTCTGCTCACAAACTATGAAAACTTTCTTATTCACTTTGCAACTGCAAAATACTATGAATAACTTGCTTGACTTGCTTACAAAAATAGGGGTTACTTCCTCTATTTATGACTGAACTTACACCCTAAGCCCAAAACCCAAAATATCTTTTTGTTGCTAAATCAAATCTAATTTATTCTAGACTTAAATCAAATCTATTTAAATCTAAAACAAATCAAATCTTTTCGACACATAGTTTCGACACATTGGATTAGAATTTAACAGTTATAGTTCAGCAAACAATATTGCAGTATTGATCACGTCGTTTTCTTTCGGTGCATAGCAATTAAACTATGTCAGAAGTGCTATATTTTACAAATTATCCAAGTGCACAATCCACCAAAGATGCCTACCATTATTTGCTCTGGTTTAACTTTTATTTCGCTTACCCCCTTGTATGATCATTGATTCACTGATTAAGATTAATTGAACAAGTTCCTGATTCGTGAACTTTAAGTAAGTTTAAGTGTTTATATAGGACACATTAGATACATTTAATTGTCAAACTTGTGTTTGGGAAGTGTATCTTCTTACATAGGCCTAAGTTCAATTTTTTATTTTAAAAATTTGTATTAAAAGTTTTTTTACTAAATTTCTAAATAAACTTAAATAAAATACATAATTTATTAATTAAAAATAATTATTTATTAAAAAAAATATTAATTAACAAATTATTCCAGTCAACATTGACGCATCATTAAAAAAATATATTTTAATTATCTATGTGAGCTGTGTAAAATTGGAATGGACTTACGAAAATTTTAAGTGAGATAAAGTTTAGGAACTTAAAAGTTGGTTTTTTAAATAGGATCTAAAATTTAAAAATTTTAAAAATAGGGGATCAAAAATATATTTAAGTCAAAATGAAAATAATATATCACGATAGATAGACAATAATTTATGATAGATTTGAAGAGGAAAATTGTATTTTTTTTTCTTTAATATTGTGAATAAGTACGGGTGATATCTTTTGTCGAATATGTTAAAGAAACATGATTTTTTTTCATAAAGAAATGTGAGAACAACTTCTCCCTATCACAAAAAGTTGAGTAGTGTACTTTCAATCAATCGTAAAATATTATTTAATTTTAATATGTTTAAGTATTTATTAAATAATACAATTGTTTGTTATTTTTAAGACATTTTACATTGAAGGTAGCTTTACCTAAATCTTTGAGTTAGGAGATAAAAATTCCACAAAAAATATTTGTTCTTGCATGACCAAACAAGTCATGCATTTAGTAAGTGGGTGGAGAATTTTGAAAGGACAAGGAGGCGGTGTGGTCAACGCTCCTTCGTTTTAGGTATGGGGGATGGAGACTTTGGTGGGAGATGTATCTAATCGGTTTTTGTTGAAGTCTTCTCTTTGGTAGAGGGATGTGTGGGCGGTTTGTGGTCTTGTTATCAATGATCATCTTTGATTTCCTAATAGTGTTTCGGGTAGATTGGGGGTTTGTGCAATGTTTAGCTTTTGGGATGATGTTTGGTTGGGTCATACCCCTCTCAAGGTAATTTTCCATCTTTTGTATGCTACTTGTTCTCTCCCCTATACTCCCTCTCCTTCTGTAGTAGATATGAGATTTTGGGAGATAATAGTTGGTTTTGGGAGATAATAGTAACCATGAATCAAATGCAATGATCTCCTGTTGATCATAAACAATGATCTAAGTCAATGGAATGGATCTATTATAATTCACATACAATGATCTACTATGAATCACATTCAATCATGAAAGCTAATAGAATGGATCTACTATGAATCACATACAATGATCTACTACGAATCACATTCAATCATCAAACAAAATGGAATGGATCTAATATGAATAACGTACAATGATCCATGTCAATGGAATGGGTAAACTATGAATCACATATAATGAACAACTATGAATCACATTTAATGATCAAAGTAAATGGAATAGATCTACTATGAATCACATACAATGATTAACTATGAATCACATACAATGATCGAAGTCAATGGAATGAGTCAATTGTGAGTTACATTTGATGATCAAATATGAATCACATACGATAATCAAAGTCAATGGAATGACTCTACTATGAATCACCTTCAATGATAAACTGTGAATGACATTCAATAATCAAAGTAAATGGAATGGATCCAATATGAATCACATACAATTATCTATTATGAATCACACACAATGATCAAAGTAAATGAAATGGGTCAACTATGAATCATATACAATGATCTACTACGATTCACATACAATGATCTACTATGAATGTCATACAATAATCAACTATGAATCACATTAGATGATCAAAGTCAATGAAATGGATCTACTATGAATCACATACAATGATCAAAGTCAATGGAATAAGTCTACTATGAATCACATACAATGATCAACTATGAATCACATTCAATGATCAAAGTTAATGGTTTTCATAGTTAAACAAAAGTAATAAATTTTTATGATCTCAATCTAACATAAGCCTAAAATATTTATACTGAAAACATATCAAGTATGAGAGTTTTTACATGAGCGATGCTATACAAGCCAAATGCTTTCTTCACTAACATCATGAAAAAGTTTAATATATTTACCTCATATAGTTGCACGCTAACAGGTTCAATTTATTAAATTTATTTCTTAAGTTCATTTCTTTCATAGCCAACCAATTCCCCAATTATCTATTCAGATACCTAAAAATCAAAAGACTTTCTAAACTTATCAAAATCTTCATTTTTTAAACTTATTTAAAAAATTCATGTCCAAACAACCATCATCATACAATTGACAATTCTTTTAAGCAAGTGGATGGATAAGTAGTAGGAAGAGGCTTCAAATAGACCTTGAAAAAGTAGAAATTGAAAACAAAATAAATTTTAAAAAATGAAAAAATTTATGTACAATTTTATAGCTAAGGTTGTTACTATTTTTCAATAAAAATATAATAAATATATTTAAATATTTTTTTAAAAATGAAAATATGAGACAACTTCATATGTGTAATAAAAAATTATATTTTTATCACATTTTCATTCAAAAATAATAAAAATTACACCTATAAAATTATATCTTAATTTTCTCTTTAAAAAATAGACCTTGAAAAAGTAATAGGAAGAGACTTTAAATAAATAAGTAAGTTATAGAGAAAATTATGGAAGACATAAAAGAGAGGATTATTAAGAATTTGAGATAGAAAAATTTGAAAAAAGAAGTAAAGAAAATTGATAGAGAAGAAAAGAATGTTGTTGTTGTTGGAGTCACCGAACAATGAGAGGGATCATTTAACAAGTGGGTGTCATATATAGGGAGGGGATCATTTAAAACTAGTGTTAAATATTAATTTTGACATTAAATTCTACTTCTTTATTATTATTATTAATTCAAAGACTAAGATAAATTTTCTTATTTTATTTCTTTATTATTATTAATTCAAATTTTCTTATTTTATTTCTTTATTATTATTAATTCAAAGACTAAGATAAATTTTCTTATCCTACTTCTTTATTATTATTAATTCATAGATTAAGATAAATTTTCTTTAAATACTCATGTGTTCGTTTTAAGAATATATCTTAACTTTTAAATTAATAATAATTGTGTGTTCCGTTTGCGAATCATAAGTGAATGTTCTTGCCTTACGAATGAACCATAAATGATGAGAGATTGATAATTGTTGATCTTGAACGGTAGCCCGATCTTTTTTATAGTGGCGCGAGATTGACTTACATGATTAGCATTTCAACACCAAGTCAGTTCAAGGTTCAAGATGAATAAAGTAAAATTGGAGATTCGAGATTGTGTACTTTCTTATAATGTGTGAACTATTTTATATTTTGGATCGAGTAGAGTGAACTTAAGATAGATTGGACTTTGGTTCATTTAGGCCTTTGAAGTGGCCTCGAGAATTTGTCGGCCATTGAAAGGATGAGAGAAATCGTAAGTATCGTTGATCAGCCTCCATGTTGTGGTCCGATGCATAATAAAACTGAATCACTTGAAATCAATTTTGTGTTATTTGAAATAAGTAAATAAGAAAATGATAATTCTAAATTATTAAGTTAAGTATTCTTCATTAGAAATCTTAATAACAGAAATTGATTGATCTTGTTGTAAAGTTACTATCATTTAATTTGAAGGTACATGGGTTTGAGATCTTATGAATATAAATTTTGTATTTTTTATTTTAAATTTAGAATTATTTAATATTATTACAAATCAAGGAAATTATATGTTATTAATGTATGTTGATTTAGTGCTAAAGACATAGGATGTTGCTTAAAAGTCCCTAGATTCAATTCATTCTAGGACAAATTTTTGTTTTTTTTATAATTTTAAATCTGAAGTATTTAAAAATAAAATTGAAATTAGAAATAAAAATCAATTTTGTATTTAAAAAATTAAAAATAAAACAATAAAATCCAATGAGATTGTCCACATAATTTTCAAAAAAATAATTAAAAAATACATGTGACATAAATAATACATGTGACCGTCCAATCAGTGTTCAAAAATAAATAAAAAATCAGTTTGAGAAAAATATTAACAAATGAATTAATATAATTTAGTTAAATTTTATAATAGATTAAATAAGATTTTTTTCTTTGAAACTAAATTTATTTTTTTTTAATTTTTGTGAAGGATCAAAATAAATTTTCACTCTAAATAAATTATACTTTTTACAGGTGTGTATGGAATAGAAGAACTCGTGGGACTTATATAAGGAAACAGGATGGAGCTGATAATACTTAATCTCATACCCCCATCCTATTGTCGTGTCTAATTCTCCTAGATAAGTCATTATAACTTCACCATTACAATCAAGTTCTGAACTTGTAGAAAGTGGTTGAGTTCGGGTTTTAACAATAGCATCATCTAATAGTTTATCATCCAATAAAAATATAGTTCACAATTTAATGCAGTTTGTAATGAAAGACAAAAATGAGGAGAATGAGAATAATGACATTAATTTAACCAAAATAAAAAAATAGAAAAACTTACGGTTCCAAAATTGTACATTTTAAAAATTTTCTTTTTTGATTTTTACGTGTATTTGAAACTTAAGTTAGAGATATTTATAATCATTCAAAATTTTAAAATAATAGATATATGAATTCTCTCATTTATAAATATTTAATTTTTCATATTTATAATTAGTATGAGACTCTAACTCACATTTAATTTATTATTCTTAATATTCATGAGCCCGTTACAACCACATTCCACATTTAAATAAATTACTTCAATTTGAGTTGCTTATGGAGAATGTTCTACTACCACCCATTTCAAATTTCTAAACTCATCGAAGTATGGTAACGTCAACAAGTTTTACAAAAATTTCTAAATTCATCGAAGTGAGGTAACGTCAACAAGTTTTGCAAGAGGGAGAGAAGAGTAGATGTTAAAGGAGATGAAGTTTTGGAGATTGCGAGAGGGATGATGGAGATTGTGATACTCAATGATGGAGATCGTGGTGATGATGTTCAGATGGGCAAAAAATTTCTAGTATTAGAGAAATATGTTTTCAAATATAATAACAAATAAAATGTTATTGAGGATTGAATAGAAGGATAATCGAGTAGTTTTACTTGTATATGTTAGTTGAGATAAATGAGTCTAAACTCTATTTAGAGTTTAATTTCTAAGATTTGATTCAATAAATGACATTACGATATGTATTCATATGGCAAGAAGAAAAAAAATATTATCCAATCAATGCATCACACCACACGTATACAGATTATTAAAAAATTTAAAACCGCGTGATTTTTATATTTTAAGATTAGTGATCTAACTTGATTAGACTTGGACCGTCACGGCTGGCTCCGAGCTGAAGTTTTGAACGAGGTGGGGGGTACCTGCAAGACACTCCGATGCTGAAGTGAGTAAGAGCACGAGCAGGCAATAGTAAGAGTATGAGTAGAATGATGAATACCTGACCCTCTGGAAACAGAGGGTATTTATAGCCCCCAGCGCTGGGCCAAGGTTCCTTCATTGGGCCGGGCAGGTTTGGCCCAATGGAGGAACTGCCAGGTTCTACGTGCGTAGTGGGGACTTGCACGTGGTCCCCTCCCTGGATGTTCTGCGTGAAGTGCGGGCGGACAGAGACGCGGTCTTTTCGGGACCCAGGTGAGGGTGCAGTGGACTGAGTCTGCCCTAGGAGGGGTGCTCGAGCTGAGGTCGAGCTGGATAGTAGGAGGTCGAGCAAGTAGCCCCAGGGAGTACGTCGGGCACGACTGTGATCCTTTGGTCGGCGTGACCCCCAGCAAGTCCGTTTGGATTGGGCCTTATCAATGCTATTGGGCCAGTCGGGCCCAGTCCAGAACAGGAGCCCCCCCAAGTCGTGGTTCCTTGGGTTAGGAGCCATGACTTGATCTTAGGTTGCTTCCGTTTCGGGGCCTCGTGCCCGGGCCAGAGACGCAGTTCCTCGTGGGGATACTCGAGGGTTTCCCCGTATCGTGCTCGGGGATAATCCCTCCGTGGGGAATGCTCGGGGATTCCTCAACGGCACGCGTCTGTCGAGCACGCGAGGTATCTTTTGGGAACTGTGTCGCCACCCTATGAGGATAGGGTCATCATTGCCTAAGGGAGTTGCGCGTCGAGGAGGGGAATCCGTGGCTGCCCGAGGTGACGTTTGGTATTCCACGTCATCACTATAAATAGGATCCTTGGGCCCCAGAACGTGTTACTACTCTTCGCGCTTCTCCTCTTCGTTCTGTTTCTGCTGATGTTGTTCTTCCCAGATTCTCATAGCACCGCCGCGATCTCCGTCACCGATTCCTTTCCTCCGTTGCCAAATCTACTCCTTGATTCCAAGTAAGTGACTTGTCTTCTCTGTTTTTCTGTTGTGATGCATGATTTTCATCGTTTTAGACGTTTTTAGAGGTTGTGCGCGTGGGAATAGCCCGGTAAACTTATGTTCAGCCCGACAAATTCATGCATGAGGTCGGCAAACACATGTTCGTGGCCGGTAGATACATAGTTTAGGTTATAATCTGCAGTGCTGCCCGGGGTCTTCATGATCCAGGGCGCCTAATTCTAGATCGTGCCCGGTAGACCCATAGCTCTAGCTTTAGGCTTTATGATGTTGCTCGCCATGTTCATACCCCGGGTCGACGTATTCACGAGTAACCGCGTTGTCGGTTTATTTAGGCGGCTTGTAGAAGGGCCCGTCGAGGCATTTGGAAGTCGGGGAGGTGATTGCTATTTGTTTCAAACCAACTTTGTGGTCGTGCGTGGAGCGACGCGGTTTGTCGCGCACTTCACCTTGTCCGTTTTGACGAGCGTATGGTTTCGTGCCCAATTGACTGGTTTCCCGTGCTCTATAGGTAACCATGGCGGACGAGCCGTGCTCTTCAGGACGCCCCGAAAGGGAGGAACAAAGTGCCGACGAGACTGTGAGTTTGATCGACACCGTAGAGGACCCTCTGTTGGACTGGGTGGGTGCCGAGCCTAGAGGAATCGCCTCGGTCTATAGTCGGCGCAGCCGAAGGCCATACGCTGTCCTTGAGGCGGGCCATGGTCAGACCGATTTTCAAAAGAATTTCGTCGTTACTAGACCGACCTTCACTGCTCGGATTTGCTCGGTGTTCCCCGAGTACAGTTTCCCCATGTACGAAATTGCATTCAAAGACCTTGGGTTGCAGCTGCCCTTCAGCGACTTTCAGGCCGGGGTCTTCGGCCATTTGGGGCTGGCCCCGTCGCAGCTACATCCAAATTCGCTCGCCTTTATCCAGGCGTTTGAGCTGACCTGTCGTTTTCTGAGGATTGGGGCGACTATACCCCTCTTCTTCAGAGTCTTCCATCTGCAACGCCAATCCCGGGGAGGAAAGCATAGCTGGGTTTCCCTGAAACAGTCGAAGAGACTTTTCAGGATGTACATGGACTCCGTGCAGGGTTTTAAAGACAAGTGGTATGTCGTGAGACCGGTTACCACGGCCGCTTTAGAGTCCTTGTACGAGGAGGAAGCGGTGATATCCGACGATGACGGGGAGGCACTTTTAGACAACGAAGGGCATCCAGTGTTGGGACGCACGGCCAAGTTTCCCGTGCATTGGATCTCTAGGCATTATGAGCACGACACTGGGTATTATCATACGTCTGCGGGCGACATGGGTTCCGAGGACGAGAAGGCTTATGACAGTCTTTGTCGGTATGTTGATAGCTTCCACCCCGCCAGATGGGCCACGAGGGAGGGGGAAGATGTCTTGGACGAGGAGGGTTATCCGACCTTCGAGGCCCGACCGATTGATACGAAGGCACTCGTGGAATGCCAGTCATTCGGGGAGGCTGCGCGTCTGCTAGGTCGTTTATTGTTTGAATTTCTTTACTTGTTACTTGTTTGCCTATTTGCTCGGCACTAACTCGGGTTCTTTCGTGCAGGTTCGATGGCTGGGCGAAGGGAGAGGCTCTTGAAGTTGTCTTGTGATAAGAAGGTGAACAAGAGGGTGGTGAAACTTCCTCAGGCGACGAGGATGGGCCCGCCACATAGCCCGGGCATTTCTCAGGCTACGAGGGTGGACTCGCCGCCTAGTTCGGGGGCTGCTTTAGCAGGGACTCCGGTTGTTCAGGAGGTCGAGCCACACACCGACCTGATACAGAGAAAAAGGACTCGGGTGGAAAGTCGGCCGGAAGTCGGCGAGGACTCCAGTGCTGTGAGATCTTTCGGGTTGCCCCCTTGTTTTAAGGAAGAGGGTTTCTTCGAGGGGTTTCCTTTGTCTGTGAATCCCGACGAAGCTGAAACCATCCGCCGGATGAACAAGGAAAGCCGAAGAAGACATCTGGCCGCCAACATGGCCGGGTTGGTGAAGATGGTCGAAATGGCCGTTGTGCTGGCCGAGGAGGGGGAGGACGCTGACCGTGTCAAGGAGTTGGAGCAGGAGAAAGCTGCACTCACCTCGAATTCGAGAAAGCTGAAAGCTGCCTTGGAGCGCTCCGAGGAGATGTTCCGCGAGCAAGCTGAGCTGCTGATGGCGGAGACGGAGGCGCTGACTCTGGAGAGAGAGAGCTCGGGAAAACTGGCCGAGGAGAGGGACCTTCTTCGTGCGGATCGTGAACGACTGGAACTCGACAACGGGCGCCTTGCCAGGGAGGTCGAGGATCTAAAGGCTGCTATGCTTCCTGCCGAGGATGAGTCAGAGGACACAGCTCTTCTGAGGAGTCGATCGGAACTGGTCGATCGTATTCAACTCCTCGAGGGGGATTGTGTTGGAGCTATGGCGGACGGCTTCGAAGCCGCGGTCAGCCAACTTTCCTTGTTAAATCCCGGCCTGAATACTGAAGGGGTGAGCCATATGTCGCAGATCATCGATGGAAAGGTCGTGCCTCCGCCCGACTCTCCTGTTGTCGGTGATGATGGCTCCGGGGAGACTGAACTGTAAGATGATGATGGGCATGTGTGCCTTGTTGATGTTTGTTTTGGGCCTACGTGTCTGTTCGTATTTTTTGGGCCTGCGCGCCCGTTGGTTGTACTTCATGAACATCGCCGGCCTTCTTGGTCAGTTTATATTTATTTGCTTTGTTGCCTACGGGCATTTTTGAATGAATGCTTTGTTTCAATTTTGATTGTTTGCCCGTGCTTGTGATTTATGTTTTTGTACAAAAATTTGCCTAAGTTATGGGCTCGAGGAGCGCCCGTAAGTGGCTGGGACTTAGCTGGAAAACTTGCCCGTCTTTTGTTTGTATATGTGCCCGGCCTCTTCTCGATGGCCAGAGTCACCTAAGTGGTGCACTCGAGGGGAGAGACTCCTTTTTGACCCTTTTAGATGGCCCGTCATTCTTGAAGATTTGTCGGGCAGATGGAGCAGAGTTGCTCAGTCGGGCGCACGGCCCGGTAGGCACTATTTGCCCTTGACGTGAACTGCCCATCGCGAGCTGGGTGTTCTGCCTTACAGGTACTACGACGGTGGAGCTCGGTGTAGGTATCCACGTCGGGCACTATCGATTGGTCTCGTTTGTTGAACGATGTTGTGCGGTTTAGTCGTAGGTCGGGCCTGTACCTCAGCCTCTCTATAGAGTCGGACGTTTTTTCCTCGTTGACCGAGCGCGGGTGCCGACGGTCGGGGGTCCTAGGTGTCGTTGGTAGTTTTTAACTATAGTACTGCTTTAGTTTAGCAGCGTTCCAGGGTCGTGGTAATGGCTCTCCGTCTAATTGCTCGAGGTAGGACGCCCCGGTACCGGTGGTTCCGTGGACGCGATAAGGTCCTTCCCAGTTCGCGGCCAGCTTCCCTTCGCGGGAGTCTTTCTGGTTCCTTCGTAATACCAGGCTTCCGATTTCGAACTCGCGCTTGATGACCTTGTCGTTGTGGCGCAGAGCCACTCTTTGTTTCAGGGTGGCTTCGCGTAGGGCCGCACCAGATCGGATTTCCTCGACCAAGTCGAGCTCGTCCCTTAGCGCCTCGTCGTTCATTTCTTCGTCGAGGGGGCTCTCTGTCCGTCTAGATGGTTCCATGATTTCTACCGGGATGACGGCCTCGGTTCCGTATGTTAGTCGGAATGGGGTCTCGCCCGTCGTTGAGTGGGGCGTAGTGCGGTAAGCCCACAAGACGCTGTGGAGTTCCTCGACCCATCCCCTCTTCGCTTCGCCGAGTCGGCGTTTGAGTCCCCGGAGGATGACTCTGTTCGCGGCCTCGGCCTGCCCGTTAGTTTGAGGGTGCTCGACCGAAGTGAAGTGTTGTTTTGTCCCTAGTCTGGTGACGAAGTCTTGGAACCCGTGGTCGGTAAATTGGGTGCCGTTGTCGGTCACCAGGGCATTCGGAATCCCAAATCTGGCGAGGATGTTTCTTTTGTAGAAGCGGAGGATATTGTGCGAGGTGATCTTCGCGAGGGCCTCGGCCTCGATCCACTTCGTGAAGTAATCGACCGCCACGATTAGGAACTTATTTTGATAAGTCCCTTGCACGAAGGGGTCCGAGGATATCCATACCCCACCACGCGAACGGCCATGGGGACGATAGTATGCTCAGCTCGTGAGGCGGGGCGAGGTGAATGTCGCCGTGTTTCTGGCACTTGTCGCATTTCTTAACGTGCTCCTTGGCATCCTGCTGCATTGTCGGCCAGTAATATCCTGCTCGAAGGGATTTCCTCGCCAAAGACTTACCGCCCATGTGCTGGGCGTTGATCCCTTCGTGTATCTCCCGCAGTACCTCGGGGACTGTGGATTCGTCTATGCATTTTAGGAGGGGGATGGAGAATCCCCTGCGGTACAGTTTATGCTCGAGCACCACATAGGAGCATGCTCGCCGTTTTGTGACGGTCGTCTCGGATTGGTTTGATGGAAGTTCGCCCTTTGTCAAGAAATTGTAAACCGGGGTCATCCAGGACGAGGCGTCTCCAATGGCGTGGACCTCGACCGGTGTCGAGGATCTTTCGATACTCGGGCGTGCCAGAGATTCTTGGATGACGGATTTGTTCCCACCTTTCTTTCTCGTGCTCGCGAGTTTGGACAATATGTCTGCCCTCGTGTTTTGCTCGCGGGGAACATGTGAGATTTCCGCCCGTACGAACTTTGTCATATGTTTTTTGACCAAGTTCAAGTACTCGATGAGGTTGTCGTTTTTGGCTTGGTAATTCCCCTGGACTTGGGAGGCGACGAGTTGGGAGTCAGTGTAGATCTGTACCTCGCGGGCTCCCAGGTCCTCGACTAACCTCAATCCTGCGAGCAGGGCCTCATATTCTGCTTGGTTGTTTGACGTCGGGAAGGAAAGAGCTAGGGAGTGCTCAATCACTACACCCTCTTCGTTTTCCAGAAGGATTCATGCGCCACTTTCGGACGAGCTGGATGCTCCGTCGACGAAGATGGTCCACTTGTGTTCCTTCTCTGAGGGTAGGTCATGAGTGGTCATCTCCGCGACGAAGTCGGCCAAGGCCTGTGCTTTCAAGGCTTTCCTACTCTCGTACTAAATGTCGAATTCAGAGAGTTCCAAGGACCATTTCAGCATTCTGCCCGCCATATCAGGCCGACTCAGGAGTTGCCTCACCGGTTGATCGGTTCGCACGATGATCGTGTGGGCCAGAAAATAATGTTTGAGCCTCCTCGCCGCGTTGACGAGGGCCAGGGCCACCTTTTCTATCTGTTGGTATCTGCTTTCGGGTCCTTGCAGGGCTTTGCTCGTGAAGTAGACGGGCTTCTGTCTGTCGATGGTCTCGCGGACGAGGGCCGCGCTGATGGCTTCGTTCGAAACGGCCAAGTACAAATACAGTGGCTCCCCGTTGTCTGGTCGGGATAGCACGGGCGGCTGAGACAGACTTTGCTTCAGGTGGCGTAGTGCCTGCTCGCATTCCTCATTCCATTCGAAGGCTGCTTCCTTTCGAAGGAGTTTGAAGAAGGGGAGGGCGTGCTGAGCGGATCTCGCGACGAATCGGGATAGCGACGTGAGCATGTCGTTCATGATTTGTATTGACTTCTTCGACGTTGGTGTTGGGAGGTCGGAGAACGCCCGACATTTGTCGGGGTTGGCTTCGATTCCCCGTTCTGTTAGATAGAATCCAAGGAATTTTCCTGCCTTAACCCCGAACGTACATTTCTCGGGGTTGAACCTCATTTTACATTGTCTTGCTTGGGCAAAGATTGTCTTGAGGTGTGCTGCGTGGTCGGTGTCTGCTCGGGACTTGACGATCATGTCGTCCATATATACCTCGAGCATGTCTCCGATCTGTTTGTTGAAAACTCTGTTCATCATGCGCTGGTAAGTTGCCCCGGCATTTTTCAGTCCGAAGGGCATTACGTTGTAGTAATAGTTGCCCGAGCTGGTCATGAATGCCGTGCAGTGTTTGTCGCCCAGGGCCATCGGGATTTGGTTATAGCCCGAGTAGGCGTCCATGAACGACAACGTTTTGTAGCCGGCCGAGTTTTCGACCAGCATATCTATGTTAGGCAAAGGAAAGGCATCTTTCGGGCAAGCCCGGTTGAGATCGGTATAATCAACGCACATCCTCCATTTTCCATTATTCTTTTTCACGAGTACAACATTTGACAGCCAGGTGGAATACCGGGCTTCAGAAATAAAATTTGCCTCTAGGAGGTCTTTTACAGCTTTTTCAGCAGCCTCCGCTTTTTCTGGAGACTGCCTACGCCTACGTTGTACTACGGCCCTAGCGGCTGGATCAATGGCGAGGTGGTGACAGGCGACCTCAGGGTCGAGTCCGGGCATCTCCGCGGCGCTCCAGGCGAACAGATCAGCATTCTCGCGCAAACAGGCCTTGATTTGCTTCCTGGCCAAGTCAGGGAGGTCTTTGCCAATCTTCACTCCCTTGGTTGGATCTGTGCCGAGGGGGACGAGTTCAAAATCCCCGTCCGGTATTGGTCGGAGTGGGATTTGCTCGCTGCTGGATGGCTCGTCCTGGTCGAAGCGGGTGTCCAGAGCTATGGCATCGACTTTTGGTGGAGCTTTCTGGACTTCTTCCTCGGGGGATGCTTTCCTATCGGGCTCCTGTCTTGTCCTTTTGGCGGGTCTGGTCCCTATGTCGACAGTATCACGTCCCTTGGAAGCAGCGTTGAAGCACCTGCAGGCGGCGGCTAGGTCTCCTTGGATAGTAGCTACCCGTGCCCTCTTGGTGTAGAACTTCATCTTTAGGTGGACGGTCGAGGGTACCGCCGTCAGCTCTGCCAGTGTCGGTCTCCCCAAGATGCAGTTGTATAGAGACGGGCAGTCGATGACTAGGAAGCGTACTTTGACTTGTCTTGTAGTCGTCCCTTCCCCGAACGTAACCAGAAGCTCGACATATCCCCAGGGCTTGGAGGTCGAGCCGTTGAAACCTTGTAAGTCCAAACCCACATATGGCGAAATATGTGAGTCGTCCAGCTGAAGGGTTCGGAACAGTTGACTGTACATGACATCGACGGAACTCCCTTCGTCGACCAGGATGCGATGTACATCAAAATTGGCCATTCTTGCCCTTATCAGTAAGGGAATGACCGCGTTCGGGGCTCCGCCGGGGAGCTCTTCCAGGTAGAAGGTGATGGGCTCTGACCTGCCCTCCACCCTTTCGAACGTCACTGTTTGCGGGGGAGCCGCGTCGACCAGTTCGTCCAGCTTCCTCTTGGCTGAATTGATGGTCAAGTCGTTGAACCCGCCGCCGTTGATGACCAGGGCGGAGGGGAAGTATTCCCACCTGCTGTGCGTTGTAAGTGGCTCTTGCAGGTGCTCGGGGAAGTCGAAATCCTCGGGCCTGGTCACGGAGAAGGCAGTTTGGATGGGCACCGACTCGTCAGATGGTCGGGCGTCTTCTTCTAGCTCTCTGGTTTCTTGGACGTCACGACGGGGAGCGTCGCTTCGCCGGTACTGCGCGAGCCTCCCTCCCTTTATGAGGGTTTCAATGGCGTCCTTGAGGTGGACGCAATCCTCAGTCAGGTGACCATGGCTCCTATGGTACTGACAATATTTGTTTTTGTCTGCTTCGGGCTTAGCGGGAGCAGGGCGGGGACGTTTGACACCTCCGTCCTTAAAATCAGTGCTGGTACACTCCGCCAGAATGCGCTCGCGGGAAGCCGTGAGCGGAGTGTACTCGGTGAAACGCCCCGAAGGTCCTCTTTGTTCCCGGGCTTCCCGGGGTCTGTCTTCCTTCCTTTTCTCCCCGGTTCTTCGAGGAGGAGCCTCTTTGCGCGAGCTGTTGTTGGCACCACGAGTCCTGGGATCTCGGGCTCTGTTGGCCGCCTCCCTCTCCTCGTAGTCCATGTATGCTCGGGCCTTTTCGAGGAGGGCATCAAATGTCCGAGGTGGCTCGATACCCACGGCCTTTCTGAATTCCGTGCCGGGGAGGAGCCCTCTCTCCAGCAAGTATCTTTTCATATGGTCCACGCAGGGGACCTGTATTGCTTCCCGGTTGAAGCGGTTGATGAATTCCCTCAAGGTTTCATCCTGTCTTTGGATGATGGCCTCGAGGGCCGCCTCGGTCTTCGGATGGCGCCGAGAAGCTGTGAAGGAACTGATGAACTGGTTCTTCAGGTTCTGCCACGAGGTGATTGAGCCCGGGGCGAGTCCTTTGTACCAGTCCATTGCCACCTTCCGGAGAGTCGTGGGGAATAGACGGCACTTGATGGGCCCCCCGACGTTGTGATAATGGAGCATGGCCTCGAACCCGTCTATATGGTCGACCGGGTCCGCGACTCTATCGTACTCCTTTAAGTGTGGGGGCTTCTCCATGCCTGGGGGGATGGGTGCTTCCATAATAGCCTGCGACAGGGGACCGCGTGGGTCATCCTCGTCACTTCTCTCTGGGGACAAAGATGGGGACCTGTAATACTGTCTGGCACGTTGGTCCAGGTCGTGCTGAGTCTCTCTCGAGCGGGATGCTCGGTGGTTGAATTTTACACGTCCGTCTCCGGAGTGCCTTCTTTCTAGTATCGTCGGGTCACGACTGGGTTCTCCGGCCTGAATGATGGGCTGCCTCTCCAGATAAGGCCGTCTATGTTTTGGCCGGGGAGATGGGCTTCGAGAGGTCTCCCTGTAATGTCTCCGCGGGGGAGAAGGGTGTCGAGCTTCAGTCACTCGAGAAGGGGGAGTGTGTGGTCTCCGATGCCTCCTCGGGGGTCTTCGCTCGTCTTCAAGCGCCTTTAGTCTCTCTCCTTGGGCGAAGATGAGATAGTTCGTTTGATTAATTGCTGCGAACAGCGCTTGTGTTGTGGCATCCGCCCCGGAGGGGACGGGGACTTCCTAGAACCGGGCGGCTCTGTAGTGCGCGAGGGCCGCCGGGTCGTCCTCGAGTGGTGGTGGGAGCGAGGAGGATGATGCAGTAGCCCCGTCCCTGTAGGAGGAAGTTTCGGGGGCGGTCGTCGCAGGAATGGTGTTGTGGCCGGGATTGCCGGCGTTATCAAGGTGTCCGTTTTTGTCCGCGGCGCCGTTATTAGTGTCGACGACACGGACGTTCTGCTCATCGCGAGCTTGATCAGCCATGACAGGTAGTTGAATTTGAGCTTTGGTCTTTGAGTTTGCAAGACAGGGAAGCTAGTTTCCCACAGACGGTGCCACTGATCTAACCTGATCAGACTTGGACCGTCACGGCTGGCTCCGAGCTGAAGTTTTGAACAAGGTGGGGGGGGGGTACCTGCAAGACACTCCGATGCTGAAGTGAGTAAGAGCACGAGCAGGCAATAGTAAGAGTATGAGTAGAATGATGAATACCTGACCCTCTGGAAACAGAGGGTATTTATAGCCCCCAGCGCTGGGCCAAGGTTCCTTCATTGGGCCGGGCAGGTTTGGCCCAATGGAAGAACTGCCAGGTTCTACGTGCGTAGTGGGGACCTGCATGTGGTCCCCTCCCTGGATGTTCTGCATGAAGTGCGGGCGGACAGAGACGCGGTCTTTTCGGGACCCAGGTGAGGGTGCAGTGGACTGAGTCTGCCCTAGGAGGGGTGCTCGAGCTGAGGTCGAGCTGGATAGTAGGAGGTCGAGCAAGTAGCCCCAGGGAGTACGTCGGGCACGACTGTGATCCTTTGGTCGGCGTGACCCCCAGCAAGTCCGTTTGGATTGGGTCTTATCAATGCTATTGGGCCAGTCGAGCCAAGTCCAGAACAATTAGAATCTCAGAATGTTTTACAAAAATTACTACTAATCCTAAAAGATATTAAAAAAAATCATATATTTCTATAAACTATAACAATTAAAAGAATAATAGGATTTAATTGTTTTTCAAATTAGATAGACATTAAATTCTATCTGATTTTAAATTTATAGTTTTACTAAAGTTTGGGGTTTAACTATAATTTTACTTAAATTTGATTTTACAAACATGAATCTCAAACCTTAAAAATAACCTTAAATTTGATTTGGTTTTTAGTTAGTAAGATGTCTAAACTTATCAAAAATGTATAGATTAATTTAAATTGAATTTGCACATTTTTGTCATAAAGTCTAAATCAAAAAACAGGTTGATTTGAGTTAGATTAATCGGATACGTTTAAAAACTTGTGTAAATATATTTGAAAAAATAATTTAATTACACAAACTATCATAAAAAATATCTAACAAATACTTTTGAGTCTCCAATTAAATAGTTGAGTCTCTAATGAAGATTGTTCTCAGTACTATATTCAATTTGTAGAATAGACTAGCAACTTTTTACTACATATGAAATCAAATTAAAATAGCTTAACTTGTCCACAAATCTTTCAAATCAATTTAGAATATAAAAAATCCATGATTTTTAATTTCTTCGTATAGGTTGTAAAACGGCACATACGACACTTCATTCTTTGATGGACTTGTGGATAGAACATCAAAAACAAAAGATCAATTTAGAGTATTTAAGCAATCACAAACTCCATTGATGAAGAGCTTGAGCAATCAAAGGAAAGAAGAAGAATGAGATGAAGATGATAGTTTCATTGTGTGTTGAAATAAGTTAAAAATAGTTTATATACTACAACTCAATGTAACTAACTTAACAAACTATAAATAGAACCAATGCTAATATGACATGTGTCACTGCAAATTGAGCATGTGTGATCATGTGTGTATCTCATCTTTATCATTTGTTACCCCTCCCCTCCCTCCCCCCCCCCCCCCCCCCCACACACACACACACAAGCTTGTGGTTGGTAGATATCTACCAAGGCAAGCTTGGACAAACAATTGAAGAAAGGCTTGGGACCTAAAGTCTTAGTGAAAACATCAGCAACCTGCGCGTGTAAAGGTATGGGAAGAAGTCTCATAAGACCAGCTTGAAACTTCTCACGAACCAGATGGCAGTCAATATCCAGATGCTTTGTGCGTTCATGAAAAACTAGGTTAGCTGAAACATGCAAGGCGCTTTGATTGTCACAGTAGAGAAGAGGAAGACGAGATGGTTGTTGCTTGAGATCCTGAAGAAGAAAGCACATCCATTGAAGTTCTCGTATGGCTGAAGCCAAGGCACGATATTCACCTTCCGCAGATGAATAATTCATTGTGACCTGCTTCTTTGATTTCCATGAAACCAGAGACCTCTCTATGAAGAAGCAATAACCAGAGATGGACCTACGTGTATCTACACATCCTCCCCAATCAGCATCGTTAAATCCAAGGATTTGTAAATATGAAGATTGGGAGAGAAAGATTCCTCGAGCTGGTGATCTTTTGAGATATCATAGAACACAAAAAGCAGCTTTGTAATGTGTTTCAGTAGGAGCACTCATGAACTGACTGAGTTGCTGAGTTGCAGAGTTGCAAAAGCAATGTCAGGTCGTGTCATTGCCAAGTAGATGAGTCTCCTAACAAGCCTATGATATGATGTCACGTCAATAAAAGCTGAACCATTCTCCTGTGACAAACGTGTAACAGAGTCCAAAGGAGTAGACACAGGTTTGCAACCAATGAGACCTGTATCTTTCAAAAGATCTAGACAACTGTTGTACCCCAAAATTTGCCCTCGCATTTTTCCACAAGAAATAACAACTTCAGGCTTTTCCTAATTTTTTCAGATTGGCTCAAGAATCGGTCAAACAGACTTTTCTCGTCAGTCGGACACAATTAGGGTTTTATTGATTTTCAGGGCTCTAGAATGGTTCAAACAATTGGCTTAGGGTTTTGGTTGATTTTGGCTCAACTTTGATCAGGCGAACGCTCTTTGGCATTTAATCAGAAATTAGGGTTTTGTGGGCACGTTCTCAGAAGGATTTAAATTCTACGATGCTTTGCAAGATATTCCAAGATTTGGTTTGAATTCGCATTGTTTGACTTAATCAGTAAAAGAATACATTTGGATTGAATTCACGTTTGTTTGATTGAACCATTCAAAGGATACATTCAGTTTGGATTTGCAGTGTTTGGTAAAAAAATCAGTAAAAAGGGGAATGCGTCTGATCAGTTATTGTGTTTGACTGTGCTTTGCTTTGGATGTTGGAAGCGCCAAGTTTATTATTTTGATCAACGCTGAATCAATGTTTAGTTAATTATTTATTATTCTAAGGATTAAATAGCTGGAATTTAATTTTCAGTTATTTTAATTTAAAGAACTATAAATAATAAATAAATAATTGAAAAAGGAGGAAAAAAGAATTAATTGGATAATAAAAACTTTTATTTATTTTTAAATTATTCGTACAATTATTGTTTACAATTTATTTACAACAATGATTTTACAAGTAATTTAAACCTAAATAAAACTATCCTAAATATTTTTTCTAATCTTCATTTCTTCATCTGCCATCCCTTGCTCCAGTGCTCCATTCAATTTTTTATCTGCAAATGAAAAAAAAGGAAAATCAATAGCAGATAAATAAATAAAGGAGACAGATAAAATTACAGTTCATCATTAAGGGCAACTGATTGGGAACAGTTAACCCTCTCTGCAAATCACGGGATTTCTCCCGGTTCACAAAGAGGGACGAATATTTATTTGCTAAACTTTGAATGCACAAATTTAAAAAATGCACAAGTCAAATTGTCAAACTGCATAGTTCAATTGTCAAACTGCATAATTCAAGAGCAAACAACATGTACAACTAAAAGTCCAAACTCAAACTTTCTGCCAAAAGTACAAGTTACTGTCACAAGGCTACTCAAAGCTATCAAAGAAGAAGATTTGGAAAGATATCAAAAGCACAAAATCTGGAAGAAAAGAGACAAATATGCAGAGGAAAATTAATATGCAAGCAAGCTATTTCTTTTCATCATTTCCCAAAAAAAGTGGCCCTTTCAGAAAAGTACAAAGCATAAACATTATTTTAATGCAAACTGTACTGGAGAGAGAAGAAAAAGAGGGCAAACCAATACACAGAAAATCAAAAACCAGCATAAACTACACCAGTCTCTAAAAACCTTGAGACTAACTGTCAAAAAATACCTCCCAATCCATTAACCTGCTAAAACCTGTCCAGCTCAAAACAAAAACAAAAATGATCCAAACACAAAGAACCAAAAAACATTAAACCTGCTGGCCTCCATCAAACACTCACCTTGCCTGAAGCCTAAACAAAAACCATCAGATGCCTTAAAGCCAAAACAAACTTGTAAGTTCTAAGACCATCACCAAACCTGTACCATCCCAAGTAAAACCTGTTCAAGCCTTACCAAAGCCTAAAGATACAAAACCTGCAATGGCCTAAAAACCCAAAACCAGTAAAATCACCAAAGCCTCAAACCAAGTGAACTCATCAAAGGCCAAGAGTCAGTTTCAAACAATACAAAACCTGAAGCCTAACCATTCAAACCTGGCACAACCTGTCAAAAACCATTCAACTCAAACACAAAAAAGAGTATAAACTGTGAAGCCTCAAAAAAGCCTGCCAACTAGAAAAACAGTAAGGCCATCAACCAAAACGCCTACCCTGTCCAGCCTTTCAAAGAACCAGAAATAGTGCAAGCATAGATTCAAGCATCAAGCCCTCAGAACTCAAGGAGTTCATCATAGGGGCATTCATAAAACACCAAATATCCAAGCATACTCAGGCAACTCAGTCAAACACAAGCTCCTAAACTTTTCAAAGCCTAAAGGCTCCAAAGAAGCTTGAACCTGTCTAAAGCATTCAAGACCAACTCTAAGCCCTCAGAAAACTCATCATTGGGAAGTAAAAAAGGCAAACATTCAAGGCAATAGAAAGAGGAGGTAAAGAAATACTGAGGCAACTCAAAGCAAGGCAACTCAGGGACAAGTAAAAGAAGCATCTCAAGCATACAAAGGCAACCCTAACAAGTGTTCCAAGAGGCCCTCAGAATACTCATCATAGGGAATTTCAACAAGCATTAAAGGCAACATAAGCAACGAGCATACAATAGAAGAGAAGAAGAAAGAAGTGAATTTACAAAAGGATTTTCAGTTCAATATCATCACAAAACCCTAAAATGGCAAAAAGGTAAAGAGTACCAGGGAGTTCATAAGTTCATCAGAACCCTTCACCGTCGAGCCTCCTAAACGCCTCCACCATTCCTTCCCCTCTTCAGTCAAGGTAGTTCTCTATTCTCTTCCCTTTTCAACCTCGTTAAACCAACAAAATCAAAACGCCTTAATCAAAAAGAAGCAGTAAACCATAAACATGTAAAAAGGAACCAAACCCTAAACGCGTTTAAACAAGATAAGACGATTACCTCTCATTCGGCTTCACTGAACCAAGGAAGGAAGGAAGGTAAAGCAGACGCTGATGGCTTAGGCGAAGGGGATGACGTTCAGACATCTATGGCGAAAAGATTGCAATCGGAGAAGACAAAGTGATACAAACGGCGCGTCGCTGTAAACCCTAAGCCAAATGTCCCAAATGAACAAAAAAACAGTGAACCCTAAGCTATTCGTTTCAAACTCTGGGCCTAATCAGTTTCATAAAACCTAAAGCCCAAGCGAACTCCTAATTCACCCCCCCCCCCCCTGTTCTATTCATTCCCCCTAAATTGCATTTGGGCCTCAAACCCTTGAGCCCATTTCTGACTTATTTCACACTATTTTTAAACCATCATATTATTTTCTTATACATTTAAATTAACATAACCCTTTTTATTTATTTACATCAAACATTGATTTTTTTTAAATAACAATTTTCAAACTTAGAATACTTTCTTTTCTTAAATTTTCTTTTTGTACATATCAAAGAAAATACAAGATCACAAATCAAAGATTAATTAAATAAACATTTAATTCTTTTCTTTAAGTTAACCATACCTTAATAACACACATTTAAATTCACATTGTCGCACCTGTAAATAATTACATACACATATACACATACACTTACACAATGTACTTACATTTGACAGTATACATTTGCTTATCTTATACATTGCTATACGTTACATTTATATTTGATCGATTCGATTTGGTTGTAATCTATTGGACACTACATTCCTAAAGTCTCATCCCCATTTGTGAATTTGTACCCCCACTCCTGGATACTATTTGTAATAGCGTAGACTTTAAATTCTTGCAATTTACCGCTTTCGAATTATACCATGGTTAGACCTAGGGTTTGCATGTACATAAAACCAAATGCTAGATAACCTAATACAAGACAAATACATGAAATCAATACACAATCACACTTGCACCCCCTAGGGTAATCCCACATGTTGCCTTCCAAAATGGGCCATGCTTGCACGTCGAGTTTCTTTGGCAAAACAAATTCAAATGATCATAAGTCCCTCGATGACGCTTTCGAAAGTTGCCTAAATGGAATGATCATAGTCCCTTCAAAGCAAATTGCCAAAGACACTTGGCACCATTGCATTCATGGTCCATACGATGACCTGCGCCTGTCCCGAACAAACATCCTAAACGCAAGATTGTCCACCAAATTCAATGGTGGAACAAAATTGTTAAAAAGGGTTGAAAACATAGAGAAAACCTTTGAGTACAATAGGGTAGACAAAACTCTTAGTTACTTGAGATCAACTTGCAAAAACACTTGCCTTCTTTTCAAACCACACTCCACAACACTTTCAAAACAAACTCTTCAAAAACATCTTGAAACATCTTTTCGAAAAGATACACATCTTCGTATATACTCAAACACGAGTCATTACGTTAGTTGCCTAAGACAAGGCATCTTCTTCCAAAAAATTTTCAAACACACACACACACACACACACACACACACACACACACACCACAATTTCAAAGCAATCGAAAATCAAGGCAAGTGATCTAAAAAACCAAGTAACTAAGAGCCCATGGATAACCATGGATGAAAAGGGTGCTAATACCTTCCCTTTTCATAATCTACCCCCCGGACCCACGAAATATCTCAAAAGGTTTTTGCTGTGCTTTTTAACCTTTCCTTTAGGATAAAATAAAAAGTTGGTGGCGACTCTTGCTCAACCGAACAAGTGCGAATACAAACGCAAAACTCATAGTCAGTTCTCCCACCGTATCACAACAACCATATTTGGCATAGAGTGATTCTTGTGGAGGAGCGAGCAACCTCTAAGCCAAGGAAAAACTTGAGTTGACCAAGATCTTTTATATGGAAAACTATGTTCATAGCAAGCTTCAAGTCATTAAATACTTGCAAAGATGTATCTTCCAAGATAATGTCATCCACATATACAAGAAGTGTTGTGAAGGATGTAGAAATAGTCTTGATGAAAAGAGTATGATCAGCATGCACATGAAAAAAGCTTTGCTCTTGAATAAAATTAGTAAGTTTCTCAAACCACTGTCTACTAGCTTATTTTAACCCATATAATGACTTTATGAGTTTATAAACTTGTCCTGATTTGGAAGATACAATTCCTTGAGGTGTCTTCATGTAAACAACCTCGTGTAAATCTCCATGGAGAAAGGCATTATTTACATCAAGTTGATGTAAATGCCAACCATGTATGGATGCTGAAGCAAGTAATACCATGACTATTGAGAGTTTTGAAATAGAGGAAAAAGTCTCTAAATAGTTAAGACCTTTAGTTTGGTTAACCCTTGAGCCACCAACCTGGCTTTAAACCTTTCTATAGTGCCATCAGCTTTTCTTTTGATCTTGTATACCCATTTGCTTTTATTGGAGAGACATTTAGGTGTGGATCCACAAAATCCCAAGTATGATTTCTATGTAGAGCATCAATGTCACTTTCCATAGCTTTGATCCATCTAGGATCTTTAGAAGCCATAGAGTTATTAGTAGGCTCAGTTTCAGATGCCAATGCTAAAATGTATGCTTAATGGTGAGATGAAATATTGAAACATTATAGATACTTTTAAATAGAATACTGATATGCTGAGGTAATAGTGGAACTACAAACATATTAAATGAGCGGGAGGTGAAGCATTTCTACTGGACTTTCTAATAGCAATAGGAATAGGATTATTTGTTAGATAATACTGATCAGAGATTATAATAGGTGATACAGAGGTATTAGGATCTAGAGACTCAAATTCAGCTAAATCAGAAATTATAGCGGGTGAATTTGAAATATATGAGTTATTTTGAGAAGTATCTTGAAGAATGTATTCATTAATTTCAAAAATGCCTATAGAATTGTCTTCCTTCTCATGAGTAGTATTGATGAAATCATCACGAGAGCTAACATAAATGTTATGAGGGATGGCTTTAGCAGATTTGATATGGCAGGGAAATTCCATCTCAAAAAATTTAACATTTCTAGATTATAAATATTTCATAGTTAGATATATCAAGCAAGGCATATCCTTTCATATTTTCCTTGTATCCCAAGAAAGCACACTTCCTTACACGAAGATCAAACTTGTGTGACAGGTAATGTTGATGCATAGCTAAGACACCGAAAAACCTTTAGAGATGCTAGGTCAGGCAAATCACCATATATAAGCTCATAGGAGGATTTATTTTGGAGGAGTTTGGTAGGTATTCTATTCACGATAAATACTGAATGTTGCACAGTATAAGACTAGTATTTCTTTGGCAATTCAGATTGAAACATGAGTGCCCTGCTAATATTCAGAATTTGTTGGTGTCTTCACTCCACTCTACCATTCTGTTGTGGAGTGTAGACACAAATTTTCTGATGCAATATTCCCTTGGAAGCATAGTAAGATGGCATGATGAATTCCAAGCCATTATCACTCCTTAGAATATTAACTCTTTTCTCAAACTGATTTTCTACCATTGATATGAACTCTTTTATTCTTTGAGATGTTTCAGACTTTGATTTCATCATGACAATCCAAACATGTCTATTATAGTCATCTAAAATAGTCAAGAAATATCGAAAACCATGCACAGATGCGTGTTAAAAGGATCCCATATATCTAAATAAATTAGATCAAACACATGGTGTGCATTATTATTACTGATAGAAAATGGTAGAATTTTCTGTCTAGATTGTTAGCATACATCATAAGCATTATGTACACTATATATATATATATATATATATATATATATATATATATATATATATATATATATATATATATATATATATATATATATATATATATATATATATATATATATATATATATATATATATATATATATATATATATATATATATATATATCTTTTTCATACATTTCATTCTCTCATATGATAAATGCCCTAGTCTTAAGTGCCACAACACTCTAGGTGCCAACTCTTTATTCTTGTGGACAAATATACTTGAAACATGTTATGTTGCACTTGTGATTCCTTCACATGTTTTCAAGTAGTAAAGACCATCAATCTCTTTAGCCAAATCAATCTTCTTCAAACCCTTGTTTTCCTATATCACACATTGATCAGTTTCAAATACAAGCCTACAGTCATGTTCTGTACACAACTTTGAAACTGAAATCAAGTTTACTTCAAACTGAGGCAAAAAAAGCATATTGTCTATAGTAAGCTCGTGAGACAATTTCACACTACCACACACATTGGCAGATATAGAATTACCATTAGGTGAATTAACTATTATAGGTGTAATTTTACCATATTTCACATACCAATTGAGATCATGAAAAATACGGTGAGTTGCTCCAGTGTCCATAATCCAGCTAGAATTATTATGACTATTAAAGCTAACAAGAAAAGGTTTACCTCCTTTTGTTAGATTGACAGAACTTGTGTTCCTCTCAAGCAAGTCCATCGGGTTTTGATACTGCTCTTTTGTCAGAGTCATACTTTCACTTGTAGATGATGCAACAGACTTGTTATCTGACTCATCTGTATCAACATGATTCACATAGGAATTGGTATCACCACCTCTTTCAAAACTTGGTGGCTATCCATGCTTTTTGTAGCAACTGTCAACAATGTGACCTTTATTTCCATAATAAGTGCATACTTTCATATTTCCTCTTCCTCTTCCTGAACTGTGTCCTCCTTTATTACCATCATTAAAGCTACCTCTGCCTCTATCATTACTAAAATATTTATTTGGTCCAGCAGCATTTACCATTCATATACCATCTTCAGCCGAACTGTTACCAATAGATATTCTTCCACATATCTTTCTTAATTCAGTGAAGTAATCTGAGACTTTGTTAGCACCTTGCTTCAAATTGGAAATCTCTTAATACAATTGTGCCCCTCGTATCCTATCACCTCTCATAAACCTATCTTTAAGATCGTTCCACATATCAATTGCATTATCAATGAAAACAACACTCTGTAATTGATAGATTAATAGAATTGATAATCCAAGTGCGTACCAAATTATTGCATCTCTGCCATGCTCTGTAATTGAGATCACCAGCATCTGGCACTTCTATGGATCCATCAACAAACTGATACTTGTTCTTCATAGCTAATGCTCGTTTCATCTTCATTGACCAAGCATGATATTTTTCCCCTGATAACGCCGATGTTACACACACGGTTGATGATTTTTTCGATGAATAAACGTAATAAGGATCAAATGTATCAACAACTTGATTGTTACTATTGCTATTGTTATTGTTTCTCGTTATGATGATGAAAATCGATCATTCAAACGTGAATTTCAATAAAAGAATAGAATACAAAATGAATGAATGAAACAGATTCGAGAAGAATCAAAACAGAAAACGGATACAAGAAGAATCGAAAGAGAATTACAGGAAAAAAAAAGAAGATAACAGAAGCAAGAAAGAAGATTACGAAGAAGCTGCTATTATCATGGATTAACAATTAGAACTTCTAACAAACAGCAGAAATAGAGCAGGTCGAACCTGCTCTGATACCATCTAAACAATCACAAACTCCATTGACGAAGAACTTGAGCAATCAAAGGAAAGAAGAAGAATAAATATGAAGATGATAGTTTCATTATGCGTTGAAATCAGTTACAAACAATTTATATACTACAACTCAATGTAACTAACTTAACAAATTAAAAACAGAATCAATGCTAATATGTCATGTATCACCGCAAGTTGAACATGTAATGATCATGTGCATATCTCATCTTTATTATCGATTAGAGTATAAAAAACTATGATTTTTAATTTCATATAGGTAATGAAAGAGTACATACGACACTTCATTCTTTGATGGACTTGTAGGTGGAACATCAAAAATATGAGTTTGTGGATAGAATATCAAGAATCCATTATTCAACTCTATTAAGATCGCGTTTCAATAATTTGATTTGATTTTTACACTAGTTAATATTAGATACTTCATCCGTTTTAAAATGAGTGTCGTTTAAGGTTATTGCATACGGATTAAAGAGTATAATAATGTTGTCACAAAACATTGTATTTTTACTAAATTAACACTATTAATGTGTTAAAAGTAGTGCACGGATTAATAATTGAATACATAATTGAAATAATAACAATCATTACTACATTGAAAAGTGATAACGACATTCATTTTAAAATAAAATTTTTCTTTTAAAACGACACTCATTTTAAACGGAGGGAGTATTAACAAATATGAACCCAACAGGACCAGATCTCATGAAGAACATATGGTGCCTGATTTAAACCTTCTCCTTCCTCTCCATTGAGACTTGAAACCCCTTAGGTTTCTCTAAATATTGTGTGTATCTCATTCGTGCAAACGATTATGGATGTGGATGTTCAAATTTCTTATCGTTTTCTGAGAAAATAGTAAAAACATATAATGCATCATTGCCAAAACATATAATGCATCATTCTTATCGTTTTCTGAGAAAATAGTAAAAACATATAATGCATCATTGCCAGCCTGAAGAGCTGTATCGATCCTCACTGCTTGGCATGTGATCCTTCCAAAAAAGGGTGGTAATATATCGGCATTAGAGTAGTTTTTTTTGTGATTGAAGTTTGAGCTTTTTCATTTAAATCAAAAGGTTACTTATTGAAATCAAATTTGCATATTCAAATATATCATTTAAAACTTAAATTAAAAGGTTACTTATTAAAAATCAAATTTGCATATTCAAATGTGATTTAAGTTTGAGCTTTTTCATTTAAATCAAAATATTACTTATTGAAATCAAATTTGCATATTCAAATATATCATTTAAAATTTAAATTAAAAGGTTACTTATTAAAATCAAATTTGCATATTCAAATGTACCAATCAAAAGATCAGACCAAACTATTGCACTACAGATAGGACATGTTTACTTCCTGAAAGTAGTACAACACCTTTCAGGATAGAGTAATGTAAGACTTCTACTTTCTAAATCTTATGAGTAACCAATTTCAAGGAAGTAATGAAACTCGAAATTTTTGGAACCTCAGATAAAACAACTAAGAGTAATTAATTTCTACTACATCGCAAATTGTCCACATTTCATTGATAAAAAAACTAAAAGAACAGAACCATATACTTAAAGCAGATCAAACGATAGTTTTTAAGGATCACAACGGACCCAAGACTCAATTCTAAAACATAAAAACCAAAGACCTGTAGAACATGCACATATTATAAGACAACTATGCGACATCGACATATTTAAAATCCACCACGAAGGCGCAAAACAAGGTGAAGAGTAGACTCTTTCTGAATATTGTAGTCAGCAAGGGTCCTTCCATCCTCCAATTGCTTCCCAGCAAAGATCAATCTCTGCTGATCTGGTGGGATTCCCTCCTTGTCCTGAATTTTCGCCTTCACATTATCGATTGTGTCTGAACTTTCTACCTCCAAAGTAATGGTCTTTCCTGTCAAAGTCTTCACAAAAATCTGCATACCTCCCCTCAAACGAAGGACAAGATGAAGGGTGGATTCCTTCTGGATATTATAATCAGCCAAGGTTCGTCCATCTTCGAGTTGTTTTCCAGCAAAAATCAACCTTTGCTGGTCTGGGGGAATACCCTCCTTGTCCTGAATTTTCGCCTTCACATTATCGATTGTGTCTGAACTTTCTACCTCCAATGTAATGGTCTTTCCTGTCAAAGTCTTCACAAAAATCTGCATACCTCCCCTCAAACGAAGGACGAGATGAAGGGTGGATTCCTTCTGGATATTATAATCAGCCAAGGTTCGTCCATCTTCGAGTTGTTTTCCAGCAAAAATCAACCTTTGCTGGTCTGGGGGAATACCCTCCTTGTCCTGAATTTTCGCCTTCACATTATCGATTGTGTCTGAACTTTCTACCTCCAAAGTAATGGTCTTTCCTGTCAAAGTCTTCACAAAAATCTGCATACCTCCCCTCAAACGAAGGACGAGATGAAGGGTGGATTCCTTCTGGATATTATAATCAGCCAAGGTTCGTCCATCTTCGAGTTGTTTTCCAGCAAAAATCAACCTTTGCTGGTCTGGGGGAATACCCTCCTTATCCTGTATCTTAGCCTTGACATTGTCAATTGTGTCTGAGCTCTCTACTTCCAAAGTAATTGTCTTACCGGTGAGGGTCTTCACAAAAATCTGCATACCACCCCGAAGTCTCAAAACAAGATGAAGAGTTGACTCTTTCTGGATGTTGTAATCAGCAAGGGTTCTGCCATCCTCAAGCTGTTTGCCAGCAAAGATGAGCCTCTGTTGGTCCGGTGGAATGCCCTCTTTATCCTGAATCTTGGCCTTGACATTGTCAATGGTATCAGAGCTCTCCACCTCAAGGGTGATGGTCTTTCCAGTGAGAGTCTTGACAAAGATTTGCATCCCACCACGGAGACGGAGCACCAAATGAAGAGTTGATTCCTTCTGTATGTTGTAATCAGCAAGGGTACGCCCATCCTCTAGTTGCTTACCAGCAAAAATGAGACGCTGCTGATCTGGAGGGATCCCCTCCTTGTCTTGAATCTTGGACTTAACATTGTCTATGGTATCTGAACTCTCAACTTCGAGAGTGATGGTCTTGCCAGTGAGGGTCTTAACGAAAATTTGCATCTATATTATCAAAACAAACAAATAAATCACAAGATGTTTTTAAGACTATCTTTAAAGATCACTGCAACACAGAAAGACCACATATAACAAACAAAAGAAGCATAAGATCAACCAATATAAAGACTTCAGTTTACAGGAAACATCTTATAAACTTCATAAGTTAACAAACAATCAATAAACAATTCAGGTGACAACGCTAAATTACACATACACAGAACAAAAGTCCAGATAAAACTAGAGATTTGAT
The DNA here is from genome assembly GCA_948472305.1 of Vicia faba. NCBI lineage: Eukaryota > Viridiplantae > Streptophyta > Magnoliopsida > Fabales > Fabaceae > Vicia > Vicia faba. Next base: position 942,995,224 of record OX451741.1, on the reverse strand, counting down.
ACATATATAAATTGTGTCAAATTCAGAACCGAAGCAACAACATAATATATAATCCTGCTATGAGAAATTTAGTATACAAACCTAAAATAGATATGAACGTTCTTCTATCATGAAAATATTGAAAGAAAATTTGCCAATTAATCAAAGAAAAGTTTACCAATGATACAAACAATAAGATCAAAATCATATATTCAACAATCGATTAAAAAATAAGACAAAACCCTAATCAACAATCGATTAAAAGAATAAAACGAAACCCTAAAAGTGAAGTCTGATCAACCAAATCAAAATCAATTGATCCAATAATTAATCAATCGATAGAACACAAAAACCTAATAATCTAAATCTTAACCAATCGATAGAACACAAAAACCTAATAATCGAAATCTTTGTGAGAAAAGATGAAGGTTAGAAGATACCTTGATTGAGTTTGCTAGGGTTTTCTTTTCTCTGCCACGAATCAAAAGTTTATATGAAAATATATGAATAATGTGTTACGGGGCTTTCCAATTTATAGCTTAAAATTATTTGAGGTTGCCTAAAGGTAACGGCAGATCTGCCAATTATGCCGTGACACGTGGACAAATTTGAGCTGTTAATGACCACGGCAATGTTTGGTATCAGCGTCGCCTTTGGCAACGGATAAGAATCTGATAACGCGTTCCCTTCCAAACACGTTTGCTTATTTCGTTTTGCACCGTCTCTAGATAGTTCTTCGTTTCTAAGTTTTTCTTTTAAAATTATTTTGGCAATTTGTATCCAAAAATTTTAGCTTCTTTTTTAGGGAATTTACTATCAATATATAAATTTTGATTTCTATCATATACTTATAAAATTAGACATCGCAAAAACTAATCAGATCTCTTAATTCATGATTATGAATTTAATCTAATCTTTATTACTATTTTAAATATTTTTTCTATCGTCTAACGTATTAAAATCATGTTTCATTTTTCGTGTCAGTATCAATACTATAAAATATGCTTCTATGATTATTGCATAGTCTTTTTACGTATTCCAACAATCTGTTATAAATATTTATTATGATCAATCTTAAACTCTCACACAATCACCGAATTCGAAGTAAACAATTCGAAAAAATAAATAATTTTTTTATATTTTTGATTCAGTTTCTCATTTTCATCTGATGAATATGGAATTCCTATATTTTCTAATTAATGTTGTTGTGTTGATGTTGCTTTCAATCAATTTTAATTAATTAATTTTTATTCATTGTATTCATATGATGGAAATAATGTTTGTTCATTTTTCTGTGTTGTTGATGTTGTTTTTGTTTTGTTTCATTGTTTACGAATCAAAATCTGAAATTCAAAGAAAATCTTTTATATCTTATATCAGCTTTCTGTTTTAATTTTTTTTTTAATTTTTTTTCTTCATACTTCTATAATGAATCAATATTTTGGAACAGGATATCATGTCCCGCATTTATTTTTTATTCATTGTGTTCGTATGATGAAAATAATGTTCGTTCATTTTTCCATGTTGTTGATGTTGTTTTCGTTCTGCTTCATCTTCGTTGAGTTTTTGTTTTTTTTTCTTTCTACTTCATTGTTTACGAATCAAAACCTGAAATTCAAAGAAATCGTCTACATCTTATATCATTTTTCTATTTTAATTTTTTTGATGAATTTCTATTTTTCATACTCCTGAAATGAATCAATACTTTGAAACAAGATGTTGAGATATTAGATATAATATCAAATATAATCTAAGTTAGATACGTTGAGATATTAGATATAATATCAAATATAATACAAGTTGATAAGCCCAAACCCAATTAGGGTTGTATATAAATAGTCATAGTTTCTATCATTATTATTTGTATAACTTAAGTGAATAATATAATCCTTATTTTCTTATTATTGTCTTTTTCTCTCCTCACTAAAAGTGTCTCACGCACTAACAAATTGGTATATAAGCTTTCAGTTATTCTTTTTGATCGTGTTTTCAAGAACTTCACGTTAAATATCGTGTTTCCAAGACAAGTGAATGAACCGCTGCGAAGATGACTGGTGATAAGGGCATTTTGAGTTCTCTTCCAATGCTTGACGGCAAAAATTTGATCTGATGGAAAAACATATGCAATCCTTGTTTGGCTTCCAAGATATCCTAGAAATGGTTATTGACGACGTTCCTACGTTGGTTGCAGATGCTACTGAAGCACAGAAAAACGCCCATAACAAAGTCAAGAAGAAAGAATGCAAGGTTATTTATTGCATTCAGACGGTAGTCGATGCTGCTAACTTCGACAGAATCTCTCATGCTGAAACAGAGAAGGAGGCATGAGATATCCTGGTCAAGTATTATGAAGGAGGTGAGAAAGTCAACGTTGTCAAGTTGCAAATCTTTCGTCGATAATATAAATTATTGTTGATGGGAGAAGACGGAAAAGTTGTAGAATATGTGTCAATAAAAATGACAAAATATTCAAAATCTTTAAGAGATTCAAGATAACTGTTGAAAACCAGAGTGAGAAGAAGATCAAAATTTTGCGAACACATAAAGGAGGCGAATACACATCCAAAGATGTTTGAAGATTTTTATGCAAAATATGGTGTCGATCATGAGGTAACTGCTCCTTATACGCCTCAATATAATGGAATTGCAGAAAGAAGAGACATGGTCATATTGGATATAGCAAGATGCATGTTGAAGCAGAAGAATTTGTCAAAATCCTTATGGGGTAAAGTTGTTTCAAGTGTAATTTATATTCTGAAAAGGTGCCCTACCAAGAAATTAAAGAATAAGATTCCTGAATAAGTGTGGAGTGGAAAATAATCATCAGTAAGTCATTTAAAGGTGTTTGGCTTTATGTGTTACAAGTATGTTTCTGATGCAAGGAGAATGAAGGTTGATGACAAAAGTGAATCTATGATTATGGTAGGATATCATAAAACTGGTGCATACAGGTTATACAATCCAATCAATGAGAATATTGTGTTGAGTCGAGACATTGTGATTGATGAAAATTTTGACTGGGATTGGAATTATAATGATGCAATTAATAAGCCATTGATGAGCTATGGTTTCGACGAAAAACTGATGAAGTCGAAGTCGAAGAAATTGCAGATATTCCTGTCGAAGTCGATGCCGAAATAGTTGCTGACATCCCTTACAATGTTAAAGTCTAAGAGGGTGTGGCTAGTACAATCCAAAGACCTCAAAGAACTAAAGTTCTTTTGGCAAGAATTCATGGTTATGAAGTGGTTGGTGATGATGACGTCACACCAGATAGAGAATTAGTTTATTTTTCTTTACTTGCAGGTGCTGAAATAATCAACTATAGTGAGGCTTTGAAGATTAAACAGTGAAAGTCTGCTATGGTCAAAGAGTTATAGGAAATCGAAAGAAACAACACATGGGAGTTAGTCGAATTGCCAACACATACAAAAGTTATCGAAGTAAAGTGGGTGTTCAAGTTGAAACACAATACTGATGGATTGATAGCAAGATATAAAGCAAGATTAGTAGCTAGAGGTTTTATTCAAAGAGCAGGACTCGACTACTTTGAAGTATTTTTCTCCAGTAGCAAGATTGGAGATTGTTCGACTAGTGGTAGCATTAGCATGCAACCAAGGTTGGTCAACATTTTATTTAGATGTGAAATTAACATTTTTGAATGGTTCTTTAGACGAAGTGTTATATGTCATACAACCTCCAGGGTTTGTGATTCAGAAGGAAGCAATTAAAGTATATAAGTTTCCCAAAGCACTCTATGGCCTCAAGCGAGTACTTAGGGCATGGAACAATAAGATTGACTCATACTTAGTCGAATTAGGATTTGTCAAATGTAAATCAGAGTATGGTTTCTATGCTTAAGTTGTAGCACAAGATATAAAAATCATCTACTTATATGTCGATGACTTGTTAGTAGTTGTAAATAGCTTTGAGAACTTGTTGAAGTTCAAAGAGCTGATGATGAAGGATTTTGAAATGTTGAATCTAGGAAAAATTTCTTATTTCCTAGGCATGGAATTTCAAATGTCGAAGCAAGGTGTGGTACTACATCAAAGGAAGTATGTCAAAGAGATACTCAAGAAATTCAGAATGGATGATTTGAATCATGCATCCTCTCTTGTCGAACCAAATGTGAAGTTAGAGAAACATGGAGAGGAAGACAAAGTTCACGTAACTATGTTCAAACAAATTGTGGGATCTCTGAGATATGTGTGCAATAGTAGACCTGATATAGGTTTTGTAGTCAGATTAATAAGCTGATACATGAGTGAACCAAGGGTGTCGCACATAAAGGTTGCAAGAAGAATGGTGAGATATTTGAAGGGATCGATAAACTGTGGAATACTATTTCGATGAGACTTTGAAAGCAAAGAAGCAACAATTACTTATTTTTTAGATGGTGAGTGGTGTGGAGATAAGGAAGATCGAAGAAGCACAATTGGATATTTCTTTTAAGTATTTGGTGCCCCAATCTCATGGTGTTCGAAAAAGCAACATGTGATGGCATTCTCATCATGTGAAGCTGAATATATAGCATGATCCTATGTTTCATGTCAAGCAATTTGGATCAGATTGGTACTTGAAGAAATGGAGGTCGAAGTTAAGAAACCTCTTGTGTTGCAAATCAACAACAAGTCAACCATAAATCTGACGAAGAATCCAGTTTTTCATGGAAGAAGTAAGCATATCGAAGCTAGATTTCACTTCTTAAGGGAAAAAGTAAATCGAGGTGAATTTGAAGTTAGGCATTGCTCAAGTGAAGCATAGTTGGCCGACATTTTCACCAAAGGATTGAAGATCGACAAATTCCTGAATTTGAGAAAGAAATTAGGAATAATTCAGATTGACTATGATTAGCGTAAGTTCGACGACTTAGATTATAGAGGGGTATATTGAGATATTATATATAATATCAAATATAATCTAAGTTAGATATGTTGAGATATTAGATATAATATCAAATATAATCCAAGTTGGTAAGCCCAAGCCCAATTAAGATTGTATATAAATAGTCATAATTTGTATCATTATTTATACAATTCAAGTGAGTAATATAATCCTTATTTCCTTATTATTCTCTCTTTCTCTCCTCACTAAAATTGTCTCATGCACTAAGAGATATCATGTCCTGCAAAATTGACAACATTGTTGATATCGATGATTCGAAGGAGACACGGCGCCTTGTTGTTTGTATAATAGATATATGGATTATTTTCAATAGCAAGGGTATAAAACACCTTGAAATAGTTGTGATGGATTCTAAGGTTTCATACCCTGAATGAGTATTTACCATTTAACTTTGATTTTATTATTTACATGTTGTAATTATTTTACATATTGTCATAGTATGTAACTATTTGCATTATATATATATATATATATATATATATATATATATATATATATATATATATATATATATATATATATATATATATATGTGTGTGTGTGTGTGTGTGTGTGTGTGTGTGTGTGTGTGTGTGTGTGTGTGTGTGTGTGTGTGTGTGTGTGTGTGTGTGTGTGTGTGTGTGTGTGTGTGTGTGTGTGTGTGTGTGTGTGTGTGTGTGTGTGTGTGTGTGTGTGTGTTGTGTGCGTGTGTGTGTGTGTGTGTGTGTGTGTGTGTGTGTGTGTGTGTGTTGTGTGCGTGCGTGCGTGCGTGTGTGTGTGTGTGTGTTTTGTATTGTAGGGTGATCGAATTCAAATTTTGATTCGACACGACCACTCTCTAAAGTGGGAATAATTTTGAATGAAGACATGACATGCCTCATAAATAATGGTAATGTGTATGATAATGACTTTCGATGGAAGTTTTGCGATCATCCGAAGAAATTTGTTTTTTTAAGTGGCACAACTGTCAGGTCAATGGATCTGAACAATATACCACCTAACAATTTTTTCTTCAAAGTTTTTTTGAATATCCTCCAAGGAAACTGTAAAGTTGATAGTCTTGAAGGTATTTCCGTTATATGACTTTACTAATTATCATTATCAATCAAAATTAACGAAATTAACTGAAGTCAAGCGGAAAAAAAGTTGTGGATTCTTTAAAACTGAGGGAGCATGGGTAGTAGTGTTGTTTACTTTAACACTTGATATTTATCTGTATCAAAATAACATAATACAATATTGACTGTTAAATTTTTGTATATAAGGGTAATGTCATTAGCTGGAGTTTGTGGGACAACTATAGATCCAAGTTTTTAAGTTACTATTTTGATGATACGAAAATGGGAGCCATTGCCATCGTTCTTACTCATGCAATGATAAAGGATTGTCAAGGTTGTTTCGTTTAATAAAGAATGTGTTAGAATATTTGGGTCACAATTGTAATGTTACATGTGTTAGGGCCATTATGTAATTAGCCAAAACTATAGTGGTCTAATTAATAATAAGTTTGTGGCTAAAAGCATAAATATCATGAAAAGTAATATTATTGTATAGATACCGTAAATCAATATCTAATTTGATGAGGGGTCAAATTAGAATATTGAAAACTAAGAAATAACCCTAAGGTTATTTATAGGGGTTATGGTCCCTATTTGTAGACAACGTGAAAACGGTTCATCTCAAAAATTCTCTCTTCATCCCCGTCAGAAGAGATTCAAGGAGGCATAAAAAACTCTATAAATTAAAAGATTAAATATCCGCAAATCTTCTGTGATTCTCCATGATAAATTCAGGCACACTTCCGCTTTCATTCTCATAATTGTATTCAACTATGAATTTAAGGGAGTTATTTAGAATTTTGTTCTTGATTTCTATATTGATAGAAATTATAAGGTATGAACAAATCTAATCAATGGTTTAAAAATCACACATATCCAATTCAATTTGAATTTTTGAAATTATTTTATTAGGGTTCCAAAATTGAGATTTCTTTTTTTTAAACGGCTAAAATCAATTATAAAAAAGGAGAGACATAGCATTAGACATGCCAATTTCAAAATGGTACAAAAGAATATTCTGATACAAATATAAGAGCCAACACCGCTCACGGCCAAACAAAAGACTACAAAAGCTGCCGATAAATGAAAAATAAGGCCACCAAAACTATAACTCAAATAAACAGTAAATCATGTTTTTTTTACTGCTATTAAATTATTTGACTTTAAAATACCTTTTAAATCAGACTGATCATCGAAAGTAAAATTGATGATAAAAACTTATAAGAACTCTAGTTTACCGAAACAAGTTTTTATTTTTATTTCTGCAAGGGGCAGAGGTATATCAAACTTTGTTCAGTGTGCTATAATCTATAATGTAATGCTAGTGGTGATTATTTACATACTATTTGTTTTCTCATTCTCATGATAATTGGTGGTTTTAAATGAAATATAATATCCATTTGTATATAATATGAGTAATGATAATTTTGTTAGGAACATGGATTTATTAAAATAAAGTAATTTTAATAATTTTTTTTGGGTAAATTTTTTTTTAATTATGATTATTAATATATATGATATATCACATGATTATTGTTTTGTTGTACTTCGCATAATAAAATAGATAAAGTATATTTTGTTATAATTTTTGTTCAAGTATTGACTATGAATTATATTTTTATATAATAATTTATCTTTTTGAGTGAATAATTAAAATGAAGAAAAAAAAGATTGTTAAAGTGATTTTTTTAATGAAAATTGCTTATAAAAATATTAAATAATTTTTGTTTGTATGTATGTAGGGTTAATAATTAATAAAAATGAATTCTTAATAAAAATATATTAAAAAATGATTATATATAAATATAAAATCGCATATCGGAAAAAAGTTTGATTAATTTGATTGGTCATAATAGAACTTATATTTTCTAATTGTATGGGTTCGATTCAATTTAATATTATTTATAAAATATTCCATCATTTTTTCTTTCAGAAATTTTATTGAGCGAAATTTTTTCATCATCTTCATTGTTCAAAAAATATATTTTATTTGATGAAGTTTTTTTATTAACATACAGTGTATCTTTAAAACATATTTTCAATTATTTTTTATAAATTAAAGAATAATTTTGACATGTAATTATTTAAATATTTATCATTAAAGATATTAATACAACAAAAATCACATAATTTTTTAAAATGATATATCTAGAAAACAATATATATTTTTTTAAAATATATTAAATTAACATTAAATTTAATTGATGTTTTAAAATCTAAAAAATTTATAACAAAAGAATAAAATATTAAAAATTAAAATGAAAATAAATTACACCTTATTTATTATAATATCATAAATTTCTAAAAGATAATTTTATGATTTTAAAATTAGATCAAACTTGTGTTAAAAAAATTAGATCAAACTTAAAATCTTTATAAAACCAATTTTAAGGTGGATATTAAAAAATTAAAATGCCAAAAATCACAAAAGTAAACTAAGGTGGATATCTAAAAAATTAAATTGCAAAAAAAAACAACAACTTTAAGGTGGATATTGAATATTAAAATACCAAAAATCATTAAAGTGGACTAAGGTGGATATCTAAAAAATTAAATTGTAAAAAAAAAAACACCATGCAGTATCAAATCCATGATACCTCGCAGAATGTTTCATTTCTTAATTTCCCTTTAAGCGTTTGTATGAATTTTGACCTTGCATTAATTAAGGATGAATCAACCATCTTTTCCTTTAGAATGAAAATTATGAGAAGTGGAATCACTCCAATCGCATGAGTCATGCTTTTGTTTGTTCGGAGGTCAATTTAACATCAGTATCTGGAAACACTTGGTGGTTAGACTCTGGTGCAACTACTAATATCAGTGTTTCAATGAAGGATTTCCTAAACTAACGAAATCCAAATGATGTTGAAAGATACATCTATGTGGGAGATGACAAGTCGGTGGAGGTGGAAGTTATGTGGAATTTTAGATTATTAATGTGCACTGGATTTTATTTAGATTTGAAAGACACTTTTGTGGTTCCGTCATTTAGACGGAATTTAATTTCAGTTTCTTATTTGGAGTCAAGTTATTTTTGTTCATTTAGAAATAATATGTTCATGATGTCTTTCAATCTAGATTTTGTTGAAACTGGTTCACTTATGGGTCATGATAATTTATATTTTCTTGACACAATAGCTATCTAGGGAGAATCCTTGAATGCAGAATCACATGTTACTAAGCGTAAAATTAATGATAATAATTCAGGAGCACTATGGCACAAACGCCTAGGTCACATCTCTAAAAATAGAGTTGAACGACTAGTGTCATGTGGAATTTTGGATTCCATTGACTTCACAAACTTTGATATTTGTGTTGAATGTGTTAAAGGTAAACAGACCTGAAATTTTTATGGTACAGACAACACATATTAATATTGATGTCTCAACATCAGAAAGATGTCACTACAAATTTTACGATATATGTTGACAGACTAAATATATTTATCAAGTTATAACAGATACTAAAACTTAAACTGCAGAATGGTAAATAACACATAAAGTTGTTAATCTAGTCTGGTGCAACATCGTCTACTCTAGGGGTTACCAAGCCAGGAAGGAAGTACACTATTAGCAGTATTAGTTCAAATCCTAAACCATCCCAGTTTACAACTTCTTGCCTAATCCCTACCCAATGCAACTTCTACATAGGAACCTCCTAAATATAAAAAATCGCCAACTCACTTCCTAAACACCTCAGTGATATCTAACAATACCAATCCCAGTAACTGTATCAAGAATAACTCAACTAGGAGATCATACTTCCATTACAATACTTAGCCAAGACTCTTGACCAAGAAAAATACTTATATATGCTTAAAAGATTCATCCAAGAACAATACTCAACTCATTCCCTAAAGACTTCTGAGTGAGAATATAATGTCAACCATGGGTATCAAAAGACACAAGGGTGACTTACACCACACAATACACAAGAGACTCTCAAAACTTAAGATTATTTCTCCTTCTCCTGATTTTACAATTTTTGAAAGTTCTAATTACATAAGGTTAGGTCTTCTCTTTAAATACACCTCTGCAGTCCATGGGCTTCGAATTCCGCATTCAGATATTTCTTGATCCACAAGCTGAGTGATGTACCAATTGTGAAGCAAAATCTCCTTAAATATTGGAACAACCAATACAAAGTTTCCTATATTATCTCAAGGCCCAATTTAGTAACTAATGTACAACTGGAGATATAAAACATGTTTTAGATTAAATCTTCTTGATCTGCGAATTTTACTGAGATATATCCAAAAGAAATATCACAAAATCAAATCAAATCTGTCAAGATTTAAAACAGTAGTGCCTACTGTGCCAGACCAAGATGTCATGACATATGGCTGAAAAATTCATAACATCAAACCTGTTATGATAGTTGATAAAAATGATGCAACATCTTAATCAACATCAGTATAGAACCATGTTTTAGTAAAATTATGCCAAACTTAAAACCATGAAACTAACAATCTCCCATTTGACAAATTTTGGCTAAAACAACCAAAGACCAAATACACTTGGAGAGAGGAATAACACCACACATGAATAGAACCATGAAGGAATAAAACCAGAAACCAAAATGCACAAAATATGCATCAAAGATACAATAGTTACACAAACATAATCTACATGCTAAACATGTAAACTTTGTACATGAGGAAAAAGATGGATATTACTCCCCCTCAAACACAAAACCAATTCTTGTCACAGAGAGACAAATCTCCCTCTCAAGAAAATAACACATTAGAAGCACGTGCAACATAAGCATTACACATAACTCAGAGCACAAGACACAATAATACTCATAACTCCGAATACAAGACACAACAGACAGGATGTTAGAACATCATATAGGACATCATGCAGACAACTCTAACATAAGTAACAGAAACAAGATAGACTCAAGACACACATGACAGACAATCATGCTCCCCCTAAAGTGTTTCATAAATCAAACAACACTTGACTAGACTCAATGACACTTTCCTCCCTTTTTAAGCCAAAAACTAACAAAGAAAAACAGAGTGAAAAGAATTTGACACAAGAGGAATCAATAGAAGCAAGAATTAATTCAAGACACACAAAAGAAGACTCAAAATAGACTCAAAGACAAACAAACCAAGGAAGAAAAATAAGCAGACCCTATGCTTAATACAATACTAATTGCATCAAACTTACTCAAAAGACATAACAAAGAAAAGCAGAAAGAACAGACCAGGACTCACCCAAAGAGACAATAGATAAGGGTAAAAGAAAGAGAATGAAGAAAATAACTAAATAAACAGAAGAAAAAACAAACAACAAAAAAAAACACCTTATTTTTTATTTTTTAAAAACATATAACATATAACGACTATCCTACACAATCTCCTGAGTCAATGAAATTGACCCAATCTTCACCACCCTTTGAGTTTGAATCGTGTATAAGCACACGGTTTTTCTTGAGGAACTTCACCTTGATACTAGGTGTTTTCTCTGTCCTAGATGTTCTAGTAGATGCTCCAATATTTGTTATTATGTTGAACTCTACATTATTTGAGCCAAAATCCACTTCTTTCTTGATTTTTAGCAGAAGAGTTTTCTTTTGCATCAACAATCTTGAAACGCAGCTTATGAGGATGGTGAGGTTGTAAGTGTTAGAACAACATTTGAATCTATGTTTACATCTCTATATTTTGATGATAACAATGCATATATTTTATGAAGAATAATTTTAGTTCTAATGGTTTCATTGAGTGTGCAAATATTAGAATTCTAGATTGCCTTAATCAAGATATCTTAAGAATTACTTTATCACTCAAAAGAAGAACTATCGAGTTCGTTTCTAATGAAACATCAGTAGTTCTGTTGTTCCTCAGATTAGATGTTACTTGTATATCTGAAGACAATGTTTAAATATCTGAAAGACTTTGACTCTATAACAAAGAAGTATCTTCTAGATCACTATCATTTATCAATCAGAATAAATCTAGCAAGAAGAAATTAATCAAAGCTCAGAATTCAAAGACTTGCGAATCAGAAAGGTTGTTGCCACAATATCTGATTTCAAGATCCAAACATCAAAAAAGCTTTTGATATCAACTTTAGAAAATCTTTTGCCTACAATAACAAGACTTGTTTCTCAGATAAGTTGTTGCTTATATGTATGAAGACAAGAATCCACTAATTAAATACTTTGAAATGAAACATATTCTCACTTAATCTTCATCTCTCAGATCAGATAAAAAATATTCCTTAAAGACTAGTTCTAAGATCAGAAGTCAAGCTTCGTGTTTCAAAAGAGTTATTGATATTATTTCTGAAGACAAGTCATGGTTATGATAACTCTGATGTTCATATGCTACAACAACAAAGTAGTTTCTGAACTAGTCATCACTTACTCATCAAAAGAACGAATACAAAGTAATTGATCTTTTTCAAGCTTAATACTTATGAATCAGAAGTAAATCATCAGAAGATAAAGATCAAGAAACTTAGTCAAGAAGAACATAGTACAAAAAGTATACCATAAACCACTATGATAATATTGGTTGTACTATTCGTATAAGTTATCTCTCACGTTCTTATGCTAACAACTATAAGTAGCAAGCAAAGGAAAGGGATGTTTCGTACTGTTCCAAACCTCTCTTGAATATATTCATTGGGAATCAACGGTTGGAAGGAGAAAGGACCTTTGTATCCTTACAATGACTCTTTTTGAAGGCTATATAAATAATATCAAATAACTGATTTCAATTTGACGAATTCGATCATATTGACGATGATGAAGTCCACAAACACAAAAATGAGAGATAAAAAGAAAATATGAAAAGAAAGAAGAAGAAGAAAGTTATGATGAATAAATCTACAAGATGTTGCACTTAAACTTAGATTATATTCATCTATATAAAATTATGTAAAAGTAAGGAGTTGTTGCTCATATTTTGCTAAACACTTTTTTGTTTTATCATGAACTTAAATTAGAAGTAATCTTCTTGATAAGAATCATTATTGTAATCTCTAGAAAAAAATTATGTTTAGAATTGGTGTTTCCTCAAGTGATCGAGTGAAGATCTGTATACTTAAGAAGACTTTGACAGCTGGTCATTGTAGATGAAATCCTGTTAAGAAAGACCAGGTTGGTCAGAATTCTTAAGAGGTTAATGATTGTGGATCATTGTTTGGTTGTTAGTCACTGGCGAGTAGCCCATGCATTTGTAATCAGTTTGGTTATAGTGGATTAAGTCCTTGTTGAAGGAAAAATCACCTGAGGAGGGTGGACAGGAGTGACCTTGTTGAAGGTGAACCTGGATAAACCGAATGTGTCTCTTTATATTTCTTGCATTCTATATTCTTTCATAGTTTATCAAATAGTTTTTCAAAAGGGAAAATTTTTGAAAACTCAATTCACCCCCCCCCCCCCCTTTCTTGTTTTTTTCTCTACCTTCAATTAGTATTAGAGCCCGACTCTATTATTGATTTTTGAATCAAACACTTAACCGTGCAGAGAGATCCATTAAGAGAAAACTATGAATGTTGTATATTGAAATGTAAGAAATAGGGATCAATCTCAAACATTCAGTTTTATCATAAAAGCCATCATGGTTCTGAAAGTGACTCAAAAACATGAAGAACAAGATGCATTAGAAGATATTCTCTCAACCACCAGCTGAGCTAATCATAAGAAGAAATCATCAGAGGATTGCAAAATAAATGAATATCTTTCATGGACAAAACTCTAGACGGATCAACTCTAGAAGGACAAAATGCAAGCTCTTAGAAGCATGCAAATCTAGAATGGGATAAAATTTTCTGACCCCCAAGAGTCCCTTAAGAAGTCATCAGAAACAGACCCATGAAGCTACATCAGGTGTTATCTAAACTCTTTCATATATTTTATTGATTTAATTGAATGATTGATTCGATGAGACATTTTTCTGCGCCTATTCATCATTACGCCGTTTAAGTGACACAACATACTTTGAATTTTTTTCTTGAAACTAGTTCTAGGTTATTATTATTTTCCTTGGGTGTACGTTTCCGTTTTATAATAATCCTTTAAAATTCTTTTATAAATAATCACTGATTACACTCTCACATAACTTTGTCATTTCAAATCCTACATTATTCCTTATTCAAACCCTAAAAACTTCCAAAAATAGTTATGAATTCCTTAAGAAAAATGATTCAAGAAAGGCCTCATCCTCCTAACTCAAAACCCCTTCCTCATCTCATGTCAGTAATGGAAGTACCCTCTGGGCATAAACAAAAATATTATAGAAGAACAACCATATGAGGTTCCCAAAGTTACCCTTTCTACATATTTGGATTCGCTAAAAGTTCTTTGTGAACCTTTCGTGGAATTTCAAAATCTCAAGGATAACAATTTCGATCTTTTGGTTGATGTATTGAATAAAGGATGGGAAAACTACTTCAACCTTATTAATGGACCCTGTTGTACCCCAAAATTTTCCCTCTCATTTCTCAAGTAAATATCTCACAAGATCTCCTTTGATTCAAGATTGCACAAGGGTTGATCAGCTCAAGACATCTCCTCTAGCACTGATGACTGAAAATTAGGGTTTGAGATTGCACAAGGACAATTGAACTTTTAGTGCCTCATATGACTTTCATGGATCATTTTGGACTCTCAATATTTCTCATGTCAAGTTTCAAGTCTTGGATCACATTTTTGCTCAATCAATTGATTAGTTGAACTAAAATCAATTGTATTGGGGAAAAAGTCAATTGTGGCCAATTTACAATCAAACTTCATAATTTTTGGTCCATATCAATGATATGAACTCATATATGTCATTTGAACAAGTTTGTATCACAATTCCTCAATAAATTTGATCAGATCATTAAAAGGGCAAAATGGTCAAAATTAGGATTTTGACTGAGAAGGTGCAATTTTTTATTTTTGACCTAGCAAATGATTGATTGGTTTAATTTATGGTCTCAAGGAATAAAATGCATCATTTTTACCTAAGGACATGTCTCAAAACATTCCTCAAGATCAATTGATTGACAAATGGATTTTTAGTCAACTGACCAAAAGACAATTGTACACTGAAAAGTCAAACTTTGAATTTTTGGTTAAAATCAAGTGTCAAAGATCACAATTCATCAAAACATGTCAAAATATTAAACTTGTTCATCAAGAAATCAAAAAGTCAAGATTTCATTTTGAAAAGTCAAAATTTCTAAACTTAGAAATTTTTCTAAGTGTTGAAAACTTCATATTTTTTCACAACATTGAGCCAATTTTTCACCATGATACAAGATGATTCAAAGGAAACTTCCAACATGAAAGTTATATATCTTAATGAGATCTAAAAAATTGTAGAACATAACTTCTCCTAGAAATGCATGAATTTCAAGTTATGATTTTGTGAATACATGTTCATGAAACTTGGAAACTTAGTGAAATTTTGCCCTAGTTTAGGCAGTATTTTGACCTATCTTCATGGCAATTTTTCACATAGTTCCAAGAAGAATTTTCAAAAATGTCCAACATAGAGGTTGTAGAGGATGTTACAAGATTTCCAAAATGTCCATGAACTTATTGAGATCATGCTTTAACTAGGAGAATCAAAGAGAAGAAGTTAGGGTTTTCAAACTTGAATTACAAGCCATTTTGTGAAGAACACGTGAACCAAATCCATGCCAGGATGCATAATATTTGCTTTGCATGCCTCAAATTTGTTTGTCACTCCATAATTAAATATTTACACATCTGTTAGAGCTTTGATCCAAGCATTTGAGCCATTATCCAAGTTACATTTCCATTAATGGCACAAAGTAACATTGTCATCCTAGTAAAAAGGCTTTAATCACAAAGTCAACTTGTCTTGAGCTTTGCACTTGTTCCTTCTGATCACACACAATCTAAAATCCATAAAAAACTTTTCTAGAGCCTCTAACTACTCATACCATGCTTGTACTATGCATTGAAACCATGTTTGCCAACACTTTCAAAAACACTTTCAAAACATTTTCCAAACTTGAAATATTTTCAAAAGCTCAACACTTTGTATACGTTCTTACGAACGAGAACTATTACAAAGTTTGCCTAAACGATGGCGCCTTTTCAAAATACTTTCAAAAACCACACAAAGCATATTTTCAAACAAAAACAAGTGATCTAGCAAGCAACTAAGAGCCCATAGATAACTATGGATGAAAAGGGTGTTAATACCTTCCTTTTTCATAATCTACCCCCCGAACTCAAGAAATAATCTCAAAGGTCTTTCCTATTATTTTTAGCCTTTCCTTTTGGATAAAAGAAAAGTCAACGGTGACTCTTGCTAACCGCAACATCTATGATCAAACGCAAAATACCCAAGTCAGTTCTCCCACCGTATCACAGAATTGGTGACTCTGCTGGGGAAATACTTAAAAGTGGGGTTACCTTAGGGCTAGATCACCTTTATTTTCTTTCATTGTTTGACTTGTTTGCTTTACATTTTGGTTCCTTGTTTGGGCTTGTTCTAATCCTCTACCCGGATTTGGGATACCTTATAGGTAAGTAGCAATATGTTATGGAAATTGTGTGTGGTATACCGACATGGTATAAGCAATAGCTATGTTAGTGTGACATATTTGTAGGTACCGGTAGCCCTTGAGTAGTCAAGGAGAATATGGGGCCGCTAAGTGATGTCATGAAGCACTAACTGACTTTTAGAACCTTTACTTGACCAACTTGGCCATTAGGACGTAGTGAGATGACCGACTTTAGTGCAGTCCGAAGTTGGTAGATACTCGATACTACACTCATTGAGGTTTGATTTTCGGGATATTTCAGTCACCGTGAAAGAGGCTTGCGCTGAAAACATGCCCGAGAAGACAAATCAGTGATATTGAGATCCCTTAGAATCCGATTACTATTTCTAGGACAGGTTTGAGCCAACTAAACTTCAAGAGGGTACTTACCTATGAGACTTCATGCAAGCCTAACCCTAAGGACTTGTTTGCTTTGTTTGTATATATTTACTTGTACATGACATCATAAACATCATAACAGCATACTCATTCTCACTAACCATTTCAAGGATTTTTGGGATTTATCCTTGTTCTGTTTTGTAGGACATGGCTTCCCTCGCAAAAATACTATCTAAGTCAATCTCGTAAGGATCCCTCCTCAACTCAAAGAGTTAGAATCAAGGGTTCCTGAGAATTCTCCATTCACCGAAAGACATGGTCGTCTCCTAAACTTGGTTACCTCCAATACTGATGAAGATATGATGAAGGTGTTGTTCCAATTCTTTGATCCTCTACACCATTATTTCACTTTTCTCGATTATCAACTTGTGCCTACTCTAGAATAATTCTCACAACTCTTGAGGATTCCCATTCTCAATCAACTACCCTTCAACGGTACGGAAAGAGATCTAAAACCTGTGGAGATTGCCTAAGCACTTCACCAAATTTTTTCAAATAAAACCAAGAAAAGCGTATCTCATGTTTCTAGCAGTTTCAATCCAAACTAAGCCTTGAAACCATCTTCTAAACTTTCATAGAGTAAGTAAGGGTAGGTCTCAACGATTTCCCAAGCCTGAATCGTATCACCCATCATCTCCGTTTGCATTTTTTTCATCATTCATATTTTTTTAAATTCGTATGCTGTTGATTGTTTCTAACCACATAGATTCTCCTATATTGTTGTTTAGAACAGATCTGGATCAAAAATATGAAGCTTTAATGTAATAATTGCGTTTTGCCATGGTTAGGGCAAAACGCTTTTGTATCTTTGTATCTCTAATTCCAGGCCATTTCAGACAAAACTGACATCACCATTGGATTCACAACATACGATTTAGGGGGGTTAGGGTTAATTTGGGGCTTTAATTCTTATTGTTTTGCAGGTTTGAGTTTTAAGGAAATCGGAGAAGAAGGAGTTGACCACCGTGAGGGGTGGTGTGACTCGCCTGAGAAACCGCGTGGCAAAACAGAATGTTACGATTGGTTCATTCAAATAATTTGGGGTCCACTTATACATGTGTGCTTTGCTTATCTGGCATTAGCTTTCGCTTTATATTATAATAATTTTGATTGGAATTATATACTGGATGTATAGCCACCCCAATGATAGTGCGTGTGTTCTTAAGGTTTACCTATACTTGGTCGCGTGTTCGAGCCAGGCATGTGACTTTTTTTTCGTTTGTTTTGTTTTCATTTCAGATCCAGTGCAAACAGATCAAACACGCTCACCGTGTACATTCATGCCATGACCCTCAGAACTCAGAAGATCCAGATCCAACGTTACTAAGGGTCTCCTCACGATGCACCCCAGGGAACCAGCCACGCAGGATCCAACGCAAGCTCCTGGACTCATTTGTTAATGGGCCTGAAATTTCTGCTTCTTCTCACCCCCTAATTTCTTTTTGCAGCGCAGGCCCATTCCTTTTTTTATTTATTTTTGTTTTAATTAACATTTTCTTTTTTTAATTAGCTTTATTTTAATCAACAAAAATCAGAAAATCATAAAAATATTATATTTAAGTTTCTTTATTAATTAATTTAATTTAATCACTTTGTATTTATTTTGTTAATTAAAAATTAATTAGAATTAGGTTTTCATCAGTTCAATTATTTTTCCATAACAAAAAACAACAAAAAGTATTTTCTTAAATGTTTAAGAATTTTTAGGGTTTTGACATCTCTTCAATCTCCGCGCGCTTATCTATTTTTTGTATTTTCATTTTTATGAATTATGTAATTGACAAAGGAATGTAATAGTTTAAAATTAGGACTCTTTACGTCCCCCCCCCCCCCCCCCCCCCCCCCCCCCCCCCATTTGAGGTTTTGTACTCCCCATCCCCGAAACACTATAATAGCGTAGATTCAGTTTTCCGCATTTTTACTTTCCGCACTACTGTATGAAATACTTGTATATATTTAACTGCTAGCTTAATAGGATTGCATGGTATGACTTAAAAGCAAACGTTATAAAACCTAACATCCAAGATAAAAATAACTAAAACATGATACACTTTGCACACGCGCACCTCTAGGATACCCCCACTTGTTGCCTTCGGAAAACAACAGTCACGTCTCTCGAACATGGAATGTTTTAGCAGAGATCCTTTGGTTAAAAGATCTTAGTCCCTCGATGACCCTTCGATGCTGCCTTAGTAAACGATCTTAGTACCTTAGGATAATTGCTAAAGTGTCCTACGAGTTATTTTCGTGACTGTCTGATGACCCGCGTCTGTCCCTTAAAACATCCAATGACAGGGCAACCTACTAACTAATGGTAGGATATCACTATCTAAAGGAAAAAAGGAAAAGAACAAAGAACTTTTGAGTAGGTAGATAGCTTATAGTTGCTTGTTCTCAAAACAAAACAATTTCTCACACATACACTCTCTTTTATCAATATTGTCAAAGACAAACCACTTTATATGCATTCTCAACGATACAAGAATCATTACAAAGTTTACCGCACTAAGGCATCTTTTCAAAAATATTTTCAAATACACTTACACAAAAAAGTATTTTCAAAGTGAGCTAGCAACTAAGAGCCTGTAGATAACTACAAATGAAAAGGGTGCTAACACCTTCCCTTTTCATAACCTACCCCCCTTACTCAGAAAAACTCTCAAAAGGTCTTTCCTGTTCTTTTCACCCTTTCCTTTATTAGATAAAAGAAAAGTCGGTGGAGACTCTTGCTAATCGCAATATTTACAATAAAACACAAAATCAAAAGTCAGTTCTCCTACCGTATTACACAAACCTTTCACTATCAAACAATAGAGGTGTATTCATGAAAAGTATCTTGTTAAAACAAGAAACGTTTGAAGTTATCATTCTACCTCTTGAGACGAATAGTCATATAACATAAGTTAGACTCTGATTCTACTTTTTGATCAAGTACATTCAATCACAACAGGGTGAGGGGAGGGTAAATAATTTTGATTTAAAATTGATGTCTCATTATAAAAACTTTGGTTTATTAAAATGTTTGTGTTAATATTATAATTTAAACACCGATTAAGCAGCAGAATAGATGAAAGAAAGAATGAAAAGGAGATACATAGAAAGAAATATAACTTAAAGAAAATAAAACAATGTAAAATAAAAAGATAAAGGAAAGAGAACATGCACCAGAGATTATATAGATTCGACCTAACCACTTGTCCTACTCAGGTCTCTAAAAATTTCCTCTTTAGAGTTCCACTAGAGATGTGAGTTTTGCACAATTTAGGCCCGCAATTCTTCTTACAACAAAACATAGATTTTAACTGGATAATCTCACAAATCAAACATGATATTTTAACAGGCTAATCTCCAAACCAAACAAATTTTTTTAACATACTAGTCTTAAAACTAAAGGATAATCTCCAAACTAAACAAAGCTTTTTACTGACTGCACTCAAGAACCAAACATAGATTTTAACTGGAAAATCCCAAAAACCAAACAACAAATACCTTAAAAATATTACACAAGAGTTAACACCCTCTTGAGTAAAGTATAAAATGATCAGAGCACCAGTACAACAAAAATATCACATATGTTTTTCACTCTCTCGACACTAAAGTAACTTCGGTAATGAATATAAAAATAGAGAAGAAGATAGTAAAAAGTGAAAAATAATGATTTCAAATTTGGATTCTAATGTGAAATGGGAAATGGAACAAGGAGAACCCCTCTATTTATGGGAAAATAATTGGCTTAAAAATTAAATTATCCATGGGAACTTTTTATATTCTAATCTATTAACCCTAACTGTTAATTGATTAGACAAACTAAATATGGAAGGTTTTTTTTAATTACGCCTCCATTAATCGATTATAGGTTTCCTTAATTGATTTGTAGGCATTACAAATGAGTTAATCAATTAACCCTAATAAGTTAATCGATTAACCAATGTAAAAATGTTCTAGTTGATTAAACAAGTCAATAATCAACTAAGGACGCGTATAAAAATGTTTTCAGGTGTTTTATCAAATAAGAGAGACTTAGAAACATATTTAAGTGTGTGTGTATGAGTGCGTAAACGCGTGTGCGCATGTGTGAGTTTTCTTAGTATCTCGCGAATTACTCTTTTACCTTTATATTAAACTAGTCACTCAAATACGCATTAAACCCTTAACCAGGCTTGCTTCCAGACTTCCTCTTTTTCACATGTTTTGAAGCTTCATGTTCCTTGTCTTATTCAAAATTGATTTAGAATTTCATTTGAAACTTGACTATTCTAATTGATGAAGCTTGAGATAACTTGTTTAATCAAAGCTAAGATTAAAGGTTACAAATAGTTGTCACCAAAGACTTCACTAAAATTCATTTGACCTTAGGTGTTGTCTTAACTAAAATGGCTTAATATTTGATCTAACAAAGAACATATTGATTATTGATCCTTATTTTGATTGATAAAAACTTCACAAAATTTCATTTGACATAAATTGTTGTCATCATCAAAACCATCATGATCATCTGACTGTTGCAGACAACTGTACATGCAAGCAAGATCCACACATTTTCCCACCCCTAGTTGAAATGATCCTCAACAATAATTTGACAAGAATATGCAGTTGGGTAAGTCAAAGTTCCATTGGTGAACTATAATTTGTTCTTTGAATGAAATACAACTGACATTTAACGAGACTTTTCAGGTCTAGGCCAAGGTCCAATATATGAAGAAATAGGTCACTCATGCCCTAGTTCGACGGGCAACTTAAGATATAGGCATCCCAAAAGGTAGGTTCTCTCGAAGGTTCGCAATCCAAGTGATATGCAACCTAGTAGATGAGTATCTTATGCCAAGAGATTAGCAGTGTGACATATATGTGGTCAATCACATAGGTATCCTAGGAGTTATGAGGCCTAGTGGACAGGTAGCCTAATAGATATGCGATGAACCCAATAGAAGGGAAGGTTTGGACCAAGGCTCAATATGCAGAGAATCAGGTCACTCATGTCTTAGAATGTTAGGTGGCCTAGTTGATGGACATGTCCTAGAAACATAGTTTATAAAGTTCTTTCGACCCTTATTAATTGTTAAATAACAAAGATTGACAAGATTCTCTGACATTTGTCTTATGAGACAACTCTAGGAAACATAAGGTTCTAGGTTCTTGAAAAATGCTAGGATATCACTATAAAAGCCTTAAGAATACCTCAAATCCAGACACTCATAATTCTAACTTAGAAACCTCACACTTAGGGTCTTTACTGACCTAAGCATTCTATTGTTTGGAAGTTCTTTTTCCACTAGAGCCTACGACGGGAACCTGTCCCTACTCCACCATGGTCTACGATGTGAACTAGTCCATATCCCGCCATGGCCTACAACAAGAACCGTCCATTTAGATACCAAGGCCTGTGACGGAAACTGATCCTTCAGCAACCAAGGCCTACGAGATGAACTATTCCTTCTTCCACCCTTCCACCAAGTCTTACAATGAAAAGTCTTATTAAACACCATCTCACCATCCATCGACCTGCCATCACTGTTATTAACCTAAGTTATATATCAAAATATTGGCGTTGTATGTTGAAACAACCAATTGTTCTCGTTTTTGTTCACATTCACAAAAGATTGGAGAAGCCCTGCAAGCACTAGGGCCTATTCTAGCTAGCCCCTGAAGAAGAAAAGTCGTGATCTTCTCCTTGAAAATCATACCCACCTTTAAGCTCTTGATCTAAGGCCAATGTTA
The DNA here is from genome assembly GCA_948472305.1 of Vicia faba. Taxonomy (NCBI): domain Eukaryota; kingdom Viridiplantae; phylum Streptophyta; class Magnoliopsida; order Fabales; family Fabaceae; genus Vicia; species Vicia faba. The sequence goes on along the minus strand of OX451741.1, from coordinate 942,972,660 downwards.
ATGTTAGCTTCACCAAATCTAATAAATTTTTCCCTCCAAAGTTCAAATATCAGGAAAATAAGAAACCTAAATTTGTGGCTGATGTTCTCCTAAGAATCTATTTAACAATTATGTAGAAGTTATTTAAAATGCATCTAAGAAAGTATCAACCTAGAGGAAGAGGAAGCCAAAAACCCCATATCCAAAACGATTAGAGGTCATGCAAGAAGAGTATGAAGCAAAGGCTATAGGTTGTGTAAGAGAAATCCGAAGATAAGGCCATATGCTATCTAAGAGGAGTTTGAAGCCATTTTCAAAGATCGTGTAAGAGGAGGAGTATGTTGCCAATTCGTGATAATGTGTAAGTTCAAAAATATCTCATAAACCCTAAGAAAGTTCGAAAATATTTCTCGACCCTAAAAATAAAAATTGGATAAATTGCACTAACAAAATATTTGTCAAAGCTTTTGTCCCAACAGTTCATGATTTTAAAAATAATGTTGGTTCATGATTTTAAAAATGTTGCCACTGAAGAAATTACCGGGTTGAGTCGCGGATCAGTTCGCTCTCTTTAAGACGTTTCGCGGTACTGCCCAAAATTATGCAAAGCAGTCGAACTACCACGCCGCCTCCAGGATAAAACAGCCCAGTTCTATACTGTACGATTACTACTTGCACGATAGATAATCGGTCTAGAAATACACCCTCTAATGGTACTAAGACCATTCAAATATGGTATAAATACCACCGTAGTATCTAATATATTTACCAGTCATAAATATTTCTCAAACCAAGAGAAATTTCAATAATTCTTCAAAGAGAATTCAATAATGATCATTTTTTATCACTCAAAGATTTCTCAAACAAAGAGAAATTCGAATAATTCTCTAAAGAGAATAAAAAAATTATACTTGAAAATTTCTCAACTCAAACGAGGAGAAATTAACATTATTCTCTATAAAGAGAATTCAAGAAAATACTCGGAAAATTCAACGAGTAGAAAGAAAGGGGAAGAAGTTGGCGCTTCGACAATTCGAAAGACGCAGAGTTATGAGAGTGAGGAAGGAAAAACTAATAAAATGTTTTTGGTGTATTTTTTAAGGAAACAAGTGACTTCCTTATATTATAAAGTGAGATGGTTAATATTTCTCACATGAGCAATGTGGGACTAAATGGATTTTTTTTTTTTTTTTTTAATTCAATATGGAACATGGACATGTTCCAACAATCCCCCACTTGTATTTAAAAAGGTGAATTTGGAAGTAACGTCAAACGTTTCTAAGATTGTGCATAAACAAAGGTGTCTACGACTTGAACCTTTGCATAGCAAGTATGATTCCGATTCAACAAGAGTGACACAAATGTCTTGAACTCTATCTCAGACATCAAACCCACACACAACCTTTTCTTAAGGTGTATTCTAATAGCCCGTACTTTAATGGCCCTGCACGTGTATCCCGGTTTAGTGAATGCTCTAGGAATCCTGCCTCGAAATTCCATAGGAACCGGCCTAAGTTCCACAATCACATAGGTGAGTCTATCAAGAGTACTCCTGTAGCCTAGGTACTCCCTCATACAGAGTATAGATTTCATTAAGAGTTTCTATTATCTCATCCTCTAATTACTTCAGGATTCATGCTTTACTTGCATGATAATCTCATATTACTCATAACTTGTTATTACCCATTGAACCTATTTCTTGGGATCTCCAGTCATTTAGGTCGGGTTACCATCATGAGAAACTCATTTCTATATAGGCATTAGTCTCATGATATATTATAGACTTTCTCTCTAGCTAATCCTTTCGTCAAAGGATATGCTAAATTTTCATCGGTGTGTACATGATCCACTCTTACAACTCCTTTAGAGATATAGTCTCTAACAGTGTTGTTCTTTCTTCTAATTTGACGTCTTTTACCATTATAATAATGGTTCTCAGTTTTTGCAATAGCCGCGGTACTATCGCAGTGGATCAACACAACTGGCATGGATTTTTCCCATAAGGAAATCTTAGTTAGCAGGCATATTTTAACTAACTTTCTTCTTCACTAGCAATCGCTAACGTTATCATATCAGACTCCATTATGGAATGAGCCATGATACTTCGTTTCCTTGATTTCTAAGATACAACTCCTTTAGCTATGGAATACATAGCCACTAGTTGCTTTGGAATCATCTAATAATATGTTCCAATCTGCATCACTGTACCCTTCAAGTACAGCCAGAAATTTCTGATAATGTAAACTGAGATATATGGTCCTTTTAAGGTACCTCATGACTCGCTTAATAGCTTGTCAATGCTCGTAACTCGGTTTACTCGTAAACCTGCACAATAATCCCACTGCATATGCAATGTCGGATCTAGTATAATCAGTGACATACCTAAGATTGCCAATGATGCTCGCATATTTTGTTTGTCTAACACTTTCACCAGTGTTCTTAAACAGTTTCACACTTGGATCATAAGGTGTGCACCCAAGTTTACAGTCGAAGTAATTATACTTCTTTAAGATCTTTTCCACATAGTGTGATTGATCCAAGGAGATGCCTTGTTCTGATCTCGTGATCTTGATACCAAGGATCACACTTGCTTCACCGAGATCTTTCATATCAAAGTTGTTGCACAACAATGATTTCACTTCATTGATGGTCTGAATGTTTGACCCAAATATGAATAGGTCGTCTACATAGAGACATATGATAGTGCAAATGTGATTCTCATATTTGTAATAAACACATTTGTCACTTTCATTATCTTATACCCATTTGATATCATTAAGTTGTCAAACTTTTCATGTCATTGCTTCCGAGCTTGCTTCAGCTCATACAAAGACTTGTCTAACTTACATACCTTGTTTTCTGGTCCATGGATCACAAAGCCTTCCGGTTGTTCCATATAGATTTCTTCTTCTAATTCACCATTGAAAAAAGTTGTCTTAACATCCATTTGGTGTACTATTAAACTATAAATAGCAGCTATTGAGATAAGTACCCTAATGGATGTCATTCTGGTGACCGGAGAAAAAGTGTCGAAGAAATCTATATTCTCTCTTTGTCTAAAACCCTTGGCTACAAGGCGAGCCTTGTATTTATCAACAGTTCCATCAGGTTTTAGTTTCTTTTTCAAAACTCATTTACAACCGATTGGTTTGCATCCAGGAGGCAAGTCTACTGAGTGACAGATCTTGTTAGATTCTAGAGAATCTATCTCATCATTAATAGCTTCTTGCCAGATATCTGCATCCAGAGATGACAAGGCTTCTTGAAGATTCATTGGATCTTCCTCTACATTATAGGTCGCATAATTCTTCCCATAGTCTTTAGAAACTCTTACTCTTTTACTTCTTTGAAGTTCTGTTTCTACATCGTCGTTGCTTTTTGTGCTTCTTATCACATGAATGTGACTCGATTGAGTGCCCCCACTATTTCTCGATTTGAAAGGAAATTTTTTTTCTTCATAGAATTCAACATCATTTGATTCTATGATCACTTTTGCATTTAGGTCATAGAACCTATATGCCTCACTGTTTGCTTCACACCTAATGAACACACATTCATAGGCTCTATTAGCAAGTTTAACTCGCTTCGTATCCTGAATTCTGACATATGCCAGACAAACCCAAGTTCTTAAATAAGACAATTTTGGTTGTCTTTTCTTTAATATCTCATAAGGAGAGATATTACTTTTTAACTTGGGAACTCGATTCAGGACATAGCAAATAGTCAACAAAATTTCCCCCACCAGTGAGAAGCAACACCAAAATTTAATATAATTGCAACAACAAGTTCAATAAGAGTTATATTCTTTCTTTCTGCTTTACCATTCATTTCAAAAGAGTATGGTGCAGTCATTTCATGTACAATTCCATGTATAAAATTCATCAAACAAACTAGAATCATATTCAGTTCTCCTATCACTACGAAGTCTCTTAATCTTCTTACTAAGTTGATTCTCAGTTTCAGTTACATACATCTTAAACATGTGAAGTGCTTCATTTTTATTCTTCATTAAATATACATAAGTATAATCAGAATAATAGTCAATAAAATAACATTTACTATTTCTAGTTAAAGTTCCATGTAATTCACATATACCATAGTGTATAAGGTCTAGGGGATCAGATCCTTTAATAATTGATTTTTAAATTCTTTACAAAGTTTTTAAACATATCAATTTCATTCACAAAAATGTCATTCTTTGTAATGGTGTACAAATCTACCCCAATGGACTGACTAAACTATGCCTTATATAAAAGAAAACCAGAAACAAAATTCTTCCTAATCTCAAGAACATGTATGATGTCCTTCGAGATTAAAGTCTTTCTGGAGGTGAAATTCAACTCCATTTCTCCAATTCTAGCAACATTAGTGGTGTGGACATATCCCAACAACACTTTCTTATCTTTAGTATTCGTGTATGTTTTAAACATAACACGATCATAACAGACACGATGAGAAACACCAGTGTCTATCCACCAATCATCAAATTCATCAACCGTGTTGATTTCAATTATCATAGAAATAAATTTCCCATTAGTCAGTTTGACCTATGCATTAGGGGTAGCACCAGGTTCAAGCCTCTTCTACATTTCTTAATCTTATGACATGATTTTCCATGGTTAAAACAATGGAAAACAACATCATTTCTTTGAGGTGGTGATTGTTGCCTAGTTGGAGCAATTGAGACCATAGAAAGGATCTCATTCTTAATTCGGATCACAACATTGCAGTTCTGATTCTTTAATCATTTTCCAAATGGCTTCATGTTGCACCCCAAAATTTGCCCTCCCATATTCTTCAAGGATTTGTCAAGTCAAGGCCACAAAATTCCCCAAGGGTTGTGCAGCTCAACAGCTTCCCTTACAGTCAAAACTAGGGTTTGGGTTCTGATCAAGAAAATGAAGTTTTCAAAGGTCCAATCAAGTCTCATATACTTACAAATGTGGTCAAGCATCCTCATGTCAAGTTTCAAGGCATTCAGCTCAAAATTGCACAGTCAAAACCCTAGATTGCACTACAGTCAACTGTAGGGGCAAAATGGTCATTTGACAGTCAAAAGTTCAAATTTTTGGTCAACATATCATTTTGAAGCCACAAACATCATTTGATCAATGCTTGATCATGATTCTCAAAATTTGGCTCAGAAATCATCAAAGATGCAAAAGTTACTATATTTGGACAGCTGAAAAAGTCAACTGAAATTGACCAGGGCATAACTTTCACATGGATTATCAGAAAAATTCCATCCAAAGCTCATTTTGAAGAGAAAGACATTTCCTACAACTCATCTTCATATTCCAAGTCCAAGAAATGCTCTCACAAAAAGTTATCAATTTCAACATTATAGGTCATTTTCAAAAGTCAACAAAAAGGGACTTTAAGTCAAAGACCATAACTTGATATTGGTAAATCAAAATGACATGGGACAAAAGGAATTGGTTAAAGGACTCAAAGACCTTTCCAAAATGTCCAAGAACATGTGAAAAGCTTAAAAATTGACCAAGTTATGCCTTGTGGAAGTTGGGAAATTTTTGGAAATTTTTGAAAGTCAACATTACTTCAAAAGGCCTAAATTTGCTATTGGGCCCATTTTTCCTCCAAGTTTCTTCATGCCAAGCCTATGCACGACCATTAGGCCCAAAGGGAAGTATTTTCTAATTTTTTAATTATTTATTTGAATTTATATTAATATTAATTCATTTAAATTATTTTAATACATGAAAAATATAAGTTTGACCTAAAAAAATCTTTTTATGCACATTCCAAGGTCAATATTTCGTGCATATCTTAAATAGGCAAGTTTTGGTGTGATTTGAGCTGATTGAACACAAAATGCACATGGAAAAGATTTGGAAAAGATATGAAGAAATCAAATATGTGAAATCATCAATGCAATGGATTTTGTCTAGTTTTCTTGACCTAAATTGTTCTATACATATTCAAGATCAGAAACCTAATGCAAAAAACACACAAAAGCTGCGCCCAAACAAGCTTTGCACATTGAATTTTTTTTCATAAAACACAAAACTGTTTTCAAGGTTAAGAGACGATTCAAGCCTCAACCTCCATTCCATTAGATTCCTGGGACAATTCTGAACGTATCTCAATCAATATCAACCACCAAAACGCCCTGAATTGGTATCAAGAACTCAGACTGTACCTCGAAACTTTTGAAATCGCATATCATAAATCATGCGTCTTTTTGCATTTTTGTTTATATATTCATGTTCCTGATGAAGTTTACAAACTAACCATTACGTTTAATTGCATTATTTCGTTGTGTATAAGATTCTACCATTGACAGATTCTAGGGTTCCAAGGTTCCAAAATTGGGGCTTTGTGCAAGGCGTAAAATTAGATCCCCAAACTGGTACAGGCTAATTTGTCATGTCAAGACGAAACAAACTCAAGCCTCGCGATCAATTTATATGCACCATAGCCCTATTCGCTATTTTCCCATAGCATGCTTAAAGCAACGCGTTAAAACCGTTGCTATTGTGTTTTATTTTTTCAGATACGCGAAGAAGAAGAAGTCGTGGCAGCCAGTGATACGTCCGTTTGAAATTTGCGCGCGTTTTAACCATTACGCATTGGTTTTGATTTTTGTTGTTTTTTAACCATAATATATTAAATGAAATGCAGTAGCTCAGTTGGTAACACGTGACATGGTTAATCCTCAAGACCTGGGTTCAAGTCCCAGGTCTGTATATATCTCATATTATTTTTCACTTACAAATCCCATGCAGCTTCAGTAATGCATACATACCATATGTCCCCTCATCCAAGCGTACACATGCCTAATGGATACAGATCAAGGGCTGAGATTGAAGGTCCACTATAAGGCAAGTCAACGTGTTAGCACACAACTGGCAAAGTCAACGAGGGCCAGGCTTATTGGGCCAGATTCCACTAATTTGACCTCCAATTTTGGGGCTACACCCCACCCTGGTTTGCTAATTTCATTATTTTCCTTATATCCTTTTAATTATTATTTTATTTATTTTGTTATTTTAACTCAGTAATTATTTTTTTGCAAATATAAAATTCAGAAAAGACAAGGAAAATATAATTAATAATAGTTATTTTCTTACAAATTAATATGTAAATTATTTAGTTTAATTAAGTTTTTAACTTTAATTCCTTTTTAATAAAATCCAAAAAAATGTAGAATTAGGTTAATTGATAATTTTTATATCTTTTTAATTTTTCCTTTTTCTCACAATATTATTTATTTATTATTTTATTTTCATAAATTAAAAATTGTACATAAATAATTTAGGGTTTAATTTAGGTTTTAATTTAATTCTTTCATAATAAATAAAGAAAACATTAGAATTAGGGTTTGGACATTTTACTTTAATTATAATTAATCCTCTTTCTTATTTAATCTAAAAAATACAAAAATACCAAAAAAAAGCATTCCTTTTAAATCTTTAATTCTAATTCCTCCTTAATTAATTCATTAACTGTAAATATTTTTGTAAGGGGTCCAACGCCCATTGTTTTAATTATTTTTTTCTTTCGCGCATTTACTTTATTGCTTATTATAATTTTGTATCTCTCCCAAAGCATTGTAATTTAAATTTCTCGCTTTATTTATTTTTCAGTCAAATCGGGTCCGGTTTAATTTTGGCGATGTGGACCCGCACCATTTGTAATAGTTTAGATTTACTTTTCCCGCAAAACTTTTAACTGTTAACAAGCATGCAAGAATGAATGGATAAAATAAAATCAAGCGTAGATCACAATGAACATGACAAGACAAATATCAATGAAACTGACACACAATTCGCACACACCACCCCTAGGGTACGCCTCACTGTTGCCTTTCGAAAGGTGGTCGTCGAGTAGAGGACGTCTTAGTAAGTCCTCATGATCCGGGAACCTGGCATGAGGGTAGCTTCTAAGGTGTCTTCCCATTGCTCTGGTGATCATCATGTCCCTAAAAATCGAATTGACCCGAACACCTCCAACGGTGGTGCTACCTACCTCTCAATGGTGGGATGGCACTACTTTAAAGGACATTTACACAGACGAATTCCTTAGGGTAGGTAGGTTCTCAAGGATACTTGCTCTAATTTCAAACAAATCAAAACATCTTTTCACCAACACATTTTCAAAAGCTTTCAAAACAAACTTTTCAAACACTCTGACGTATGAGTCGATCTGGAATTTTTCAAAAGAAACTTTTTAAAACCCACATTGAAAAGCAAGCAAACATTTTGAAAACACATTGAGCAAGTATCTAAGAGCCCATGGATAACCATGGATAGAAAGGGTGCTAACACCTTCCCTTTCTATAACCTACCTCCCGAACCGAGAGCAATCTCTTTAAGGAATTTTTCTGTGCTTTTGTCCTTTCCATTTGGAGAAAATAAAAGACGGTGGCGACTCTTGCTTCCGCGACATTTCGCGAACCAGCGTTAAACAGTCAGTTCCAGATCCACCGATCACAGAACTGGCGACTCTGCTGGGGACATCTTATAAAGTGAGGTGTACCTTAGGGCTAGCTCATAACTATGTTTTCAATTGTCTTCTTTGCTTGCTTTATTATTGTGGGTTGCTTGGGAATTCTATAGATCCTAACCCGGATCTGGGGGATACCTTTCTTAGAAAGTAGCAACAAGGCTGTGAGGGAACTGTGCGGGGTATACCGACATGGTTGAAACAGTCTGCTACGTTGATGTGGCACTTTGGTGTGTACCGGTAACCCTTGAGTTCAGTCAAGGAGAGTACGGGGCCTCCGCGTGGTGTCATGAAGCATCAACAGACCTTAGGAACCTTAATTGAACTATCTTGGCCTCTTTAGGGTAGTGAGATAACTGACTTTGGTGCAGTCCGAGGTTGGTTGATACTCGATACTACGCTCAATTGAGGGTTGCTTTCCTGGAATATTTCGGTCGCCAGTTCAGTGGCTAAATCGAAACGATGAACAATGAAAGCAATCCCGTGATATTGGGAACCTTAGAACCCGGTTACTTTGATTAGGACAGGTATGAACCCACCAACTTCAAGAGGGTACTACCCAGACCCCATGCTGGCCTTAAACCTTAAGGGCTTGTCTTGTGTGCCTTGTGTGCCTTACATGTTTGTCTTTGTAAATATCTGTGGTGTGTTTAATCATAGCATCATGACATCATCCAGCATCATACGCATTGACTAACCATTTCAGGGGTTCGAATTTTCATCTTTGTTCTTGTTTTGTAGGACATGGAAACTGCTCGTAGAAAGACAATTCAGGTCAATCTTGTAAGGATCCCTCCTCAGCTTAAGGAACTTATATCCAGGATTCCCGAGAACTCTTCATTCAGTGACAGGCATGGAAGCCTCACCAGCTTGGTCAACACCAACATTGAGGAAGATATGATTAAGGTCTTGTTCCAGTTCTTTGACCCTCTGCATCACTGCTTTACCTTCTTGGACTATCAGTTGGTACCTACATTGGAGGAGTTCTCCCGGCTCCTGAAGATCCCTATCCTTGATCAGCTACCCTTCAGCGGTACAGAAAAGGAACCTAAGCTTGAGGAGATTGCCAAAGCCTTGCACCTACAGTCATCTGACCTCAAGGGACATTGGGAAGTCAGAAGTGGTATCAAAGGGTTCTTAGCCAGGTTTCTGTTTGAAAAGGCCCATGAATGTTGGAATTCCCTTGACTTGCAAGCTTTTGAAGAGGTTGTGGCCCTCCTTGTTTATGGTTTGGTGTTGTTCCCTAACCCGGATCAGCTCATTGACATCAGTGCCGTTCAGATCTTTATGTCCAGGAATCCTATACCTACATTGCTGGGGGACATCCTTCACTCATGTTACACTCGAACCATGAGAAAAAGAGGTGTCCTTATGTGTTGCACTCCTCTCCTGGGAAGGTGGTTTATTTCGCACCTTCCCCAATCAGTCCTGAAGAATGAGCGGGGTTTGAGATGGTCACAACGGTTGATGACTCTTACGCATGCAGATATACATTGGTGTCCTAGGTCCAGAGGAGATGTCACTATCATTGATCGTTGTGGGGAGTACCCTAATGTTCCTTTACTTGGAATCAGAGGAGGTATTACTTATAGCCCATGCCTGGCTTGGAGACAGTTTGGTTATGCTCGGAGGGATGGTCCTCATGACATGTTAATTCCCGACATAGTTTTTGACTTCGACAATGATACTCAAGGACTTCGTCAGAGATTCATCAGAGCTTGGAGGATGCCCAGTAGGATAGACAGCAAGACACTGGGGCACAGGAACTCCATCCCTTTGGAGCCTTATCTCAAGTGGGTACGCGCCCGCTCCCAGAAGTTAGTGACGCCTTATCCTCACATGCTTCCAGTAATCAAAGAACCTGTCTTGGAAGGGGAAGTGTCTCATGTTATTCAGCACCCTGATATGCCCACATCTTGGGAAGAGATGCAGAAGAGCTGGACCCAGCTTAAGGAAGAGCGGAATTCTCTTGAGACTAGTCTGCATGCCAGTGAAAAGAAGGTCCTGGAGCTCACTCGCCTGTTGCATGAGGAGAGGAATCTCAACACCTACATAGCTCCGAAGAGGATGCGCAGTGTATTTTGGGATTGACGTGATTTTTGTACTTTTGCCCATGAGGCCTTGATGTATTAAACAATGATTTCTTTAATGATAACGTGTGTTCCTTTTTGTCTACAACAAATTTGAACTTTCGAACCCTTGAATGCATTGCATACGCATTTCATACATCATGTGCATAGCAGGTTTTTCCCCTTTTCAGGTTGCTTACAGTTCTTCGCTGTTTATTTCAGCATCATGAATCCCGGATCTGAATCAACAGAGACATCAATCAAGGCTCTCCAGGCGCAGAATGCGCAGTTCCAAGAACTAATCATGGGTCTAGCTAAAGGCCAAGAAGAACTGAAGACTATGCTCCTGAAGAAGGAGAAGAAGAAGAAGAGAAGAATTGTTCTGTTCAACTCGGGCCGAAGGTTGGGTAATACTCTGCAGCATGAAGAGGCTGGTTCTTCTGTTGGCAGGAGTCCTTCTCAGGCAGAAGTAAAGGTTCCTACTCCAGTGGTCTCCGACAACGAGACAGATTTTGATGAGGAACAGTACCCTCCTTCAGATGATAGGTACAAACAATTGGAGGACAGGTTGAAGGCTATGGAGGTGCAACAGGCACCTGGGCTGGATTTCGGAGATCTGGGTTTGTCGACTGGTGTGATTATCCCACATAAATTCAAAGCACCATCCTTCTCGAAGTATGACGGGGCGTCTTGTCCCAAGCTGCACTTAAGGTCCTATGTTCGGAAAATTCAGCCGTACTCTGCGGACAAGAATCTATGGATCCACTTCTTCCAGGAGAGTCTTTCAGGGACTCATCTCGAATGGTTCTATCAGCTGGATGGGACCAAAGTTCGTAACTGGGAGGAGCTGGCTACTGCTTTCTACAAGCAGTATCAGTATAATGCCGACCTTGCCCCCACGCGTACCCAACTCCAGGGTATGGCGTTAGGTGCAAGCGAAGGTTTTAAGGAGTACGCTCAGAAGTGGAGAGACCTGGCTGGCAGGGTGCAGCCACCATTGACTGATCGGGAGCTGGTAGACATGTTCTTGGGGACCCTATCTGGGCCATTTTTCAACCATCTCATTGGGAACTCTTTTGCTGGTTTCACTGATTTGATCTTGACGGGAGAAAGAATTGAAGCTGGATTGAAGTCCGGGAAGATTGCAAAGGCTGCATCATCATCTAGTTCGGACAAGAAACCATTCAAAAAGGAGTCTAGCGCCGTATATGGTTCCAGGAGACCAGAGAGAAATGAACACCGCCAATCTGTCAGTGCGGTCATGATTGCTAAGCCTGCTGCCGCTCCCCGGCCAAACAATTCTCAGAAAGCTGAAAGACCCCGGAGGGAATTCACCCGTTTAGGCATGACTTTGTCGCAAATCCTGCCACAGTTGCTCGCAACTAATTTAGTGACTGTCAGGGAGGCTCCCAAATTTCCAAATACTGCATCCCCCAAGTACAACCCGAATGCTCGTTGTGCTTACCATTCAGAAAGCCAGGGGCACTCTACCGATGACTGTTGGGCACTAAAGAACAAGCTGCAGGACCTCATTGACGCTAAGGAGGTACAATTTGAGGCATCTGACAAGCCTAATGTGGTGACAGCTCCCCTGCCTGCTCACGGAGTTAATGCTATTGGTGATGAAGAGGAAGTTGATGAAACTGAGTTCGATAGCTGGATCTACCCGGCTGCTGATGGTGGACTTAACAATTGGAGCGCAAAGGACAATCTCCCTGTTACCTTTGTGACGCAGTAATAAATTTCTTTGTTTCGTTATATTTTGTAATAAACAATGATAAACTCTATGGCCCGGTGTCTTACCCGAGGCACCGTGGTTCTATTTGTGAGGGCATACGAACTGTCATTTTATACATCATGAATGAAAATCTTGGACGTACTTTTCGCATTGCAAATATTGTGTTCCTTTTCTGTCTTTCTTTTCCTTTACATAATTTTCAAAACAGCTGTATTTACACACACACTCACTCATACAGGTTCCAATCCACTCTGGATCTCACTGATAACAACTCTGCTAATGCCAATTATGACTTCGAAAATCCGATCAACTTAGCCGAAGACGAAGGTGAAGATGATTGCGAAGTGCCTGGCGAGCTTGCTAGACTGTTGCTTCAGGAAGAGCGGGCAATTCAACCTCATGAAGAGCCAGTGGAAACTATAAACCTGGGTACTGAAGCAGATAGAAAAGAGGTAAAGATTGGTGCCAACCTAGAGCTCAGCGTGAAGCAACGGTTAACCAAGATGTTACATGACTATATGGAGATCTTTGCCTGGTCCTACGAAGACATGCCCGGGTTGGATACCGATATTGTTGTCCATCATTTGCCGACTAGGGAAGACTGCCCTCCAGTTAAACAAAAAGTTCGTCGGATGCGTCCAGAGATGTCCGAGAAGATTAAAGCCGAAGTCATGAAACAGTTTGATGCCGGTTTCCTTGCAGTGACTTCTTACCCTCAGTGGGTTGCCAACGTGGTGCCGGTACCTAAAAAGGACGGTAAGGTCAGAATGTGTGTCGATTACAGGGATCTGAACAGGGCCAGCCCCAAGGATGACTTCCCCTTACCTCACATTGATGTCCTTGTTGATAATACAGCTCAGCACAAGGTATTCTCTTTCATGGATGGCTTTTCAGGCTATAATCAGATCAAGATGGCACCTGAAGACATGGAAAAGACTACATTTGTTACTCAGTGGGGCACCTTCTGTTACAAGGTCATGCCGTTCGGATTAAAGAATGCTGGGGCAACCTACCAACGTGCCATGGTTGCCTTATTTCATGATATGATCCATCACGAGATCGAAGTGTATGTGGACGACATGATCGCTAGGTCCCAGACTGAGGAAGAGCATCTAGATCATCTACAGAAATTGTTTGACCGATTGAAACTGTACAAGCTGAGATTGAACCCGAACAAGTGCACCTTCGGGGTAAGATCGGGAAAGTTACTAGGCTTCGTGGTCAGTGATAAAGGTATTCAAGTGGACCCTGCTAAGGTCAAAGCCATTCAAGAGATGCCGGTTCCTAAGACAGAGAAGGAAGTCAGAGGCTTTTTAGGACGCCTGAATTACATCGCTCGATTCATCTCACATCTGACTGCTACCTGTGAGCCAATCTTCAAGCTATTGAAGAAAGATCAGGTAGTACGTTGGAACGATGAATGTCAGGCTGCCTTCGACAGAATCAAAGAATATCTCCAAGAACCACCTATCCTTATGCCACCGGTTGAAGGGAGACCTCTGATCCTATATCTAACAGTGCTTGACAACTCAATGGGGTGTGTGCTGGGGCAGCATGACGAGTCTGGCCGAAAAGAGCATGCCATTTATTACCTTAGCAAAAAGTTTACCGACTGTGAGACCCGATACTCACTGCTTGAGAAAACTTGCTGCGCTTTGGTATGGGCTGCTCGCCGGCTGAGACAGTATATGCTGACTCACACTACCTTGTTGATCTCAAAGATGGATCCGATAAAATACATATTCGAAAAGCCTGCTCTGTCTGGGAGAATTGCAAGATGGCAAATGATCTTGACGGAATACGACATTCAGTATACAACCCAGAAAGCCATCAAGGGGAGTGTATTGGCAGACCACTTAGCTCATCAAGCTGTAGATGACTACCAATCAATGAACTTCGAGTTTCCGGATGAAAGCATCATGATTGTAACTGATTGTGAAGTACCTGGACCGGATGAAGGACCTGAGCCAGGATCCCGATGGTCTATGCACTTTGACGGAGCTTCCAATGCTTTGGGAAATGGTATCGGCGCCATCATCATATCGCCACAAGGTACTCATACTCCACTCACTGCCCGGCTATGTTTCAACTGCACCAACAACATGGCGGAGTATGAGGCGTGTATCATGGGTCTTCAAGCTGCGATCGACCTCAGGATCAAATTTCTAAGTGTTTTCGGAGATTCCGCTCTTGTGATCAATCAGATCAACGGAGAGTGGGATACGAAACATCCAAACCTGATTCCTTACAGAGAATGCGTGTTGACCCTGATTCCCCACTTCACAGAGATAACCTTTGAGCACTTTCCAAGGGAAGAGAATCAGCTAGCGGACGCGTTAGCTACAATGTCTTCAATGTTCAAGGTTAGATGGGATAATGAAGCTCCCCGGATTATCATCTGGAAACTGGACGAACCGGCATACTGTTGTGATCTTGAAACTGAATGGGTAACTGAGAAGCCTTGGTACCACGAAGTGAAGAGATATCTGGAAGCTCAGGAATACCCCGAAGGTGCCTCTATCAATGATAAGAAATTCCTGAGGAGGTTCGCAGCCAAGTTCTTCCTAAGTAACGGCATCTTGTACAAGCGAAACCATGATTCAACCTTACTGCGTTGCGTGGATAAGACTGAAGCGGAAAGAATCATGGAAGAGCTACATGAAGGGACCTTCGGTACGCATTCCAGTGGACATACTATGGCTAAAAAGATCCTACGGGCAGGATATTATTGGTCCACAATGGAAGCTGACTGTTACCAACACTCCAGGACATGCCACAAGTGCCAGATCTATGCATATAAGGTGCATGTTCCTCCGGTTCCCCTGAATGTTCTGACTGCGCCTTGGCCGTTCGCAATGTGGGGCATAGACATGATCGGCGAGATCAAACCTACGGCATCCAATGGACATCGCTTCATCCTAGTGGCGATCGACTATTTTACGAAGTGGGTTGAAGCAGCATCCTATGCTACGGTAACCAAGACTGTTGTGGCACGGTTTATTCGGCACAATCTGATCTGTCGATACGGCGTCCCTGAGCGAATTATTACAGACAACGGTACCAATCTGAACAATAAGATGATTGCTGAGCTTTGCGAACAGTTCAAGATACAGCACCACAATTCTTCTCCTTATAGACCGAAGATGAATGGGGCTGTAGAAGCAGCTAACAAAAACATCAAGAAGATCGTGCAAAAAATGACAGTAACCTACAAAGATTGGCACGAGATGTTACCGTTCGCTCTGCATGGGTATCGTACTTCAGCGAGGACGTCAACCGGGGCAACTCCTTTCTCTCTGGTTTATGGCATGGAGGCAGTCTTGCCGATCGAAGTACAAATTCCCTCTCTCCGGATAATGAAGGATGCAAATCTGAACGAAGATGATTGGATCCAGACACGACTTGATCAACTCAACCTCATTGACGAAAAGAGACTTGCTGCTATCTGTCATGGTCAGACGTATCAGAAACGGATGATCAAGGCATTTAACAAAAAGGTCAGACCACAGGAATATCAAGTTGGGGATCTGGTTATCAAAAGAATCATCCTTCCTCAGAGTGATCCAAGGGGCAAATGGACCCCCACGTACGAAGGGCCATTTGTGGTTAAGCATGTGTTCTCAGGAGGAGCAATGATATTAACCAACATGGATGGTGACGACCTTCCTCACCCTGCCAATGCAGACATAGTTAAAAAATACTACGCATGAAAAAGACCCGCTAGGCTGACATGCCTAGGCAAAAATTAGGGCTTCCCGTCGAACCAAAAGGGTTCGGGCAAAATGTAGGGATGAAAATGAAAAATCTGTACACCCGGCAAGTCGAAAACCTGAAAAGGCGGCTTGGGCAAAAATGGGTATCCCGGTGGACTGAAAACCCGAAAGGGCGGTCCAGGCAAAAATTAGGGATAAAAGCGTAATACTATGTCTCATTGGATCACTTTGCATCCAGAATCCGGTATCTACATCAAGTTCAGACGGCATCGATCAGTCAGCTTCACCTTCAACCAAGGTCATCAAGTGATGAGACGCTCAGAGTTATAAAGACAATAGCAGAGTTGAAACCCAGTGGATCATCCATCTTTCACACAGCTGTTTTATTTTCTTTTGTACAAAATTTGTATAAACTCTCTTGTTCGGCGGCGTCCTCTTACTAGGATGTCAGCCTCTTGTATACAAAACGCCTATTCAGGCCATTCAAAAATCAATACAAATATATTTTTCAGTTAAACGTGCCAAGTGTTTTTCTTTTTTCTGTTTTGTTTTGCGAAGAACGTCCAAGGTTCAATTTGTGATGTATGCATTGACAATAATTTGCTAACTCATAAATATTTGCATACGAAACAAAGGAATTAATTGCAGGTGACACTAGAAACAGGGGCAATAAAAGAATTGTCTGAGCAGTCTAATTGTTCTATCCTCCAAGGTACCAAGATAGGTTCGGCTAAAGAACATAACCAGATACCTCAATTCCCCCAGAGAGTGGTTCAGCAAAACAGTACATTCCTCTCCAAGCAAAATTATCAAATCTCAAGGAAGTGGAGTATCCTCCCATAGGTCTCAATACTCCCCCAGCAGCATATATTCTTAACAAGCATCCCCGGCAGTCTTGGCATAAAGATTGTTCCCCGGCGGTATCCCAACATTCAATGGAATCACTTCCCCCAGCATATCAAACTTCCCCAGAAGAATCCAATCCAATTCCCTAGGGAAGTTGGAAATCATATCCCCAAGCAATAAGCTTATCCCCAGTAGATTCTGGAAGCTTATCCCCTCGCAGAGCACGAACGCGTCGTCCGGCTTTATTTAAAGAGTTATTTCCTCAATAGGATATAACTGGGTTATCCTCAGCCAAAAGCCATGGAAAGAGCGTCGTCGACGAAGTCTTCTTATCCCCAGCAAAGTCCTTCAACACTTCCTATACAACAAGGGTATCCTCAGCAAACTACTGTCAACATTCAGCAAAGCATCTCTATCCCCACAGAGTACCGCTTCCCAGCATAGTCGCTAGAGTATCCTTTCTCCCCGCAGACTCTTCATTTGCCAAGTTTATCCCTCAACGGAGTTATCTTCTCCTACCGGTATTCTTGCAGTTATCATCCCCAGCGGAAGCAAAGTCCACTCTTCAACGTCAGCCCAGGATACAACTTCCCGGCACCCGTCAAGGATTCACTTTCCTAGACGAAAACATACATAAAACTTCACATACATCATCATAGCATGCATAACGCACTGCATCATATCATACGAATCTCATTTATGTTGAGAACATCATTGCTTGATCCATATCATGCATTGCATATGACTGACTTTTACCTTTCAGGAAAGATGCAGTTTAAATTCTCAATCACATTTCAAGACTTTGACCGGTTCAGTTAAATCGACCCTAAGATTTTCCTGATGCTTATCCAGTCAAAGGCCTTCTCTTGGTTCAGTCAGATCGACCCTAAGATCTCCCTGATGCTTATCCAGTTGAAGATGTTTCAAGACCTAGACCGGTTCAGTTAAATCGACCCTAAGATTTTCCTGATGCTTATCCAGTCAAAGGCCTTCTCTTGGTTCAGTCAGATCGACCCTAAGATCTCCCTGATGCTTATCCAGTTGAAGATGTTTCAAGACCTAGACCGGTTCAGTTAAATCGATCCTAAGATTTTCCTGATGCTTATCCAGTCAAAGGCCTTCTCTTGGTTCAGTCAGATCGACCCTAAGATCTCCCTGATACTTATCCAGTTGAAGATGTTTCAAGACCTAGACCGGTTCAGTTAATTCGACCCTAAGATTTTCCTGATTCCTACCCAGTCAAAGGCCTCTCTGGTTCAGTCAGATCGACCCTAAGATCTCCCTGATTCTTATTCCAGTAGAAGACACCCAAGGTTTTTCTCAACAAGCGTTGTTGAAGTTAAAGACACCCAAGATTTTTCTCAACGAGCGTTGTTGAAGTTAAAGTCGCCCAAGGTTCTCTTACCATTCATGCTAAGGTAGTAACCATCCCTGGTTCATTCATCAGCGTTTGAAGCTCCAGATTCAGCTCCTGTAACCAGTCAGGACACATCTATACCAAGCATCTGAAAACCAGCTCCTGCAACGTGTCAGGTACTCATTTGTTCTTTTGCAGGTACGCAAGTTCTCGCTAAGGAATCTCCTATGCGATCAACATCCAGATGGCATCTATAAGCCCATCATCCTATCCAGCAATCACCAAATGGCATCTATAAGCCCATTCCCCCATCATCACTGCTACTATGTGAGCGCAAATTTCTAGGCACTCTAGTGTTCAATCACCTTCTACCCTCGGATTACGAAAGGCACGTCAGCCAATCTGCATCCTCAGGTTTAAGAAGATTGAACAGGGGCAACTGTTGCACCCCAAAATTTGCCCTCCCATATTCTTCAAGGATTTGTCAAGTCAAGGCCACAAAATTCCCCAAGGGTTGTGCAGCTCAACAGCTTCCCTTACAGTCAAAACTAGGGTTTGGGTTCTGATCAAGAAAATGAAGTTTTCAAAGGTCCAATCAAGTCTCATATACTTACAAATGTGGTCAAGCATCCTCATGTCAAGTTTCAAGGCATTCAGCTCAAAATTGCACAGTCAAAACCCTAGATTGCACTACAGTCAACTGTAGGGGCAAAATGGTCATTTGACAGTCAAAAGTTCAAATTTTTGGTCAACATATCATTTTGAAGCCACAAACATCATTTGATCAATGCTTGATCATGATTCTCAAAATTTGGCTCAGAAATCATCAAAGATGCAAAAGTTACTATATTTGGACAGTTGAAAAAGTCAACTGAAATTGACCAGGGCATAACTTTCACATGGATTATCAGAAAAATTCCATCCAAAGCTCATTTTGAAGAGAAAGACATTTCCTACAACTCATCTTCATATTCCAAGTCCAAGAAATGCTCTCACAAAAAGTTATCAATTTCAACATTATAGGTCATTTTCAAAAGTCAACAAAAAGGGACTTTAAGTCAAAGACCATAACTTGAGATTGGTAAATCAAAATGACATGGGACCAAAGGCATTGGTTAAAGGACTCAAAGACCTTTCCAAAATGTCCAAGAACATGTGAAAAGCTTAAAAATTGACCAAGTTATGCCTTGTGGAAGTTGGGAAATTTTTGGAAATTTTTGAAAGTCAACATTACTTCAAAAGGCCTAAATTTGCTATTGGGCCCATTTTTCCTCCAAGTTTCTTCATGCCAAGCCTATGCACGACCATTAGGCCCAAAGGGAAGTATTTTCTCATTTTTAAATTATTTATTTGAATTTATATTAATATTAATTCATTTAAATTATTTTAATACATGAAAAATATAAGTTTGACCTAAAAAAATCTTTTTATGCACATTCCAAGGTCAATATTTCGTGCATATCTTAAATAGGCAAGTTTTGGTGTGATTTGAGCTGATTGAACACAAAATGCACATGGAAAAGATTTGGAAAAGATATGAAGAAATCAAATATGTGAAATCATCAATGCAATGGATTTTGTCTAGTTTTCTTGACCTAAATTGTTCTATACATATTCAAGATCAGAAACCTAATGCAAAAAACACACAAAAGCTGCGCCCAAACAAGCTTTGCACATTGAAATTTTTTTCATAAAACACAAAACTGTTTTCAAGGTTAAGAGACGATTCAAGCCTCAACCTCCATTCCATTAGATTCCTGGGACAATTCTGAACGTATCTCAATCAATATCAACCACCAAAACGCCCTGAATTGGTATCAAGAACTCAGACTGTACCTCGAAACTTTTGAAATCGCATATCATAAATCATGCGTCTTTTTGCATTTTTGTTTATATATTCATGTTCCTGATGAAGTTTACAAACTAACCATTACGTTTAATTGCATTATTTCGTTGTGTATAAGATTCTACCATTGACAGATTCTAGGGTTCCAAGGTTCCAAAATTGGGGCTTTGTGCAAGGCATAAAATTAGATCCCCAAACTGGTACAGGCTAATTTGTCATGTCAAGACGAAACAAACTCAAGCCTCGCGATCAATTTATATGCACCATAGCCCTATTCGCTATTTTCCCATAGCATGCTTAAAGCAACGCGTTAAAACCGTTGCTATTGTGTTTTATTTTTTCAGATACGCGAAGAAGAAGAAGTCGTGGCAGCCAGTGATACGTCCGTTTGAAATTTGCGCGCGTTTTAACCATTACGCATTGGTTTTGATTTTTGTTGTTTTTTAACCATAATATATTAAATGAAATGCAGTAGCTCAGTTGGTAACACGTGACATGGTTAATCCTCAAGACCTGGGTTCAAGTCCCAGGTCTGTATATATCTCATATTATTTTTCACTTACAAATCCCATGCAGCTTCAGTAATGCATACATACCATATGTCCCCTCATCCAAGCGTACACATGCCTAATGGATACAGATCAAGGGCTGAGATTGAAGGTCCACTATAAGGCAAGTCAACGTGTTAGCACACAACTGGCAAAGTCAACGAGGGCCAGGCTTATTGGGCCAGATTCCACTAATTTGACCTCCAATTTTGGGGCTACACCCCACCCTGGTTTGCTAATTTCATTATTTTCCTTATATCCTTTTAATTATTATTTTATTTATTTTGTTATTTTAACTCAGTAATTATTTTTTTGCAAATATAAAATTCAGAAAAGACAAGGAAAATATAATTAATAATAGTTATTTTCTTACAAATTAATATGTAAATTATTTAGTTTAATTAAGTTTTTAACTTTAATTCCTTTTTAAAAAAATCCAAAAAAATGTAGAATTAGGTTAATTGATAATTTTTATATCTTTTTAATTTTTCCTTTTTCTCACAATATTATTTATTTATTATTTTATTTTCATAAATTAAAAATTGTACATAAATAATTTAGGGTTTAATTTAGGTTTTAATTTAATTCTTTCATAATAAATAAAGAAAACATTAGAATTAGGGTTTGGACATTTTACTTTAATTATAATTAATCCTCTTTCTTATTTAATCTAAAAAATACAAAAATACCAAAAAAAAGCATTCCTTTTAAATCTTTAATTCTAATTTCTCCTTAATTAATTCATTAACTGTAAATATTTTTGTAAGGGGTCCAACGCCCATTGTTTTAATTATTTTTTTCTTTCGCGCATTTACTTTATTGCTTATTATAATTTTGTATCTCTCCCAAAGCATTGTAATTTAAATTTCTCGCTTTATTTATTTTTCAGTCAAATCGGGTCCGGTTTAATTTTGGCGATGTGGACCCGCACCATTTGTAATAGTTTAGATTTACTTTTCCCGCAAAACTTTTAACTGTTAACAAGCATGCAAGAATGAATGGATAAAATAAAATCAAGCGTAGATCACAATGAACATGACAAGACAAATATCAATGAAACTGACACACAATTCGCACACACCACCCCTAGGGTACGCCTCACTGTTGCCTTTCGAAAGGTGGTCGTCGAGTAGAGGACGTCTTAGTAAGTCCTCATGATCCGGGAACCTGGCATGAGGGTAGCTTCTAAGGAGTCTTCCCATTGCTCTGGTGATCATCATGTCCCTAAAAATCGAATTGACCCGAACACCTCCAACGGTGGTGCTACCTACCTCTCAATGGTGGGATGTCACTACTTTAAAGGACATTTACACAGACGAATTCCTTAGGGTAGGTAGGTTCTCAAGGATACTTGCTCTAATTTCAAACAAATCAAAACATCTTTTCACCAACACATTTTCAAAAGCTTTCAAAACAAACTTTTCAAACACTCTGACGTATGAGTCGATCTGGAATTTTTCAAAAGAAACTTTTTAAAACCCACATTGAAAAGCAAGCAAACATTTTGAAAACACATTGAGCAAGTATCTAAGAGCCCATGGATAACCATGGATAGAAAGGGTGCTAACACCTTCCCTTTCTATAACCTACCTCCCGAACCGAGAGCAATCTCTTTAAGGAATTTTTCTGTGCTTTTGTCCTTTCCATTTGGAGAAAATAAAAGACGGTGGCGACTCTTGCTTCCGCGACATTTCGCGAACCAGCGTTAAACAGTCAGTTCCAGATCCACCGATCACACTTCAGAACTACACCGAATTTTTATTTGTTGTTTAAAACAACCAAGACTTTTCTTCTTGATATTGTCTCTAAGATTCCTCTTTTTTTAACTCAAGGAGAATAATCAGATTCTAAAAAATACATCTAAATACATACCTTTAGTGATGACCTCATGAGAATTCTTTTTGAAGTTCATAACTTTGAGTATCCACAGATCTTTCATCTACCATCTGATACTTTTCGTAGTTGCTAAAATCATTCTTTTGTTCTCCAGCTTCTTCAATACTTGTTTTTCATAGCCTCGTAAACTTGTTTTGGAGTATCGCAATTATTGTAATAATCATATAGATCATTTGCGAGTCCATTTAGAATGTTATAATCATTCTCTTTCTATAAGGAGATTTCTTCCTTTAGCTGTAAATCCTTCTCTTTAATCTATGTTGTAAATTCAGATTCATTGAAATTAATAATTCAATCTAAGTTCATAGATTTCTTTCTATTCGTTTGTTCAACTGATCCAAGTGGAACAGTAGGAATGTCATCGGTCAAAATATTGACAAACTTCTTTATGGTTTGGAAAAACCTCACTTTTGTTGCCAACTTTTGAAATGCACTCCTTCAAACTAGAACGGTTTGTCCGAGACAATCTTAGAAGTACCGATAATTTCTTCAATAGCCATGGCAGTTTGAAACGTCTTAAAATTGTTGGTTCATGATTTTAAAAATGTTGCCACTGAAGAAATTACCGGGTTGAGTCGCGGATCAGTTCGCTCTCTTTAAGACGTTTCGCGGTACTGCCCAAAATTATGCAAAGCAGTCGAACTACCACGCCGCCTCCAGGATAAAACAGCCCAGTTCTATACTATACGATTACTACTTGCACGATAGATAATCGGTCTAGAAATACACCCTCTAATGGTACTAAGACCATTCAAATATGGTATAAATACCACCGTAGTATCTAATATATTTACCAGTCATAAATATTTCTCAAACCAAGAGAAATTTCAATAATTCTTCAAAGAGAATTCAATAATGATCATTTTTGATCACTCAAAGATTTCTCAAACAAAGAGAAATTCGAATAATTCTCTAAAGAGAATAAAAAAATTATACTTGAAAATTTCTCAACTCAAACGAGGAGAAATTAACATTATTCTCTATAAAGAGAATTCAAGAAAATACTCGGAAAATTCAACGAGTAGAAAGAAAGGGGAAGACGTTGGCGCTTCGACAATTCGAAAGACGCAGAGTTATGAGAGTGAGGAAGGAAAAACTAATAAAATGTTTTTGGTGTATTTTTTAAGGAAACAAGTGACTTCCTTATATAGTAAAGTGAGATGGTTAATATTTCTCACATGAGCAATGTGGGACTAAATGGATTTTTTTTTTTTTTTTTTTAATTCAATATGGAACATGGACATGTTCCAACAGTTGCCAATTCGTGATAATGTGTAAGTTCAAAAATATCTCATAAACCCTAAGAAAGTTCGAAAATATTTCTCGACCCTAAAAATAAAAATTGGATAAATTGCACTAACAAAATATTTGTCAAAGCTTTTGTCCCAACAGTTGCCTCCAAACATCAGTCAACTTCTGATTCAGTAACTATATTTTTAAGTCAAGTTTCATGATCATAATACAGTGGTTTGCACTACCATCAATAAGTAAACATAAATTAAACCTTGTACTCTAACGAATTCTTTTTATTGGATCTATCACTAATGTTATCGTTAATAGTTGGAAGAAACAAGCCATCAAATGTTATTCAAAACACCTGAATAATAGATACCAACCAACATTTCTTTTGGAGCAGTTCTTGATTCTGCAAGGATTCACAAAATAAATAGATAAAATAAAATACTTTGATTGCAGATTCCACATATAGTATTCTTTATTAGGCAGTTTTGCCAAATCAAAATCAGCACATTATATAGGATTCCAAAAACCAATGAATTTGTCATATTCAAGTCAGTTTGAGCCAATATGACAATCACAAAATATACTTTCTTTTCTTTTAGATAAAAATAAATGATACGATATTATGTACAACTAACTAAAAACAACATTAACGAATCAATTCTTACTCTCACTACATTATAGATTCTTCGGACAATATAGTCAACAATGAATATTTTGCCTTGATTGAGATTCTGTGATCTTCTACACATAGCTTTGCACCAGTGACAACCCAATATCCAGGTGGATCCTCTGGACCTCTTACCTTTTCCTTTGTGTCCACAAAGCTAAGCATTTTGGGAGTCCTTGTAGGAACAGGCGGACCAGCATTATAAATTGCCGAGTTTATGTCAACTTTAGTCTGTTTCTCTGGTGACTGCAACTCTTTGCTAAGCTTTGAACTCATCAATGCTGAGAAAAATCCCGACTTTCTAGATGAGGTTGAAGGTCCATCCCATTCTGATCTGCGAATTTTCGCTGTAGCTACTGTTGAGAATCCAAGCCTTAAGAAAAGAACTTTCTTCATTCCCATTAGCTTAACCTCGAACCAAGCCTTTGTCACAATAGCTGTGGACTCATCCATTGTTGAGCTATTGTATTGTACAGGCGCTGTGTAGACATGAGAAAACATGCTCCACTTCACTGGTTCGTAGTAGCCTCGGTCGTCTGGTTTGTCGACAGGGTCATAACTGTTATCTTCTGAAATTTCAAGGACACCTGGAACCTCTGAAAGATGCTGGAGATGGATTGATAGGTGGTCATTTTTCTTTCCTTCTAAGTACAATCGAATACCTGTTACAGGCCGATTTCCAGACTCAACCTGCTTATTGAAAAAATGTCTAATATGAGCAATTAGAGGACAGGTAAAGTTGGGGCAGGTTTTTAAACTTCTTCTAACTATTAAAGAGTATTGGAACTTGGAAGAAGGAATTACCTTCACTGTATTAACATAAAGTTTGGGTCCCATGAGAGTGAACTGAAGCGATGGTGATGCATTCCTTTTATATTTATGATCGAATACAAGAGGCAAATCACCATACATTGGTGCCCACTGTCGTGGCAACTGAAACTCGAGAAATTGATGAAGTTCTTCGATTGGAGGTTTATCTGTTTGAGACAGAAAAATTTTAAACAAATGTACCAACAAAGAAAAAAACTCCAGAAGAAAAATGATAATAATTGGACAGAGGGAAACTTAAGTTGCAGGTATCTGTTTACTCACATCTAAGATACAAATTCACTGCATGACTTAAAAATCCATTTCCTGGAACAGAATTCAGTAGTGAAGTAATAGGCACCAAAGACATTGATATGACGTTAGGAGATTGTGATATGGTTGAGAGCCACTGGTTATAAGGTTGACCTATATCGGTACCTCCTCTTCGAACCGAAATGCTTACTATATCCTGAAAAAGAAATTCATAAAATAAGTTCAAGTATTTATTAGATGCAAAATAGCTACAAGGTGCAACCGATAAAGTAATCTTGTAAAAACATATAACAGAAAAGGAAGAAAAAAATATACTAACGTCATTCTTGGAGTGACTTTTTACAACTGGCCTGCCAACAAGCAATGGAGGTTTGTGCCTGTTCTGTCCCCTAAGCTTCGCATGATCATCCTGCAAACACGGCCGAAGATATGTTTACATAAGTAAAAAATTTTAGATTTCCATTTCCATATTTTTATCTTCATGTTCAAGAAAGACTGGCATATTTGTTTATTCATTTATTTTTACCCATATTTTTCCTGATATTGCTGCAGAATTGACATTAGAACTTTGACTTGAATCCGCAGAAAATCTCTCATCAGCTAATTGCTTAAGCAATTTCTGCAGTTCCGTTGGCTGAACATCTGAATTTTTCGACTGCTTGATATGAACCACATCCTTGCCTCCCATCTTTACCCCAACAACTACATGAGTACCATAGTTTTCAATGAACCTGACGAGTCATGTTTAGTTTGAAACACTGTTAACTCAAGTCTAAGCAAACTCTAAGTTGAATGATACCGCAAGAAACTTGTAGTCAAAGTAATAATAGTTCATTCATAAAAATCAAAGTTATGCAGTATTTCATCATGGCAAATAACAAAAAGAGAATGAAGAATAACAATATTAATACTTACTCAGCAAGAGCAGCCGGGTTCCACGAAGACGGCACTTCGTTTTTCACATTTTCAGAGAGAGAAATATTAGTTCTATCTAATTCAACGGTATACAACGTTATGAACCATCCATCTAACGCAATGCTTTTAGTTGAAGCTGCATCCCTAGACCAACATTTTCTCATGTCAAGCATTTTGTTGAATTGGCCAGACGGAATCTTTCCCGACAAAGATAGTTGTCGGTTGAAATGCTCAGACATCTGCAATAGTCCAAATTCATCGAAATTCAGTCTTCCTCATTTTAATCTTCAAAAGTCAAATGGTTAAAAGGAATTTCAGAAACATAACTTAACCTCAAAAATTTGCAACAATTTTCAAGTGGAAACAAATGATCAAAGAATTCAATTATATCTACTGATTCAATTCAACTCTTAAAATAACATAAAAACAAAGAATCTAGTGAAATCTTTAAAACAATCTGGTTTCACTTGAATCAAATAGTTGAAAAAGAGAACAATCCTATTGAATCAAAATAGGTTGTGATCGCGATGACCTACCTGATTGAAAGTAAGTACATCAGAACGAAACCTCGTGCAATCTCCTTTATCAGACTTGATAGACAAAGGAACATTTGGGACAACAACACCAGAAGGAAACACAAGGTCTCTTGTGTGTGAACTACTATTTGGAATTTGGATCAACCTCTTTGACTTGCAAGCAGAAAATTTGATATCGTTGCGTAGATCATATCCTTGACCGATAACACTGACAGCTTTTTCAGCTGCCAATTGAGGATCCAAGCCTGCATTTCCATAGTTATAGCTATTAGTTTTAACATTGAAACCCATAGGTTCGTTCAGGGGTTTAATTTTCTACACAGAGAATGAATGATAATAACAACACGAAGAAGAAGAAGAACGAGTGTTGGAGTGGTGTATATATTATCATGTTTGAAAGGGTCATAATCTACGCGGGTCATTTTTTAACTCCTTCTTCTTGTTTTTTTGGTTGAATGAAGGGGGTGAAGAAGTAAAAAGGACGGTTAATTTTTATATATAATACTCAAAGAAAGATTAATTGGACCTTGAATATTTTGTTTTTGAAAAGGTAAATTGCTTTGAGTTGAAGATGTGACAAACAAGTTGACAAGTGAATGGGAACGAGGAAGGAGGGAGAGAGAGAGAGTAAGGCGGCTTTGCGTGTTTGTAATATCGTCCACGTGGCAATATGGCGTGGTAAGTAACGTAACATATCGTTCTTAATTTGACCACTTTTTTCAAGTGGATGGAACTATGGAAGAACTGGTCATATCCTTTGCGCTTCCACGTGATATTCTTTCTAGTGTTATGTTACTAATTAAGGAAATTCTTAGCATGGAATAACACATTTTTTTGGTTATGAAACATTGTTGATTTGGATTACAAATAGTTTATTTCAAGAGGAGTGGAGAATTGATAAATGGTGAAGTTAATTAAGAGTTGGCAATTGAGCAAAAATTATTGCTTTAGTTAGGAATTTACCTATTAACTTTACTTAATGATTTAATAATTTAGTTAGATAACTATTATTATTATTATTATTATTATTATTATTATTATTATTATTATTATTATTATTATTATTATTATTATTATTATTATTATTATTATTATTATTATTATTATTATTATTATTATTATTATTATTATTATTATTATTATTATTATTATTATTATTATTATTATTATTATTATTATTATTATTATTATTATTATTATTATTATTATTATTATTATTATTATTATTATTATTATTATTATTATTATTATTATTATTATTATTATTATTATTATTATTATTATTATTATTATTATTATTATTATTATTATTATTATTATTATTATTATTATTATTATTATTATTATTATTATTATTATTATTATTATTATTATTATTAACTAGTATAAATATTATTTTTATTTTTTGTTTGAACAAGTTTAGTTTTTAATTTATAATAAAGAATATTTGTTGTTTTATTAACTTAAATGATATATTTTATGCTATTACATAAATGAAAAATAGATTTAATGTCTAATCTTGAAATGTCAACTATATCATTAATATTAGGGTTAAATAAATTTTTGGTCCCTTCAAATATCTCAAATTTCGTTTTTAATCTCTCTAAAATTTTTTTTTAAAGAATGGTCCTCTTAAAAAAATTAAATTTTAACTTTTTGTCTCTCTTACAATTTAGCGACGGTTTTACAACTTAGCGACGATATTAGCGACGGTTTTATCGACGGTTTCTATTTAACGACGGAATTAGAGACTATTTTAGCTACGATATTGTCAGGAGGGACCAAAATTTAAAATTTAATTTTTTAAGAGGACCATTCTTTGAAGGAAAAATTTAGAGGGACTAAAAATGAAATTTGAAATATTTAGAGGGACCAAAAACTTATTTAACCCTTAATATTAGAACGATGAACTCTAACGAGTTAAATCTAACTTATCTTTAACACTATCGTTAAGCCCATATAAATGAGAAACACATTTCCAAACTCTATAAATATGTATTTTTGGCTCTTTTGAGTATGAAACATATAAGACATGTAGATCTTGTTTATTTGGAAAGATGAAAAAGTTCTTATTGATATAAAATAAGGGCTAATGATTTTTTTGCCTTCATACATACTAATGTATCTGGACCACTAAACACATTACTCAAAGAATTCTTTCAGTATATTTATTGATGATTACAATACATATGGTTATGTGTATTTAATGAAAGACAAATCTAAGTCTTTCGAAAAGTTCAAAGAATCAAAAAATAAACTACAAAACCAACTAGGCATGAATATTAGGTGAATAGACTGATGATAATATTAAGACTATTATATGAGTAGAATGGTGATCACATTTCACATATCATGAATACAAAATTATTAAGTCTTCGCATAGGTATATCGGGAGTAATATTTATATCTGATTAACCCACCATGAGAGTACTGCATAGAATTTTATACAAGTGTTATAAGTTATTCTCAAAGTGATATTTGTGCATACTGCCATTCGACATGAAATCATATGGACTCTAGATGTAGATTCAAGTACTTTATTTTCATTCAAATATTTTTCGTAACATGATAACCATAACAATGGTTTAGGGGTACTCTAGAAATCATCTTGAGTGACATGAGTAACTTCGATGGAATATTCTCATCCTGTGTAACAGGATAAATGTCTAAGAGCTAAATATTAAACTAAACAAGGGTGACACAATTTGTGTTTTACATAGACATTAGGGAAAGGATAATTGTACACATGAACTTTATGACAGAAATTTTTTGTCAGATCACATGACATTTTCATGACTTGGATGACAATGGTGTATTGTTAGATATTGCTCACTTTTTATTATATTAAATATATTATTTAATATAATTTTCAACATAATTAGAACATATAATGTTTCACGCATAAGGACCAATTAATGAGAGATAAAATAAATATGTGAAAGTTATTCGATTGTGCAGTCTTGCAATGTACTAACGTTAGTTAGAGAAATATGGTGCGTTGAAGGTACATTGTTTTTAAATGAAATACAAAACACTACAAGGTACAATGTACTTAAAATAAAATAAGTAATAACATAATTTACGTTGTACTTGAGTGGAATACATTACAATGTAAGGTGCATTATATATAAGTGGAATAAATAACACTATAAGGTTATATGCATTTAAGTGATATATGTTGCACTGTAAGGTACGTGAAATTCTAGCACTTACAATATAGATGTTAAGACTGATGTCTTAACATAAAACACAATGTCAGGACAAATGTTATAACATCATCTACTGCCAGAAACTTGATAAAATGTGAGATTATACATAAAATAAATTACAGAAAATTAAACAACACAATCAATTGTTAACCCAACTTGGTGCAACGTCACATACTCTGGGAGATACCAAGTCAAGAAGGAAATTCACTATGATAGTATTAGTTCAAAGCTAAACCAATCCTAGTTTACATATTTTCTCCCAATCATTACCTTGTGCAACTTCTACATAGACACCTTTAGATATAAGATCCCTCTCTTACTTCTAACCACCAGAGTGATATCTACAGTTACAAACCTTCTGACTAGACCAAAAGAACCAAATAGAAGAATACACTTCAAATAAACAATACTTACTTTTGCTTAAAAGCTTCAACTAAGAAAAATACTCAACTCTTTGCTTAAAAGCTCATGGTGAGAACAATCAGTCAACCTCAATGTATCAAAAGATACACGAGTGACATACAAAGAATAAAAATACAAAGAACTTAAAAGACTCTCGAAACCTTAATTCTTATTATGCACCCACATTTTCTTCAATGTGAATGCTTGCTATTTTAGGTTTAGTAAGTCCTTATTTATAGACTCTTGTAGTATGGGCTTAGACTCTTGAAATCAAATCTAATATTCATTTTTTAAATTAGATGCGAGATCTTCATATAAAAATAGAAACAAATCTTTTTAAAGTTTCCTAAAAAATCTCCAAGATCCTTTTTAATGAAACTAAACCAAATTTTCACTTTTTCCTAATAAATCTTCTTGACCTGGGAAGAACAATGAGATATATCCAAAAGTATTTCTTAAACACAAATCAAATATGTCAATAGATAAAAGCAACACCTACTACATAACAGGCCAAGATGTCAAGAGATTTAACTCAACATTTGTCTGATAAGCATGACAGCAGAACCTGTCATGACAGTTGGTCAATATGTTGTCACATCTTGATCAACATCAGTCTAGAACCATGTTTAAGCAAAATTTATATCAAACCTAAAACCATGAATTTAACAATCTTCCCATTTGACAAATTTTGATTAAAACAACCAATGCACAATAACCCTCGAGAGAGGAATAAAACCACATCACAAGCTACATGCAAACATTTAAGCTTTGTACAAACTACATCAAAAACATATATAAGAGAATGCATGCATTTAAAGATCACGATCTTCAATACTCCAGAAGTCAGATGTTCAGACATGAGGTATGGCATCACAGACAGAACCAAACTCTTCATATCACATATGATCAAGACTCTCCCTCAAAGGGAAAACCCAAATCACCATAAAATACAAAATATAAAATATGAACTACCCAAGCTCACATATCAGAGACATCAGTAGAAGATAAAACAGCCTCACATCAGGATTTTCATATAGCTCCAACAGGCAGGATATTAGAACACTTGGTAAGACATCCTACCATATCAACAGTAGCAGCAATAACAGAAGCTCCAACCAAGCATGACAAACAATCATACTCCCCCTAAATAGTTGCATCTAGCAAGAAACCATAATCATTACTCTCTCTTTAGAAGTAACACGGTCCTATCAGCAGGCTAATTAACATGTCAAGACATGTTTCATAATATTGGGACAAACAAAAACACTAACACTTTACTCCATTTTCTTAGTCAAAAATTGACAAAAAATAGAGTAAATGTAAAAAAATGGAAGCACGCAATGCACACAAACATAAAACACATATGGAAGCACATAAAATTAGATAGAAACAAACAATAGCATATGGAAACAAACAGACTTCAACAACTTCAACAACTTCAAGTGGTCTTCCCCCTCTTGCCATTGCCAAAGATCCTTCTGCACTCCTTAGTGTTGTCACCAGCTCTTCTATCAACACCAATTTGTATAAGCTTATCATGCCTCAGAACATAAAGAAAAAGCATAATATCTTATGCATTTTTCCATACCTGTAATTGCTATAATTCCTCAATAATTCAAATTTCCAACTCACCCCTAAGATTTTCCAACTGATTTGCATCCAAGGCTTTGGTGAAAATATCAGCCAGTTGTTTTTCAGTGGCTATATGCCCAGAGTAATCACTTTATCTTCAACAAGGTCTCTGATAAAATGATAATGAATGTCAATGTGCTTGGTCCTGCTATGTTGAATAAGATTATTTGAAATATTGATAACACTCAGATTGTCACAGTATAATGTCATGACATCTTGCTTCACATTATATTCCTTTAACATTTATTTCATCCATATTAGTTGAGAATAACTACTTCCAACTGCAATATACGTAGCTTCAACAGTTGACAAAGAAACACATTTCCATTTCTTGCTAAACTAGGAAATCAGATTATTTCAGAAAAAGAAACATCCACCAAAAGTGCTTTTTCTATCATTAGCATCCCCAGTCCAATCTGCATCACAATATCCCACCAGCATGGAACTTAAACCATGAGAATATAACATACCATAGTTACTAGTACCATTTATATACTTAAAAAACCTCTTTACTTGATTGATATGACTTGTTTTTGGCTCATCTTAATATCTTGCACACACACACACACCTATAACAAATGTGAGGTCGACTAGTTATAAGGTACAACAAACTATTAATCACACTTTTGTATAAGCTTTGATCAACAACAACACCTTTTTAATCTTTTAATATTTTCACATGAGTAGGAGCATGTGTCCTTTTGTGACTTGCATTTTCCATACCAAACTTCTTTACTATGTTCTTGGCATACTTGCTTTGAGAGATAAAGATAGAGTCATCCATCTTTTTTACTTGAAGTCCAAGAAAATATGTCAATTCACCAACAAGACTCATCTCAAATTCTGATTGTATTTGTTTAACAAAATATTCCACCATCTGGTATGACATCCCTCCAAACACAATGTCATCAACATATATTTGAGAAATCATAAGTTTGACATCCTTATCCTTGACAAACAAAGTCTTGTCTATTCCTCCTTTATTATAGCCATTAATGACAAGAACTTTTGTCAACCTCTCATACCAAGCTCTAGGAGCCTGTTTCAACACACAAAGAGATTTATTTAGTTTAAACACATGAGCTGGATAAGTACAATCAATGAATCCCTTTGGTTGTTCAACATATACCTCTTCATGTAAGTACCCATTCAGAAAGGCACTTTTCACATCCATTTGAAACAATTTAAACTTCAATAAATAAGCCACTCCTAACAAAAGTGTCATGGATTCAAGTCTAGCAACTGGAGTGTTGTAACTGGTTTTGAAATAAGAGTTGTCATCCTTAATTTTTATCGTAAGGAAGGGAATATAAAGGATAACCCTAAAAGTTAGAGATTCTAGATTTTTTGGACTCGATTCTAGACGAAGGGAAGGTGTTAGGAACCCCTCATCTACATTGTTCACAAAGAGACTAGGGTTAGAAATGCAATCTTAGGAAATAGGATTTTAATTTTTATTAGAGGAACTCTCCACAATTTTAGTCGTATGCCTACGTATCCTCTTATAAGGAATCAGAGTCCCGATTCGTAGTTCGCAGTTTGGTTGTTATTTTTTATAAGATTGCATAAAATTGCTTTCGAATTAACCTTGAACCTTGTCTGGGTCGAAAATTGTGTGAGCGTAGACGTATTTCGCAGTTAATTTGAAAATAATTCTCCTTAATCCTTTTTCGAAAATATATTGGGGTTTTGATTAGGTTAGTAAAAAATGGTTTGATCATTGGTTAGTTGTTTTGAATTTTGAATTGATGACGTGTATGGTAGGGCATATAGCGAGGGAGTCTGATATAGTCTCCTTATCACCTGGCCAGATATTGGCCATGCGTTGCTCGTCATGGAGGATGTAGAGGGAATCTGATAAATTTTTCCTCATCACGTGGCCAGATATTGGCCACGTATCGTCCACTGGTGAATTGCGTGGTTTTTAATATCTTTGTAAAATATTGAATTAACTTAATTTAAGAAAAAGGTTTGAAATAATTATAAAACAGATTTAACTAAATAATCCAATAAAATATATTTTGTATTTTAAATAACTAATTGTTAAACGTTAAGTCTACCATTAATTACTCGAGGATGTGAAATTCGATTACTGGTAATATGTCAAAATTAAATACTTTTTGTATTTTTATAATGATATATATTTTTTAGAGAAATTAAATAAATAAATAAGTAAAATAAATAACTAAATTAAAGGTGGTTCTAAATTAACAAGGGGTGTCGCTATTAGATCATTGTATGGCCTAAGGCCTATTTCAATATTTGTTAAAGTTAATCCAAAAAACTAAAAATTAACTAATAATAATAATAATAGAAATAATATAAGTAACAATAAAATAGAGAGAAAAATTACTGATCCAAAATTATCTCTTCCTCCCTCACGGTATTCCTTCTTCTACCTTCACAACCCCTCTTTTCAAATTTTTTTCCAAACAAAACCAACACCCATAAATCTCATACACAAACTCATTTAATCTAGCATGTCTTAATCAAACCACATGAATAAAAAGCAGAATAGAAAATAAACTGAAGGATGCTAATGGAGAATGACTTTGTGAAACTGAGCGGAATCATGAGGATTGCACAGAGGTGGCTGCGGATGTCTCCAACTTTAAAGGGGAGACAGTCATATCATGGCAGTTTCGACGGTGGATCTCCGACGACGTTGTTTTTCTGTTCGAAACTGAGGGCTCTCATCGACGTTTGCACCGACTAAGTTGTATGTGCAGTTCTCACCGTCGGACTCCAGATTCGTCAGATCTTGTGGTGGCGTTGACGAAGGCCGATTGAAGGTGGGATGGCTGCATCGGTGGAGCCTCTGTTCAGCTTGTGATGTTTTGTTATAATTTTTTTCCAGGTTGTTGATTAAGACTGGGGGGTTCTATGGTCGAGCTGCTTCCTCTTCCTGTTTCTTTGATTTGTGATATAGTTTGTTTTTCTTTCTCTTTGTTGGTAGTGATTGGATAAAGTAGAAATCAAAGCTCATTAGAGATAAAATTCATAAACTCTGCAATTTGTTAGTTGGCAATAGATACAATATATCAAATATTAGAGTAATAATGATATATGAATTGAGGCAGTGATGATGTTGTATATAAGTTTTGCAACACAAATTGATTTCAAGAACTAATTGGTTAATTTTTTCTAAGAACTAAATTAGGGATGTCTTGTATATTTACCAAGATAATACTAATAACAAACATCATGAGTTGCAATCACATATAAGTTAGGAAAATATTAACGTAATCAAAAAGAGTAGCGATAATTCATATATTTACATGAATTTATTATGATATTTACAAGTAAGGTGAGCCAAAAACAAAAGCATAAATTCTCCATAACTGTGTATAAATTTGGACAGTGTGTATTGAATGTGTGTGGTCTGTGTGCAATTGTGAATTGAGAGAATAACTAGTTTTGTCAAAAAAATAATTTTTGAAAACAACTAGATCATCAGATCATCATCATATGGTTAGAATAACAAACCAATTAAAAAATAGAATTCAAAATTAGAGGGAGGCCTTATATGAAATCATTGGCCAAAATAAAAATATCCCCAACAATATTAAAAAGAAAATTTTGAAGAAAAAAAAATTTTGCAAAAAAAAAAAATGAAGTGTGTGTGAATGAGTGAATTGTGAGAGATTGTAAAAATGTGGATGAATTTTTAGGACAAATAAGATTCCAATTTATAGACTTGAATTAGGTTAGAAAAAACTTAGAGACTAAGTTATCCAAAATGTATGAAAAACCCAAGCCCAATTTCCAAAAAAGGAAAGAAAATTAGTAACAAAAAGAAATAGAAAAATGTTAAAAGTGAACCATAAGAGATTCAAACCCGCAACCTCATATTTGCAAGCTTCATTCTTTACCAAATATGTTATGTTACTTATTCGAAATAAAGAGCCAATTGAAAATACATGAAGACGAGCAAGTATTTGTCATTTAAAAATACAAATAATTTGAAATAAATTATTATATTTTTAACTGGACTTGAGAAAGAATTTTATAAATCCCCAAAATATTAATGTAATTAAACCAAAGGAATTTTAAAACCCAAGTCAAAAATAAATTTGACGGTAGCACTAAGGACGAACAAATTTGGGGTATGACAGTTGCCCCTATTTAATTACCTTTCGGTTGAATGGTGCCAGAATGCACAAGTCTCCCACATTTGTATCGGAGAGTTATTAAATAGTGGGAGACCCAAAAATTTGGACCCAAGATTTATTAAACAAGGATACACTGATATAGCATACCTCAGAGTCGAAAGAAATAGGCAGGGATGATGTTGTTTCATCCTACCAAAGTTTGGATAAATAAAAAGGTAAAGATGACGATGTATCATCCTACAAGAGTTTGAATAGAGAGATATGATTGAAGAGTAAGTTTGAACTAGATATGAAGATGCATATAAATCGTCAATACCTAGAAAAGAGATCATAGTTTTTTGTGTATTTACCATGACCTAGGAGGTAAACAACACAAGTTGAAAGATTATAAGGATGTGTTGTACAATGTTCACATGGGTATGAAGAGTAGGCATAGATGATGATGCATCATCTTACCAGCATTTGAACTGAAGTTTTGATTAGAACTTAGATACGACGCTGCAGATAACTCATCAGTATCTAAGAGATTGTATATTTTTTTGCATATTTACAAAAATATAAGTTTTGAAATAGCTAACTTATTAATGCTTGGAGACTAATATAGTAAGTTTTTATTTGATTTGATTTTGTCTATTCATCGCAACCTAGGGGATGAATAAAACCAAGTCTGATAAGACATTGCTGCCCGGAGACTGATGCAATGGATTATGCAGATTTATTCGTATATCTACCGCAACCTAGGGGATAGATATTTGAAAAGCTCGATAACTACATTGCTGCATGGAGCCTTATGCAATGAGTTATATTGTCGACTTCGTCATGTTTACTACAACTGAGAGAGAAAATAATCTGAGGATGAATTCACGTATTCATTGCAACCTAGAGAATGAATAATATGAACCGACAATTCGCACATCTACCACAACCTAGGGGGTAGATGATTAAAAAAATCTTGATAACAACATCACTGCATAGAGACTGACGCAATGAGTTATATCACAGATTTCCCATATCACTATATGGAGACTGACGCAATGGGTTATATCATAGAGGATGAAGCTGTGTATTTATCACAACCAAAGGGATAAATAAAACTGTTTGATAATATATTACTGCATGGAGACTGATGCAATGGATTACGCATATTTATTCGCATATCTATCGCAACCTAGGGGTTAGATAATTGAAAAAAGCTTGATAACTACATCGCTGCATGGAGACTAAAGCGATGAGTTTTATTTTAGATTTCAAACATTTCTGCATGGAGCCTGGCGCAATGAGTTATATTGTAGAGGAGGAAATTATGTATTTATCACAATCTAAGGGATGAATAAAACATTGTTTGATAATACATTGCTGCATGTAGACTGATGCAATAGATTATGCATATTTATTCGCAATATCTATCACCACCTAGGGGATAGATAATTGAAAAAAGATTGATAACTACATCACTGCATGGAGACTGAGGTGATGAGTTATATTGCAGATTTCATACATTGTTGCATGGATCCTGACGCAATGAGCTATATCGTAGATTTCCCACCTTGCTGATGGAGACTGACGCAATGGGTTATATTACAGAGGAGGAAACACATTGCTGCATGGAGACTGACACAATGAGTTGTGTGATCGGTGGAAATAGAACTGACTGTTTTTTAAGCTGGTTCGCGAAATGTCGCGGTAAGCAAGAGTCGCCACCGTCTTTTATGTTCTCCAACAAGGAAAGGACAAAAGCACAACAAAATTCCTTTTTCGAGATGTCTCTCGGTTTGGGAGGTAGATTATAGAAAGGGAAGGTGTTATCACCCTTTCTATCCGTGGTTATCCACGGGCTCTTAGGTACTTGCTCTTATGTTTTCAAATTTGTTTGCTTTTCAAGTGTGTGTGGGTTTTGAAAAAGTTTAGTTTGAAAAACTTCTAGGTAACTCTTGTATCAGTCCTCAAGAGTGTATGAAGTATTTGTTTGAAAACTTTTTGAAAGTGTAGGTGCGAAAAGATGTTTTTTTTTTTTTGAAAGAGCAAGTACCCAGGAGAAATCTACCTACTCTAAGGAATTAGGCTGTGTAAGAGTCCTTTAGACAGCGCTATCCCACTATTGAGAAGTAGGAAGCACCGTCGTTGGAGTTATTCAGGTCAATTCGATTATCGGGACATGTGGTCACCAAAGCAATGGTAGGACGCCTTAGTGGTAACCCTAATGTCCTAGATCCTTTTTATCCGAGGCAACCGTTTCGAGGCAACTGGATCTTTAGACAGGAGGGCGACCTCTAAAACACCCGATACTTGACGACCACCTCGAGGCAACCAAGTGAGGCGTACCTTAGGGGTGGCATGTGCATGTGTGTTATTTTTCAGTTAAGATTATCTTGTACATGTTATTTGTGAGCTACACTTTGATTTTATTTTTCATATAAGTCTTTCATGCATATTAACAGTTAAGAGTGCGGAAAATAAATTGCGGAAAGTTGAATCTACGCTATTACAAGGTGCGGGTATATACATCGCCAAAAAAAACAAAACCCGTTTGGAAAATAAATACGAGAAAGTAAATAAAGCGATAAAAGCCTAATTAACTATTACATTTCCGAAGCAGATACATAAATATAATGAATTAAAATAAACATGCGCGCGAAAGATTGAATCGGGACGTCCTTAGGGTTTTGACCCTTTTTGAGAAAAGAATTGAATTTGTCCTTTTTTGCAATTAATTAAATATTAAACCTATACCTAATTAAATAATTAAAAGAAAAAGTATTTTTTATTTTTTTAATGAAAATAAAAATAAAAAGAAATTAAAAGTAAAGAAAACCCTAGTTCTAAATTTATTTTATATTTTGTAAAAAAAGAAGTCAAAGTTAACCTAATTAATAAAAAGGACTAAATTGATTAATTTACATTTATTTACAAAATAATTAATAGTGAATAATAAAAATATTTACATTTTTTATTTTCTGAATTTTTATTGTGAAAAATTAATTATGTTAATTTTAATGATAAGAATAATAATTAGAAAAAATAATTAAATAAAATAAAAGAGAAAATAGAAAACAAAAAGAAAAAAAAATGGACCAGGGGGGTTGATGGACCCATTAGGAGGCGAGTTTGCAGATTTCAGGCCCATTAAGCTTAAGCCTGCGTTGACTTCTGGAATCGTCTGCGTGTGCATTGACCAGGTAGCATGGTGTTCCTCTTCTTTTGGCCTTTGGATTGCCGTTTAAGGACACATGGCACTTGGGATGTAGGAGTCCATGGTGGGACGCTCTGGATAGCCTGCATAGGAACACGTTATGAAAAATAATATAGAACTTTTGGGGGACCTGGGAATCGAACCCAGGTCCCAATGATGAACGTCCAGCGCACCAACCACTACTCCACTCGCATGCGTTCGATATTATAGTGGCTATTGAGAATAATATATAAAAACAAAACATATGCTGTACAACAAAACAAACGCGCGCATTTTTTGAATGTTCCAATGGCATGCTTACACGTCTCGTCTTCTTCACCTGGCCTGTAAAAAAAAGATTGGATAGCGGGGGTTTTTAACCCCCACAACCTGCAAGCACGATTAATAGCGATTAGGCGTACGTGAAATAGAAATTGTTCGCGAGCATGGGGTTGTGTTCGTCTTGATCAGCCGGTTTTAACCATAGGCATTATGAAGCCTAATTTTCCCCGTGCTGAAAAACCCCAAAATCAAAGCTTCGGAACCCTAGATTTCTTCAATGGTATCTTTTGATTTAAGGCTCTATAATTCAATTAACCTGCACCATTAGCTTCCTATGGATTCATACAATACAAATCAAACAGCAAATCATGTTAATGATGCATGAAATATGAATTACAATTATGGAAAAAAGTGGTAAACCGTGAGTTCGTTCTGGACAGTTTCTTGAGCTTTAGCACGCGAATTTGATTGCAAAACGTATCTGGGGATCCCTGCAAGGTATTAGACACCACAAAAGCCCTTGAATTGGCCTGGAAGATTGAAAACAGTTTTGAGTTTTCTTGCTTTTTTCTCAATATGCTTATGGCTCTTTGCATCAGTTTTGCACGTTCCAGGCATTAGGGTTGGCTTGCTTGCATATATGGGAATAGAATTAGGTTAAGTTTTGGCCCAAAGATCCATGGAATTCATGTTTCAATATTTGATTTCCAATCCAATCTTTTTGCATATTTTTGATTGGGAAAACTTGCCAAAATTGGATATTCTTGTCTCTTTAATTGGCACACGAAATCTCCAGCTCATATTGGTCATATTTGCTTCATGAAAATATTTGAAAACCATATCTTCATATTTTCCTACATTTTAAATCAATTAAATGAATTAATATTAATCAAAATTCAATTAATTAATTAAAAATAAGAAAATAAATAAATTTAAGCTCAATGGGTCGTGCATATGCTTTGGGTAAAGATTCAAGAAGGAATTTGAGGCCCATTCGCAAAAATGAGGTGTTTTGAGCAAAGTTGACTTTTGCAAGTTCACAAAAATTTCCCAACTTCTCCAATGCATATCTTGCTCAATTTTGATCATATAAACATGTTCTTGGACATTTTGGAAAGGTCTTGAAGTCCTCTAACCAATGCCTTTGGTCCCATGTCATTTGGATTTACCAATCTCAAGTTATGGTCTTTGACTTAAAATGCCTTTTTGTTGACTTTTGAAATTGACCTATAATGTAGAAATTGATAACTTTTTGTGAGAGCATTTCTTGGACTTGGAATGTGAAGATGAATTGTAGGAAATGTCATCCACTTCAAAATGAGCATTGGATGGGATTTTTCTGATGAACCATGAAAAAGTTATGCCCTGGTCAAGTTACAGTTGACTTTTCAACTGTCCAAAAATAGTAACTTTTGCATCTTTGATGATTTTTGAGCCATGCTTGTGGAATCATGATCAAGGCTTGATCGAATGATGATTGTGGCTTCAAAATAAGATGTTGACCAAAAATCTGACTTTTGACTGTAAAATGACCATTTTACCCCTGTAGTTGATTGTGAACCAAATAGGGCTTTTGACTGTGTAAACTGGCATTGTGAATCTTGAAACTTGGCATGTGGATGCTTGGCAATGTATATAGGCCTATGGGACTTGATTGAGCCATTGAAAACCTCAAATTCCTTGAAGGAACCAAAACCCTAATTTTGACTGGCTTAGGAGGATGTTTGACTGGGCAACCCCTTGATCCATTTGAAGATTGATCTTGACAAATCTTGAAGAATATGGGAGGGAAAATTTTGGGGTACAACAGTTGCCCCTGTTCAATCTTCTTAGACCTGAGGATGTAGATTGGCTTGCGTGCCTTTCGTGATCCGAAGGTGGAAGATGATTGAACACTAGAGTGCCCATAAATTTGCACTCGCATAGTGGAGTATTAGCAGTGTGATGTCGGGAATGGGCTTACAGATGCCATTTGGAGAGATGGTGGATAGGAGGATGGGCTTATAGATGCCATCTGGAGATGTGACGGAACCTTGTCGGGAATGGGCTTACAGACGCCATTTGGAAGTGTAATGGATAGCTGTGTAGATGGGCTTAAAGATGCCATCCGGGATGTATTGATCGCATAAGAGATTCCTTAGCGAGAACTTGCGTACCTGAGAAAGAAAGATAATTTCCTGGCCTGTTACAGGGGTTGATCTTCAAACTCTTCATGCAGATATGTCCTGGCTGGATACAGGTATCGAATCTACAATCAATTGCTCACAGATATGCCCTGGCTGGATAGATGTATCGAATCTGGAATTAGTCGTCTACAGATATGCCCTGGCTAGATACATGTATCAACTCTCTAAACTCTTCATGCAGACATGCCCTGGCTGGATACAGGTATCGAATCTACAATCAATCACTCACAGATATGCCCTGGCTAGATACAAGAATCGAATCCGGAATTAGTCGTCTACAGATATGCCCTGGCTGGATACAGGTATCGAATCTCTAAACTCTTCATGCAGACATGCCCTGGCTGGATGCAGGTATCGAATCTACAATCAATCACTCACAGATGTGCCCTGGCTAGATACAGGTATCGAATCTGGAATTAGTCGTCTACAGATATGCCCTGGCTGGATACAGGTATCGAATCTCTAAACTCTTCATGCAGATATGCCCTGGTTGGATACAGGTATCGAATCTACAATCAATCACTCACAGATATGCCCTGGCTGGATACAGGTATCGAATCTGGAATTAGTCGTCTACAGATATGCCCTGGCTGGATACAGGTATCGAATCTCTAAACTCTTCATGCAGATATGCCCTGGCTAGATACAGGTATCGAATCTACAATTAATCGCTCACAGATATGCCCTGGCTAGATACAGGTATCGAATCTGGAACTCGTCGTCTACAGATATGCCCTGGCTGGATACAGGTGTCGAATCTCTAAACTCTTCATGCAAATATGCCCTGGCTGGATACAGGTATCGAATCTACAATCAATCACTCACAGATATGCCCTGGCTGGATACAGGTATCGAATCTGGAATTAGTCGTCTACAGATATGCCCTGGCTGGATACAGGTATCG
Source organism: Vicia faba (assembly GCA_948472305.1). Classification (NCBI taxonomy): domain Eukaryota; kingdom Viridiplantae; phylum Streptophyta; class Magnoliopsida; order Fabales; family Fabaceae; genus Vicia; species Vicia faba. Next base: position 942,929,866 of record OX451741.1, on the reverse strand, counting down.
AATCTCTAAACTCTTCATGCAGATATGCCCTGGCTAGATACAGGTATCGAATCTACAATTAATCGCTCACAGATATGCCCTGGCTAGATACAGGTATCGAATCTGGAACTCGTCGTCTACAGATATGCCCTGGCTGGATACAGGTGTCGAATCTCTAAACTCTTCATGTAGATATGCCCTGGCTAGATACAGGTGTCGAATCCACAATTAATCGCTCACAGATATTCCCTGGCTAGATACAGGTATCGAATCTGGAACTAGTTGTCTACAGATATGCCCTGGATGGATACAGGTATCGAATCTCTAAACTCTTCATGTAGATATGCCCTGGCTAGATACAGGAATCGAATCCGGAATTAGTCGTTTACAGATATGCCCTGGCTGGATACAGGTATCAAATCTCTAAACTCTTCATGCAGACATGGCCTGGCTGGATACAGGTATCGAATCTACAATCAGTCACTCACAGATATGCCCTGGCTAGATACAAGAATCGAATCCGGATTAGTCATTTACAGATATGCCCTGGATGGATACATGTATCAAATCTCTAAACTCTTCATGCAGACATGCCCTGGATGGATACAGGTATCGAATCTACAATCAGTTACTCACAGATATGCCCTGGCTAGATACAGGAATCGAATCTGGAATTGGTCGTCTACAGATATGCCCTGGCTAGATACAGGTATCGAATCTCTAAACTCTTCATGCAGACATGCCCTGACTAGATACAGGTATCGAATCTACAATCAATCGCTCACAGATATGCCCTGGCTAGATACAGGTATCGAATCTGGAACTGCGAAAGTTGATGGTAATCGTCTTTTGATTGACCTTTTCATGAAAAGGCAAACATTAGTCGTATGCAATGTCATGATGTATGAAATGCATGATGTTATGATGTTCTCAAAAATAAATGAGATCGCGTTGTATGCACTTTATCATGTATGTAAGCAGGATGTATGGAATGTGAAATGTCTATGAATGTATTTTCATCTAGGAAAATAAATCCTTGACGAATGCCGGGAACTTGAATCCTGGGCTGACGTTTGAAGAGTAGAATTCTTCGTTTCCGCAGGGGATGATGGTTGCAAGAATAAACCGGTAGGAGAAGATGACTCCGTTAGGGAATAAACTTGTTGGAGAGATTACTCTGTGGGGAATTACTCTGTGGGAAGAGATACTTCGCTGAGGTTTGATGATAACTCTGCTGGGGATTCCCTTGATGAGTTATGTTGGGGAATTTGATAAACTCCGCTAGGGAATGGGAAGAACTTTGCCGAGGACGGTCTTTCCGTGGTAATTAGCTGAGGATAACCCAGTTATAAGCTCTGGTGGGGAACAACATTCTGAATAAAGCCGGGGAGATGCTTTTGCACTCTGCGAGGGATAAGCCTCCAGAATCTACTGGGGATAAGCTTCCAGAATCTACTGGAGATAAGCTTCCATAATCTACTGGGGAGGATGATTCAACTCTCCTGGGGAAACGTTTTAGACTGTATTGGGGAAATGGCTCCACTATGATGTCTGGTATTTCGCCGGGGAACAATCTCAGATTAAGACTGCCGGGGATGCTTGCTGAGGAATATCTGTATACTCCGCTGGGGAATATTGAGATCTTCTGGGGATACCCAACTTCTTTGAGGCTGACAGTAGGCTAACTCTGCTTGGGGAGAGTGTTGCTGACTTGCTGGAGATACTGTGCCTTTTCGGGGATGATGGGAAACCAACTCTGTTTGGGAGAGTATTGTTGGGTCTTGTCCTACTCTGCGGAGAGTGAAGGTATCTTGGTCATGTTCTTCAGCTGAATTTACCTTGTACCTGGAGGACAGAGCAGCTTGTACCGTTCGGACAATTCTTATTGCCCCAGCTTCTGCGGGAGAAGGTACCTGTGGAGGTCTTGATAACTGCCGTTTTGACAAATCTTCTTCTGGTAGACAAGTGACGAGATGTCGGAACATAGTCGTACGCTTTGATCCCTAACTTTTGCCTGGACCGCCCTTTCGGGTTTTCAGTCCATCGGGATACCCTTTTTTGCCCAAGCCGCCTTTTCAGGTTTTCGACTTGCCGGGTGTACAGATTTTTCATTTTCATCCCTTATTTTTGCCCGAACCCTTTTGGTTCGCCGGGAAGCCCTTATTTTTGCCTAGGTGTGTCAACCTAGCGGGTCTTTGATTGTGCGTAGTATTTTTTTCGACTATGTCCATGCTCTCAGAATGTAGGGAGTTGCCACTGTCAGTAGTGTCATGTCGCCATACTACCAGAAGATCTTCGTTGATCATGCAAGATTCGTCGCTGGAATTCATGTCCAATGCCCCAAGTGACTCAGGCGGAGATTTGCCCCAGGCTACTTGGCATCCTTGAGAGATTCCTTGAATCTTGACTGGACTGCCCCAGACGACGGACTTTGATCATGTCTGCCCCTTGGTTGGAAGTGTTTCTTCCACTTGAGATGACTCTTTTTGTTGAGAAGGCATTTGTTCACAAGACATTCATCGTGCGAATTTCTCTGTTGTTGAACAAATAGTCATATGCAAACAATATTATTTCAAGAATGCAAAGCTTATGTCTGTCTTGAAGTTTTTGAAAATGCAGTTTTTAATAAAACAAGCAAATTTTGTAAAATGTGATGTCAACTCAAGATTTTACAGCGAGCCTTAAGGAGTCAGGATACCTTTTGTAACAATATGCTTTCGAACTAACCCATGCTTCAGCTAGGACTTTTGAGGGTTATAATGTGGCCTGGTTAATGGTTTAAGAAGCAAAGGATAAAGGCTCAAATTTTATTTGTACCCACCCGCTCTTCGTGATGTTCTTCAAACCTAAACTCAACTAATCGTGCGTTAGATCGTGTTTAAGTCTTCGCTCTGATATTCCGGTGATGGTCCGGATGTTGACAATTCATTTTGAATAGGCAGTCATTTCCCTCTTTTTTTTTGGTTGAGGATTTGTATGACCTCTTTCTCTTTTTTTTTTTGATTTTGTTATCCCTGTTTTTTGCCTGAACTGTTTCTTCTTTTGTAATTACAATCAGCGGGATGCCCCAGTTTTTGTAAGTCTCCTTCATAGGTTTTGACTTATTGGGTTTTTATTTTTGCAAGATAATGACTGCCTGTCTTTATGATTATTCGGAACCATCACTGTCTTTCGTTTTGCAAGGACTTCTTTGGTGCCATTCGTTGTGCACTTGGATCAACTGAGAGAACTACCCTGCCCTAGGTTATGATTAAGGGTTTTAATTTTCGAAAAGAAAAACTCCAACTTCTTTGGCTAAAAGGGGTCGACGAGGGATTATCTTCCTTATAACTCCAGTGTTTAGGAATTGAAACAATGCCTGTACCTCATCAGTGGGGTCTGTTCAAAAGCATACTATAAAGATCGTGGTATCATTTTCGTCATCCTCCCTCAAAAGGCTTAGAATTATTAATCGCGAGTTTGAACATCACAAAAAAATGAAAGCAGTTTGAATATAGCGAATGCGAATATATTGATTCAAAACAGACATATGCGATGCATTGATAAAGTAAAAGAGTTTGACATGAACAAATGTTTGAACAAGCAAAGAAAAATACAACTTGAAACTTCCAATGAACAAAAGGTCTTCTCGTCTAGGGATAGTAGAAGAACTCGACCTGACCATCTGGGGTGAATTCCACTGCTCCTTCATCAATCAGGTCCTGGATCTTGTTCTGCAGAGTCCAACAGTTGTTGGTGTCGTGTCCAGGACTGTCAGAATGGTAGGCGCATCTCACACTCGGGTTATACCGGGAAGAGGAAGTGTTGGGATTCTTAGGAGGGTCCCTTAATGTGATCAGATTCAATCTCAACAGGCGTTGTAAGGCTTGAAACAGCGACATGTTGAGCTGGGTGAATTGCCTCCTAGGCGTGTCTGGCTTGCTCTGATCGACCCGTTGTTCTTGGCGAGGTCGTTGTTGGACCTGTGAAGTAGTAGCAGCTCGGAGAGGTCTATTCATCAAACCAAACCTTTGACTTCTTGGGGGCTGATTACCGGTTTGGTCTCCAACCCTGACTACTTGCTTCATACTGTCTTGCTGAAGCTGGTGAGGTTGATGCTGAATTTGTGACCCTGAAGCAAGTTGAGGAGCTTTTCCCTTGTCTTCTTGTCTCAAAGGGAATTTAATGATGACTGGCTCTTCAACCTTAGATGTTTTCCCCAGTTGGTTATCCCGAAGCAGTTGGTTGACGAGAGCCCTGAGCTCTTCTTGTCTTTGAGCAAAGTCTTGAATGAGAGTCATCTGCCCCAGCATCTGGGTTCTCATTGTATCCACCTCAGCTTGCAGATATTTCAGCCGTTCATCCTTATTGTCTTCTGGACTGTTCCTGACCAAAGTCCCCGTGAGGAGTGTTCTCAGCTCTTCCTGCCCCTTGGATAGATTTAGGAGGATTTCCCCGAACTGAGTCTCTTGAGTATGGAGATCCTGGCTGTCTGGTTGGAAAGCCATTGCTGATATAAACAACGAAGAAGGTAAGTGACCTGCAACAAGGGTACCTGTTATGCAATGATGTGTATGCATGCATGCAATGTTTTCAAGGATCTCGCGGGGTAAACAAGAAAATTGTTAGCATTTGAATTTTGTAGCTTGATTGAAGGAACTTCATATTGTTGAGAGTCCTTCTTCAAGAGTCAAGGCTCACCATATCGAGTGGGTCATAGCCCCTGACTCAAGTTATCAACCTTGGCTAGAGGAAAATAAATCCCCTTTGCCCCTTGCTAGACATTTTGATTAGTCATGACCTGCATCACAGACCCTTGAGATCCTTGAAAAGGGTTAGTCCTTATGCAGGATGTATGCAATGGTATGATGGTATGATGTTATGATAAGGACACACCACAAGTATTCACAAAAAGCAAACATGATAAGGCACACAAGTCACACCAGACAGCCCTTAGGGTTTAGGCCAACATGAGGTTTAGGGTACTACCCTCTTGAAGTTGGTGGGCTCAAAACCTGTCCTATCAAAAGTAACCGGGTTCTAAGGAGCTCAATATCATTGGGTTATTTTCTATGTTCATTGTTTTGATTTAGCCACTAAACTGGCGATCAAAATATTCCAAGAAAACAACCCTCAATGAGTGTAGTATCGAGTATCTACCAACTTCGGACTGCACCAAAGTCGGTCATCTCACTACCCCTAAAGAGGCCAGGATGGTCAAGTAAGGTTCCTAAGGTCAGTTGATGCTTCATGACACCACGCGGCGGCCCCTTACTCTCCTTGACTTGACTCAAGGGTTACCGGTACTCACCAAAGTGCCACATCAACATAGCAAACTGCTTCAACCGTGTCGGTATACCCCGCACAGTTCCCTCACAGTTTGTTGCTACTTCTAAAAGGTATCCCCCAGATCCGGGTTAGGATCTATGAAACTCCAAGACAAACCCACAATATTAAAGCAACCAAGGCAAGCAATTGAAAACATAAGAGTGGTCTAATCCTAAGGTACACCTCACTTTTATAAGATGTCCCCAGCAGAGTCGCCAGTTCTGTGATCGGTGGAAATAGAACTGACTATTTTTTAAGCTGGTTCGTGAAATGTCGCGGTAAGCAAGAGTCGCCATCGTCTTTTATGTTCTCCAACAAGGAAAGGACAAAAGCACAGCAAAATTCCTTTTTCGAGATGTCTCTCGGTTCGGGAGGTAGATTATAGAAAGGGAAGGTGTTAGCACCCTTTCTATCCGTGGTTATCCACGGGCTCTTAGGTACTTGCTCTTATGTTTTCAAATTTGTTTGTTTTTCAAGTGTGTGTGGGTTTTGAAAAAGTTTAGTTTGAAAAACTTCTAGGTAACTCTTGTATCAGTCCTCAAGAGTGTATGAAGTATTTGTTTGAAAACTTTTTGAAAGTGTAGGTGCGAAAAGATGTTTTTTTTTTTGAAAGAGAAAGTACCCAGGAGAAATCTACCTACTCTAAGGAATTAGGCTGTGTAAGAGTCCTTTAGACAGCGCTATCCCACTATTGAGAAGTAGGAAGCACCGTCGTTGGAGTTATTCGGGTCAATTCGATTATCGGGACATGTGGTCACCAAAGCAATGGTAGGACGCCTTAGTGGTAACCCTAATGTCCTAGATCCTTTTTATCCGAGGCAACCGTTTCGAGGCAACTGGATCTTTAGACAGGAGGGCAACCTCTAAAACCCCCTATACTTGACGACCACCTCGAGGCAACCAAGTGAGGCGTACCTTAGGGGTGGCATGTGCATGTGTATTATTTTTCAGTTAAGATTATCTTGTACATGTTATTTGTGAGCTACGCTTTGATTTTATTTTTCATACAAGTCTTTCATGCATATTAACAGTTAAGAGTGCGGAAAATAAATTGCGGAAAGTTGAACCTACGCTATTACAAGGCACGGGTATATACATCGCCAAAAAAAACAAAACCCGTTTGGAAAATAAATACGAGAAAGTAAATAAAGCGATAAAAGCCTAATTAACTATTACATTTCCGGAGCAGATACATAAATATAATGAATTAAAATAAACATGCGCGCGAAAGATTGAATCGGGACGTCCTTAGGGTTTTGAACCTTTTTGAGAAAAGAATTGAATTTGTCCTTTTTTGCAATTAATTAAATATTAAACCTAAACCTAATTAAATAATTAAAAGAAAAAGTATTTTTTATGTTTTTAATGAAAATAAAAATAAAAAGAAATTAAAATTTAAGAAAACCCTAGTTCTAAATTTATTTTATATTTTGTAAAAAAAGAAGTCAAAGTTAACCTAATTAATAAAAAGGACTAAATTGATTAATTTACATTTATTTACAAAATAATTAATAGTGAATAATAAAAATATTTACATTTTTTATTTTCTGAATTTTTATTGTGGAAAATTAATTATGTTAATTTTAATGATAAGAATAATAATTAGAAAAAATAATTAAATAAAATAAAAGAGAAAATAGAAAACAAAAAGAAAAAAGAATGGACCAGGGGGGTTGATGGACCCATTAGGAGGTGAGTTTGCAGATTTCAGGCCCATTAAGCTTAAGCCTGCGTTGACTTCTGGAATCGTCTGCGTGTGCATTGACCAGGTAGCATGGTGTTCCTCTTCTTTTGGCCTTTGGATTTCCGTTTAAGGACACATGGCACTTGGGATGTAGGAGTCCATGGTGGGACGCTCTGGATAGCCTGCATAGGAACACGTTATGAAAAATAATATAGAACTTTTGGGGGACCTGGGAATCGAACCCAGGTCCCAATGATGAACGTCCAGCGCACCAACCACTACTCCACTCGCCTGCGTTTGATATTATAGTGGCTATTGAGAATAATATATAAAAACAAAACATATGCTATACAACAAAACAAACGCGCACATTTTTTGAATGTTCCAATGGCATGCTTACACGTCTCGTCTTCTTCACCTGGCCTGTAAAAAAAAGATTGGATAGCGGGGGTTTTTAACCCCCACAACCTGCAAGCACGATTAATAGCGATTAGGCGTACGTGAAATAGAAATTGTTCGCGAGCATGGGGTTGTGTTCGTCTTGATCAGCCGGTTTCAACCATAGGCATTATGAAGCCTAATTTTTCCCGTGCTGAAAAACCCCAAAATCAAAGCTTCGGAACCCTAGATTTCTTCAATGGTATCTTTTGATTTAAGGCTCTATAATTCAATTAACCTGCACCATTAGCTTCCTATGGATTCATACAATACAAATCAAACAGCAAATCGTGTTAATGATGCATGAAATATGAATTACAATTATGGAAAAAGTGGTAAACCGTGAGTTCATTCTGGACAGTTTCTTGAGCTTTAGCACGCGAATTTGATTGCAAAACGTATCTGAGGATCCCTGCAAGGTATTAGACACCACAAAAGCCCTTGAATTGGCCTGGAAGATTGAAAACAGTTTTGAGTTTTCTTGCTTTTTTCTCAATATGCTTATGGCTCTTTGCAGCAGTTTTGCACGTTCCAGGCATTAGGGTTGGCTTGCTTGCATATATGGGAATAGAATTAGGTTAAGTTTTGGCCCAAAGATCCATGGAATTCATGTTTCAATATTTGATTTCCAATCCAATCTTTTTGCATATTTTTGATTGGGAAAACTTGCCAAAATTGGATATTCTTGTCTCTTTGATTGGCACACGAAATCTCCAGCTCATATTGGTCATATTTACTTCATGAAAAGATTTGAAAACCATATCTTCATATTTTCCTACATTTTAAATCAATTAAATGAATTAATATTAATCAAAATTCAATTAATTAATTAAAAATAAGAAAATAAATCAATTTAAGCTCAATGGGTCGTGCATATGCTTTGGGTAAAGATTCAAGAAGGAATTTGAGGCCCATTAGCAAAAATGAGGTGTTTTGAGCAAAGTTGACTTTTGCAAGTTCACAAAAATTTCCCAACTTCTCCAATGCATATCTTGCTCAATTTTGATCATATGAACATGTTCTTGGACATTTTGGAAAGGTCTTGAAGTCCTCTAACCAATGCCTTTGGTCCCATGTCATTTGGATTTACCAATCTCAAGTTATGGTCTTTGACTTAAAATGCCTTTTTGTTGACTTTTGAAATTGACCTATAATGTAGAAATTGATAACTTTTTGTGAGAGCATTTCTTGGACTTGGAATGTGAAGATGAATTGTAGGAAATGTCATCCCCTTCAAAATGAGCATTGGATTGGATTTTTCTGATGAACCATGAAAAAGTAATGCTTGGTCAAGTTACAGTTGACTTTTCAGCTGTCCAAAAATAGTAACTTTTGCATCTTTGATGATTTTTGAGCCATGCTTGTGGAATCATGATCAAGGCTTGATCAAATGATGATTGTGGCTTCAAAATAAGATGTTGACCAAAAATCTGACTTTTTACTGTAAAATGACCATTTTACCCCTGCAGTTGATTGTGAACCAAATAGGGCTTTTGATTGTGTAAACTGGCATTGTGAATCTTGAAACTTGGTATGTGGATGCTTGGCAATGTATATAGGCCTATGGGAATTGATTGAGCCATTGAAAACCTCAAATTCCTTGAAGGAACCAAAACCCTAATTTTGACTGGCTTATGAGGATGTTTGACTGGGCAACCCCTTGATCCATTTGAAGATTGATCTTGACAAATCTTGAAGTATATGGGAGGGCAAATTTTGGGGTACAACAAGTTGTATTGTGGATTTCCCATATTGTTGCATGGAGACTGATGCAATGAGTTATGTCGCAGAAAAAGTTGTTTTTGATTATCCAATCTTAGATAACTAGATCTAAGATGCGATCTGATTTTTTTATCGGTTGTGTCTATTATCAACCAAGGTAATTGTTTAGCATAAAAATGCTAGGTTTGAAGATTGAAACCGAAGTTTCACTGATGATGCCGGTTGTGTCTGTTCTCAACCAAGGCTATCAACATGAGGAAACGAACCCCAAAATTCAGTGATGATGTCGGTTGTGTCTATTCTCAACCAAGACTATCACCATGAAGAAATAAACCCCAGAATTTTGCAAATGAAGCCGATTGTGTTTGTTCTCAACCAAGGCTTGATCAACATGATAACCAAATGAAATTGAATATTTTGAGAGGTTCGAACTTGGAAAGTTTGAACTTGATAATTGCAATTGTAATTCCCAGAGGTTGGTGATGACTAGGCCTTGGATACGAATCATAGGTAAACTGCCTAGTAAAATTTTAATAGCGGTACCTTTGACGGTTGTGTTCGTTCTCAACCGAGGTAGCTGTAGTGATAGCAAAATGAATGGATAGTGCTAAGCTTGGATTTGAATTTTGAGTTCGTCTTAGCTGGTAGTCATGCCTTGAGCTTTTTCGCAGTTTTCATGGGCATATATGATTGAATGTAATGTATGTATGTATGTTTGATATGATTATGTTTGATGTATGCATGATGTATGGTATGTATGCTTAACATGATAATGTTATGAATTGAAATGATGCAATGGTTTATAAATGTAATGCCCCTGTTATTTGAACTGCGGAACCAATGCTTAAGGTAAGCTATCAGCCAAGAACTATTTCATCAGAGAAGCCATGCCAATTAGGGGTTGGGCTTTTGAAAAGATGTGCTAGGAGGGAATTGGGATTTGCACCAACATTAGTAGGATTGCTGGAATAATGTCAGCTTGGTAGCTTGGAAAGGTGAAACGGATAGCAAGGTCACTAACATTGGTAAGGTTACCTAGAGACATTAATCTGGTGATTTTGAAAGTGTGAGGTTGTTCACGACTTTTACATAAGGCTGCTTACGTATGGACAAATAAATGAGGTTGTATGAGGCTGCTCGTGCCTTAGTTTGATGAAGAACGCTTGTATCATAGACTCACTGAGAGGTATAATCGGAGAGATGTTAGAGATTATAATAGTGACTCCCCTAGAAATTGACTCTAGATTTTTACGGGGGCCCGAGTCTCGGTCTATGATATGTCATGTATGTATGCAAATGCAAGCGTTAACGCGTAGAATGACTGACCAATACATGTAATGGATGACTTAGATTTGCGTCAATGGATGTTGAAATTTTGATGTGTCGATGAGAATTGGGCTCTTTGTTTGATCCATGATGTCAGAAGTCGTCAGATGGATGAGATGATATGTATAACTTGATTCTGGATCAAAGAGCCCTAATGCATGATTTATGCAGCCTTATGCTTTAGGATTATGACTCGAATACTTTTTGAATAGTGCCTCTGTGATGGGTCATGGATGATTAAAGCGTAGAGGTTTGCTTATGCAACAAGGTTGCTTGTCACATGATGGTTGAATGTTATGCTATCACGATTTCTCGATACTCAATTTGAACTTGAAGATTGCTAATGTGGGAGAAATATCCATCGGAGATTATGAAAGTACATGGAGAGCTTGCCCCTATGTGGATTGTCTTTCCCTAATTTGTTGGTAGGGTCTTAGAGAGTTTCTCATTGATATGAGCTTGGAAATAGTTTGATCATAATATGAATGACCCTACTATTTTTCACTATGACCCTGATTAAAAAATTCTTGAAAATGTTTGGCTTTGATGAACCATTTTAAATCAACTCCTTTTGATCGAGCCTCGCAGTGGTTTTCCCCTACATTTGAATTTTGAAAGATGTGCCTCTCAATCTCCAGGATCTGGAGGAAGTACCCTCATAAAGAACTTAGACCTCACCATGAACTTGACATAGATTTCCCCAAGTATTCGAAGCTTGAAAAGTTTGCACTTGAAGTTGCTTGAAGGGGAATTTGGACCCTACGTGCAGTAGGATGAACTTGGTACGTACTGCCCCAACGTTTGAATCTTGGAAGGTTACCCCTGATTATCAAGGCCTTGAGAGGTTTGTTAAAACAAGGAAACCGAGCCATACATTGTTGTGATATGACTTGATTAAGGAATGCTCCTTCGAAAGGTATGCCCCTGATTGAACAGTGCTTTGAAACTTGATCCAAGTTGATTGAATCTCAGAATGATCACCCTTTGTCTATAGTATATTCATGTGATATACCCCTATGATCATTAGTCTTGCCTATGATTATAGGGTTCTTCCTTAGATGCTTTTCCCCCTGAAATGGATCGCTTTTGATTAAACCATTTTTTTATAGATATCCTTGATGCTAAGTATTGATTCATAGATAAAATTATACATTTTGAAAAAGTAATTCCATTTGATGCACATGCAAGTTTTGAAATCGAAGTTTGAATAGAAATGGATTATTAGAGATGGAGATTTGAAGAAGTGGTTAGTAATAATTTTAACAAATACGGGAGTCAGTTTAATGCAAATTTTGTCGAGTATGCTTTCATAGTTAACCTTGCTTCAATTAGGACTTTTGAACGTTGTAACATGGCCATGGTTCATGGTCTAAGAAACAAAATATATAAGGATCAAAATTTGTTTAGCCCGCCCCATTCTCCTTGATATTCTCCAGTCCTAATTTCCATTAGTGCAACAGATGCGTTTAATCTCCAAGAGAAATTTTGTAGTCATACAGATGATGAGAAGCGTAGATAAAGATCCAAATATCGATGAAAAGTATTGATAAGATATAAGCATTGATAAGATCCCTTGATGATTTTTGAGGTGTCAATCACAAGAGTGTTCTCTAATTTTGTTTTCAATCCCTTATTTTTGCATGGACCGGTTCTTTTGAATTTTTTGATCCATCGGGATGCCCTACCTTTTGCCCAAGTCAAGTATTTTTTCTTCAATTTTTACTTGACTTAGAGGGCTTTATTTTTTTTCTTTTGAATTTATTTTTGCTTTTCGATTTTGACACTTGTGATTGTCATTCTGATTGTTGTAAGCTTCGTCTTCATTTTTTCCTCGATCTTGATTGATGTACTGAGGAAGAAGACGTCGTGGACTTTATCTTCGTTGATTCCTCAATCTTGGATGATGAATGCGAGGAAAAGGAATCGTTTTGAACCTTTGCTTAGATCGTTTCCTTAATTATGTATCAAGGAAAGAGATATGCTTGGACCATTTGTTTAGATAAATCACTTCTCTTGAGAATAGAATGCGCCATTGAATTAATTGAAAGACTACCCTACCCCTGGTTAAGTTTAAGGTTTTTTTTTTGAAAAATAGAACAAAACTCTAACTCCTGGCTCGAGGGGGTTGACTACGGATTAACTCCTTATTTCTCTACTGTTTAGGAATTGAAACAATGCCTTACATCATCAGCTCGGTCTTACCATTGAAAACATATTTTAGTAAAATTCAGTTATTTAATTTGCATCATTCTCACTCAAAGTTTGTTAAATAAAATTTGAAAATGGAAAAGAAGAGTGGAAATGGAAAGTCGTTGATTATTTATGGAAAGTAATGAAATATGAAGAGTGAAACGAATGAATTGATTTCAAAAACATGCATGATTATTTTATTAGAATTACTGACCCAAAGATACAAATTTACACCAAATGAAACTTAGCAACTAGGAAATTACAATTTGTAACTGATAAAGCCTAATGATCCTATGGAAGAACTCCACGTGACTTCAAGAGATGCTTCGTAGTTTTTGGACTTATCAAAGCATGGGGATGACCCTTGACTTCTCTTCAGGCATACAAATTATGTTGATAGGGCAATGGGGGAATCACCAATGAAATTTGAAACTGAGGCGTTGCATAGGCTTGTATAGTGAAGGGCTGCCTTCTCTCCACAATAAGATTTGTAGGACCAAGCTCCTTTGAATCTCCAACGTTTGACCTTTCCTTCATGAATCTAAGATTTTCTTGAAATGCTTGGACTTTATTCTTGAGCATCGGGAAATTTGTTAGCCGGACTGATAGCGACCAAGGGCGAAGGTGGAAATGCATGACATGCAAATGTATGAATGTACGAAAATGCATGGGTATGCAAAATTAATTTTTTGGATTTAGGGTATGCAAAAAATTTCATGGATATGCAATGCAATACAGACGTAGTATGAGGGTAGACGTAGGGATAACCTATACAGGTTTAATGGTAGATATGGAAATGATGATATCCTACACTGACTCAGAGATTGAGACAACCAGGAACTCCTTAAGGACGTAGGTAACGATAGACATGAATTTAATGATATCCTACATTATCTCAAAGATTGAGAAATGCAGGAATTTCTTTAGGATTATAGCCTAATGAAATACGACGAGAAATCCCTACAAGCTAGGGATTATGACATAGACGGAAGCCCTACAGGCTAAAGATAGTAGTGGAAGAAAAGATAATCCTTGTGGGTTTAGGGATTGTAGTGGGATTTGTGAGAGGTATCCTTAGTTGGTAGGTTCCTAGTATTGGCCTACGGATATTCTACCCTCCCCATAAGATGGTTTCATTAAGGGTATCATGAATAACACTAGAGGGAAAGACACAAGGGCCTCCCTCAAGTGGAGCCTCTTTGCAAACCGAAACTTTCGTCTCTAGGTCATGAAAGGTCTCATCATGAGATTTTCGTTTGAAGGTTATACAAAGAGTCATAGGTGTCATTCCAAAGTCCTACTTCCTAAGAGGATGTCTCTTGAGATGTATTTCTTTCGCGAAATTCCACTGACTCTAGGCGAAGTCGTCACATAAACTCATAGGGATGATGTATCCCCTTGGCTAATAGACGAACCTTCTTTCTAAGGGTTTTTTGAAATTTTTTTTTGCAAAATTTAAATTCCAATACAAATATAACAATATGATAAAAATAACAATAGATAAATAAATGAATAAATAAATAGTTAAATAAACAAATATAAAAAACCCAAAAAATAAGAAAAACCCTAAAAAAAAGACAAGGCTTCTAAACCTAGGGTTGAGTCCCCAACAGAGTCGTCAGTTGTTGTAACTTGTTTTAAAATAAGAGTCACCACCCTTAATTTTTATCCTAAGGAAGGGAATATAAAAGGATAATCCTAAAAGTTAGAGATTCTATGTTTTTTGGACTCGATTCTAGTCGTATGTCTACGTATCCTCTTATGAGGAATCAGAGTCTCAATTTGTAGTTTGCAGTTTGGTTGGTGTTTTTTATAAGATTGTGTAGAATTGCTTTTGAATTAACCTTGAACCCTGTCTGGGTTAAAAATCATGTGAGTGTAGACATAATTCGCAGTTAATTTGAAAATAATTCTCCTTAATCCTTTTTCGAAAATATCTTAGGGTTTTGATTAGGTTAGTAAAAAAATGGTTTGATCGTTGGTTAGTTGTCTTGAATTTTGAATTGATGATGCGTATGGTAGGGCATAAAGCGAGAGAGTTTGATATAGTCTCTTCATCACCTGGCCAGATATTGGCCATACATTACCCATCATGGAGGATGCGGAGGGAATCTGATAAATTTTTCTCATCACGTGGCCAGATATTGGCCACGTGTCGTCCACTGATGAATTGCATGATTTTTAATATCTTTGTAAGATATTGAATTAACTTAATTTATGAAAAAGGTTTGAATTAATTAGAAAATCGATTTAACTGAATAATTCAATAAAATATATTTTGTATTTTGAATAACTAATTGGTAAACGTTAAGTCTACCACTAATTACTCGAGGATGTGAAATTCAATTACTGGTAATATGTTGAAATTAAATACTTTTTGTATTTTTATAATGATATATATTTTTTAGAGAAATTAAATAAATGAATAAATAAAAGAAATAACTAAATTAAAGGTGGTGCTAAATTAACAAGGGGTGTCACTATTAGATCAATATATGGCCTAAGGCCCATTTCAATATTTGTTAAAGTTAATCCTAAAAACTAAAAATAAACTAATAATAATAATAATAGAAATAATATAAGTAACAATAAAACAGAGAGAAAAATTACTGATCCCAAATTATCTCTTCCTCCCTCACGGTATTCCTTCTTCTACCTTCACAATCCCTCTTTTCAATTTTTTTCCAAACAAAACCAACACCCATAAATCTTATACACAAACTCATTTAACCAAACATGTCTTAATCAAACCACATGAATAAAAAGCAGAATGAAAAAAAAACTGAAGGATACTGACGGAGAATGACTTTGCGAAACTGAGTGGAATCATGATGGTTGCGCAGAGGCGGCTGCGGTTGTCTCTGGATTTAAAGGGGAGACGATTAGATCATGGCAGTTTCGATGATGGATCTCCGGAGACTTTGTTGTTCTGTGCGAAACGGAGGGCTCTCGTCGATGTTTGCACCGGCTGAGTTGTGTGTGCAGTTCTCACTGCCAGACTCCAGATTCATCGGATCTTGTGGTGGCATCGACAAAGGCCGATTGAAGGTGGGATGGCTGCATCAGTGGAGGGATCTGATCAGCTTGTGATGTTTTGTTATAATGTTATTTTCCATGATGTTGATTAAGACTGGCAGGTTTTGCGGCCGAGCTGGTTCCTGTTTCTGTTTTTTTGATTTGTGATATAGTTTATTTTTTTCTCTTTGTTGGTAGTGATTGGATAAAGTAGAAATCAAAGTTCATTAGAGATAAAATTTATAAACTCTGCAATTTGTTAGTTGGCAGTAGATACAGTATATCAAATATTAGAGTAATAATGATATATGAACTGAGGCAATGATGATGTTGTATATAAGATTTTCAACACAAATTGATTTCAAGAACTAATTGGTTATTTTTTCTAAGAACTAAATTAGGGATATCCTGTATATTTACCAAGATAATACTAATAACAAACATCATAAGTTGCAATCACATATAAGTTAGGAAAATGTTAACGTAAATAAAAGAGTAGCGATAAATCATATATTTACATGAATTTATTATGATATTTACAAGTAAGGTGAGCCAAAACCAAAAGCATAAATTCTCCATAATTGTGTACAAATTTGGACGGTGTATATTGAATGTGTGTGGTCTGTGTGCAATTGTGAATTGAGAGAATAACTAGTTTTATCAAGAAATAATTTTTGAAAACAACTAGACCATCAGATCATCATCATCATATGGTTAGAATAACAAACCAATTAAAAAGTAGAATTGAAAATTAGAGGGAGGCCCATATGAAATCATTGGCCAAAACAAAAATATCCCCAACAATATTAAAAAGAAAATTTTGAAAGAAGAAGAAATTTGCAAAAAAAAAAAAATGAAGTGTGTGTGAATGAGTGAAATTGTGAGAGATTGTAAAAATGTGGATGAGTTTTTAGGAAAATAAGAGTCCAATTTATAGACTTGAATTAGATTAGAAAAAACTTAGAGACTAAGTTATCCAAAATATATGAAAAGCCCAAGCCCGATTTTCAAAAAAGGAAAGAAAATTAGTAACAAAAAGAAATAGAAAAAATATTAAAAAGTACACCATAAGAGATTCAAACCCGCGACCTCATATTTGCAAGCTTCATTCTTTACCAATTGTGCTATGTTACTTATTCAAAATAAAGAGCCAATTAAAAATACATGAAGACGAGCAAGTAGTTGTTATTTAAAAATAAAATTAATTTGAAATAAATTATTATATTTTTAACTGGACTTGAGAACGGATATTTATAAAACCCCAAAATATTAATGTAATTACACCAAAGGAATTTTAAAACCCAAGTTCGAAAATAAATTTGACGGTAGCACTAAGGGCGGACAAATTTGGGGTATGGCATGGAGAAAAAGTCTCATCAAAATCTATCCCTTGAATATGAGTTTAACTTTGTGCCACAAGTGTTGCCTTATTTCTGGTGATAACTCCACTTTTATCAGTTTAGTTCTTGTACACTCACCTTGTACCAATGACATTTGTTTCACTAGGCCTAGGAACTAGGTCTGAAACTTTATTCTTTTTGAACTTACTAAGTTTTTCTTGCATGGAATTGATCCATAATTCATCAGTTAAGGCCTCCTTTATATTCTTGGGTTCAATCTTAGAAACAAAATGAGAACTAGAAACAACCTCCCTTGATCTAGTAGTAATCCCTTGATCTAGATTTCCTATAATGAGTTATTAAGGATGTTATTTGTGAATTCTGATTGAGACTAAGTTGTTATTAATTTTAGCATTGACAATCTCAGTATTGATGTCATCTTCTTCCATATTTTGACTCATCATCCATCTGGACTGATGTTCCAACATTGTCTCAACATTATGATCACTGCTTGTCCTTAAGTTATCAACCATACCATTTATAGGCTCCATCATGATCTGAGTTCTAGTGTTAAAAACTCTAAGATCTGATGTTTGTAGAGTAGCCAAGAAATATCCATTCATCACTCTTAGGATCCATTTTCTTCTTTGTTCACGATCAACCATAATGTAGCATTTACTTCCAAGAAATGAAAGTATTTAACTATGTGTTTCCTTCCTTTCCATAACTCATACAAAATATTTGATGTTCTAGTCCTTAAAGTGAACAAGCAATATTCATAGCTTCTGCCCAAAAATAATATGGTAATTTCTTTGCATGAATCATGACTCTTGCTGATTCTTGTAGAGTTTTATTCTTTCTTTCCACAACTCCATTTTGTTGAGGAGTGATAGGTGAGGAAAAATCATGACTAATACCTTCAGAGGCACAAAATTCAACAAAATTTATATTTTCAAACTCCATACCAATATCACTTCTGATCTTGATAATGTTGCTCTCTTTTTCTCTTTGAAGCTTTTGACACAGCTCCTTGAAGACATCAAATAATTCTAATTTTTCTATAAAGAAATTCACCCAAGTGAATCTTGAAAAATCATCAACAACAACATAAACACACCTTTTTCCTCCAAGACTTTCAACTTGCATAGGTCCCATTAAGTCCATATGCAGAAGTTCCAGAACTTTTGAGGTGGTCTAATGTTGAAGCTTTTGGTGTGACATCTTGGTTTTCTTTCCAATTTGGAAGTCTCCACATATTCTTCCTTCCTCAATTTTGAGACTAGTAATGCCTTTGATAGCTTCTTTAGACACAATCTTCTTCATACCCTTCAAGTGTAAATGACCAAGTTTTTTATACCACTTAGTAACTTAATCTTCTTTGGACAACATGCAAGTGGAAGTATCATTGATTCCTTGAGGTGTTCATAAGTAACAATTGTCCTTAGACATGTCTCCTTTCATTAGCACTTCATTTTCCTTATTAGTGACCAGACATTCAGACTTAGTGAAGTTTACCTTGAAACCCTGATCACATAACTAACTAACACTTATCATATTGGTAGCCAAACCTTTCATAAACAGGAACTTGTCAAGCTTAGGAGATCCTTCACGAGCTAGTCTTCCAACACCTTTAATAACTCCTTTGGCACCATCTCCAAAAGTAACATAACTAGTTGTGTGAGGTTTAATGTTACACACCTGTCATATGCCTAGAACATCCACTGTCAAAATACCAGTCTTCATTAAATGAGACTTTCAGAGATGTATGAGCAATGGGATTTTTGACAATATCTTTCACTTTCCATTCCTTTTTAGTCCTGGTTAGTAAAGAATTGGAACTAGGTTAAGATGGATGTTTTGGATATCCATGAAGCTTGTAACAAACTTGTTCATGAGTGTCCAATTCTTCCACAAAACTAACATCTCCAAGGCCTAAACTCAACTTTAGTCTGAGTTTCATGTGACCTGATAGGATGTTGTGACATATGGCCAGACATCTTGCTTTCATCATGCATTTTAGCAGGGACAAACTTTATCTCATGAGTTTTATTTTTATTTTTCAAGTTTTGATTGTTAAAACCAATTCCAGTATGTCTTTTCCCTCATTTCACATATTAAAGAATATCATCTAGAACATCATATCCATTATTCAACATCCTAAAAGCTTTGATTAAACTATCAAGTTTAGATGTCAATAAGGTCACTTTATTTTGGAGATCAGAGTTATCAGCTAGGTATTCATCCTTCTCAGGGTGGAGTTTATCTATGATCGTCCTCTATTTTACTCCCATTTGATATATTTTCTCACTTTTGTTGCATAGTTCTTTGTAGAAGGTAGTTAATTCATCAAGAGATATTTATTCACTTCTGAAGTCTTCCTTAGAATCCCATATTCCTGTTAAGGCAGTCACAGTCTTAGTAGATTCTTCCTTAGTAGAATCATTATCTGACCAAGAAACAGTTAGTCCCTTAGGTTGTCTCTTGATATAAGAAGGACATTTTGTTCTAATGTGCCCAAGTCCTTCACATTCATGGCATTGAATTCCTTTACTTTGATCAAACATATCTTCAATTATGAGTTTATTCTGGAAATCATGATCATTGCTGATGTCTGATGAAATGATCTTGACATGTAACCTTTTCTTCCTTTCCAATCTCTTCAAGAAATTTTTGAATGGACTTCCAAGTAACACAATAGTGTTTGACAATCTTTCCTCAAAATCCATAGTACCAGAAAAATTCTCCCTGGAGCTCACCCAATAAACAGAACATGGTGCCTGCTCTGATGTCAATTAAAATTCTAGAACTTGAAATATAGATGTTAAGACTGATGTCTTAACACAAAACACAATGTCAGGACAAATGTTACAACATCATCTGCTGACAGAAACTTACTAAAATAGGAGATTATGCAGAAAATAAATTGCAGAAAATTAAATAACACAATCAATTGTTAATCCAGTTCGGTGCAACGTCACCTACTCTAGGGGATACCAAGCCAGGAAGGAAATTCACAATGATAATATTAGTTCAAAGCTAAACCAACCCTAGTTTACAACTTCTCGCCTAATCACTACCTTGTGCAAATTCTACCTAGACACCTCTAGATATGAGATCCCCCTCTCACTTTCAATCACCGAAATAATACCTACAATCACAAACCTTGTGACCAAAACAACCAAATATAAGATTACACTTCAAATAAATAAATACTTAGTTTTTCTTAAAAGCTTCAACTAAGAACAATATTCAACTCTTTGCTTAAATTCTCATGAGTGAGAACAATCAATCAACCTCAATGTATCAAAAGATACATGAGTGACATACAAAGAACAAAAACAAAAAGAACTTAAAAGACTCTAAAAACCCTAATCCTTATGTTTTACCCACTGTTTCTTCAATGTGAATGCTTGCTATTTTAGGTTTAGCAATTTTTTATTTATAGACTCTTGCAGTATGGGCCTGGACTATTCAAATCGAATCCAATCTTCACTTTTTAAATTCGCTGCAAGATATTCACATAAAAATAAGAACAAATATTTTTAAAGTTTTTTAAAAAGTCTCCAAGATCCTTTTTAATTAAACCGAATAAAATGTGTGCTTGTTCCTAATGAGATATATCCAAAAGCATTTCTTAAAAACAAATCAAATCTTCAAGAGATAAAACAGCAGCGCCTACTACATAACAGGCCAAGATATCAAGACATCTGGCTTAACATCTGTCTGATAAGCATCACAGTTGAACCTGTCATGACACTTGGTCAAGATATTATGACATCTTGCTCAACATCAGTCCAGAACCATGTTTTAGCAAAATTTATGCCAAACCTAAAACCATGGATTTAACAATACGATCTTCTTAAGTGGGTTTTTTAGCTTGCAACCCACATACGAGATTTTATGAATATAACCACATGCTGATGTATTCGTGCTTGACCAAATTTAGTTTATGAAACCCTACAACTTAAGAAACCTAGATATGTATTCTCTTTCTCTCTCCCTCTCTCTCTCTCTCATTATCTCTATCTCTCTCTATACATCTCTCTATCTCTTTCCATCTCTCTGTCTCTTTCCATCTCTCTCTCTCTCTCTCTCTCTCTCTCTCTCTCTATATATATATATATATATATATATATATATATATATATATATATATATATATATATATATATATATATATATATATATATATATATATATATATATATATATATATATATATATATATATATATATATATCCCTTTCTCTATCTTTTTCCCAAAGTCTTCATAAAGATCAGATAACACTGAGATCGAAGACACTTTATTTGTGTAGAATGAGTAAAGGTATCATTGTTGTGCAACACTCATGATCACTCTATAGATTCTCCATCAATGGTTAATCTCCACAAGAGGGGAACATTCTATCACTGATCATGTACATTCATAAGGATCAACTTAAGAGAAATTTTGGGTTGTTGGTGCATTTATGCTTGCGATTTCCCTTCAAAGTGAATGATTGAGAATTCTACTAGGAAACTTAGAGAGGCAATTCTAGTAATTCCTTGAAATTCTTTCATTTAGAACCCTAGGAAGTATTTAAGGGGACTAGGAAATACTTCAAAACATCTTGGGTTTATGCTATCCATATATTGAGAGAGTTAGAGATATTGGGAAACACTTGGATATAAAATATGGTTTATTATTGGGAACTTGAGTGATTATTTTCTTGTAGCTATTTTGTAATCTCTTATAATAACTTTTGGACGTTTAGTGAATCAATGAGTTCCTCTCTCCCCTATAGTGGACCAGTTTGATCGAATAGGATAAACAAGTTTCTTTGTGCTCTTATCTTTTATCTTCTGTTTTCTTGTTGACTATTTGTATTCACTCTTGGTAGGTTAATGTGTTTCTTTAGGCATTTTTTGTTCTTGTCATTGTTCTTTGTCCTAGCGTATCAAATTTCTTGATGTATTTTAAGTTATCAATAAATTCACTAGAATTGTTAGAGTTTTCACAACATTTTATACAAGTAATTTTAAAACACATATGTCTGCTCCACACTTGAACCTAGACATCGCGAGGATCAGGGGGAGAGGAAGTAGAAAGTTGAAATTTAACTAGGCTCTTCGCTAGTGAGGTAGAATCTCACTATATTTCTTGACACCGTTTATGCCTCTGCATCTCCGTAACTATCATAATGTCTTTTCTATTGATTAATCAACTTGTCATTCTAACAACCAACAACATAAAACACTATGTAGTTCTCTGGATAGAGATACTTAAACATAGACAATCATCAATCTAGTGATAATATACAAACTAAATTAATATAGTTTATTACTTCAAATTAACTAAAATTTAATTAAACTTCTATAAAAATGTTATAAAAAACATTATGCATTCTTATTCACCAACCATTACTCACATATAATGAAAGACCATAGTTAAATTACACTCTTGCATAAATGTGTGAACCCTTATACCAAAGTTTTGTTTGCAATTAGAAAAATAAACATGTTTCATACCAAAACCAGAAATATTTAAAGATCAAACAAACTTGATCTCCAATGTGGTAGAGTAAACTTTCAGGATGGCAAAGCAGGAATGTACCTACATAGTTAGTAGTCCACCTCCTAAGTTAGTGAATAAGTGAGAAAGTATTTTAAGTGTGTGAACGAGAGAATACCTAGAATTATGTGTGTTGGACTTTATATTGTATGGCCGATTAGAGTCGTCATTGCACCTTATACAAAATGGGGGATCCGATTATACATGATGGTTGTCAGCACTCTGAGTCACTAATGCCTTGGTGTGCACGTTCTTGGACTAGACCTCCTCGTGATTGGCCTTTACTCCTCGAGGCCTTATTTGGTGATTTTATTTGGTTGCATTTGTCTATTTTATGATGACACTCGTGATGGAGACCAAATCTGTCTTATCTTCTAGAAAGCATACCTCCTCCCTGATGGCATGTGCATTGTCTTCTTTCAGAAAAAGGTGTATTGTCCTCCAACTAAGTCACCTTATCTCAATAGGAATAATAATTTTTTCCTTTTAAATGATTCAGAAGGGGAATTCTAATATAGTTGAATCATATATGGTATATATGCCCAAAGGATGCATGGGAACCCCTCATACTAGTTTCCCTTAGCTACTTCAAGTCTTTTATTTATCCCTCTAAATAAAACCCGATTATTTAACTTTGATTGATTGTTTGTATAAGGATGCTCTACTAATGTGAGAAGTTACTTTACCTTCACATCCTCGAGAATTTTCTTCAAGTGCTTATCTCTAAACTGTGTTTTTTTGCCTGTTACTACATATTGGGGAATTCCATACCTAACTAAAATATTTCCCTTGAAGAATTTTAGTATCTTGGATGCAATGATTTTTTCTAAAGCCTCGGCTTCCACCCATTTCATGAAGTAGTCAAATTCCACAATCATGAATTTAAGTTACCTTCGGGCCAAAGCAAGGGACCAAGGATGTCCATGCCCCACTATGAGAAGAGCCATGGGGGAATCAACATGTGTAACTCGAACACGGGACCACTATGGACATCTACATGCTTCTAACATTGTTCATATAATCTTTAGCATATTGGACCGTGGGCCACCTGTAATAAGGTTCGATAAGCCTCTTATGTATATAATTTTGTCTATCATTGAGTTCAAACTTTCCCTTCTCTTGGCGAGGATGACTTCAACTGGGTCGATAGAAACATATCATGCTCAATATATGTCATGGTGGGTTATATCATGAGGGTTATGGCCTCCCTTAATTTTGATCACGACTTTTGGAGATTTAGTTATGGGGCTCCTTAGGGTCTCTTGGATTAAGGAATGGTTAATGTCAGAGTCTTTAGTGCTAGCAAGCTTAGATATGACATCTGCCTTGGTATTCTACTCTCTAAGGACGTGTAAGATTTTGTAGGATTTGGACTTCATCAATCTTTCTCTAGTTAAGTTAACATGCTGATGTAATAATGGGTCTTTATTCTAAGCCTCTCTTTTGACTTGTGATACTTTCAATTTCTTATATGTTTGTAACTTAATATTTTCCGCCCTATTTTACTTGTTATGTGAGACATGTGATGAAAGCTCTATACTTAGACTAGTTATTAGTATAGGAGAACTCAAATGGCAGGGACACTTAAATTACCGAACTAGATTCATTTTCTAATATGACACCGGCCATGCTTCATCATCTATTTGATGATCCTTTTGTGAACATAATCCACGTGTGACATGGTTCATGCACACCCAAAGTCATTTCTGCTATGAAACCCATGAACTTTTGGGCCATCAATACTTTCCTAGGCTCGAATGAGACGTCAAACTCAAAGATGTCGATAATCCATTTGGTTATTCGCCTACAAAAACCAACTCGTGAAGGATTTTCTTCAGTGGTAGATCAGTACGAACAATAATATCAAGTTCTAAGAAATAACATTGCAGCTTCTTTGATGTTATGACTAGTGTTAATTGTTGGTGTAAGCCTCAAACGCCAATAATTTTGGTACTTGCATCAAATTATTTATTAATGATAAAATGCATTTCTTTGTTATATTTGTTTTTCCAAAAATAATAAAGTCTCAAGAATAATTAGTCCATTTAATTAAAAAGTAAGTATGACTTAATCATGAAACCCCATTAAACAAAAGGACATTATTCTTAAAATATCCATAATCAAGCTTTATTGTGAATTGGGATAACATTAGAGCATTAAGACTATTATGTAGATAGGTTGATAATCACATTCCATGGGTCATGGATAAATAGTTATCAAGTCTTCACATATGTATAAATGTTAGGAGTAATATTAACATTTATACATGTTTGACCCGCCATAACTGTTGTGAAAATGATGCCTTGGAAACAAAGTATAAAATGTTTCCTTATGATCAAGAAACACCCTAGGGTAGAAAATAATGAAGAACACGAAGAACAATAAGGATTGATTATAACTGTTATTATTTATTTTCTCTTTAAATAAGATTACAAGTGTTATAGAATAAAAAATAAACTCTCTCACTCTAAATTAGGATTTGTAGTATGCAATGATGAGAGACTAGTATTCTATTTATAATAAACCTAACATACTAAACTAATGGGATTTTTCACAAATACCCATTACAAGCTAAGTTAGGGTACAAGCTAACTTAAACAATTAGACATAACAAACATGCCTAATTTGACATGCTAACAACCCTAGAATTTTCGACAACTACATGCTTGACTATTCTTCGACTACAACATACACTTCTTTGACACCAGCATGTGAGCGGCCTTCGACTGTATGCTAAACTCCTGTCGAACAGTCGAACAAAGAAGCTACCCTCACGAAGACTAGAGTTTGATACAATATTTCACAATAAGAATACTACATAGAATATTATGAAAGAGTCATAAGTTATTCTCAAGGTGATTGTGGTATACACAATCCTTCGACCTGAAACCACTATGGATCCTAGATATGGAGTCGAGCACTTTATTGCCAACCAAAAGTCATCTGTAATAGGATGACCATAAAGATGGTTGATGGGTACTTCATAAGTTATGGGACATAAGTGACCTATATGAAAAAAATTTCATCATGCATAACATGATATATGTATAAGGTCCCAATATTGAACTAGACAAGGTGACATTATCTATGCCTTGTGTTCAATATAGACATGAGGAAAAAATGGTAATTATACTTATAAGAATTATCACATAAAGTTTTTGTCATATCACATGACATTTTTTAGACTTGGATAACAATGCGTGTTGTTAGATACCACTATGTGATTTAATATAATTGCCAACATCACGAGAACCTACAGGATCATACACATAAGGAAAGATTAGCGAGAAAGTGAAATATGGAACATCGTAAGGTATTATGAGCTTAATTGAATTGAAGAACACTGTAAGTTACGATGTATATAAATGGAATAATAAATACCGTAAGGTTCCATGCACTTAATTGAAATATAATACATCGTAAGATACAATGCACTTAAGTGAGTTTTTTCAACTTGTAGCCTACACAAGTGGTTCTCTAAATATAACCCTTGTACAAAAGATTACACACTTAATAAAATTTGATTTTGAATCCTAGTTGTATTCTCTCTCTCTCTCTCTCTCTCTCTCTCTCTCTCTCTCTCTCTCTCTCTCTCTCTCTCTCTCTCTCTCTCTCTCTCTCTCTCTCTCTCTCTCTCTCTCTCTCTCTCTCTCTCTCTCTCTCAAGGTCTTCATCCGTAGCAGCTAGCATTGAGATTAAAGGCACTATTACTACTACAAAACGCATAAAAAACAATGTTCAATTCACTACGGTTCCTCCCAACACCATAGTGACATCTCTAAACCCAGGCGCTTACATTTTTATTTTATTTTTTATTAAAAATTGTTAGGATATAATAACGGTTGTTGCCATAATCGTGGTTATAGAATCAATCTTTCTTGGGTTTGAACCTTAGTGCCCTCATTGTAACACGGTGGGAGAACTGACTTTTAGTTTAGCATTTTATAGCAAATGTTGCGGATAGCAAGAGTCGCTACCGAATTTTATTTTATCCAATAAAGGAATGGGTGAAAAGAACAGGAAAAACCTTTGAGAATTTTCTGAGTAAGGGGGTAGATTATGAAAAGGGAAGGTATTAGCGTCCTTTTCATCCGTAGTTATCTACGGGCTCTTAATCACTAGCTCACTTTTGAAAAATTCTTTGTGAATGTGTAAGTTTGAAACCATTTTGAAAATGCCTAAGTTTGGAAAACTTTGTAATGATTCTCGTATCGTTGAGAACGCATACAAAGTGTTTTTTTTTGGAAATATTTTAGGAAAGAAGTGTTTCATGTGAAAAATGTTTTTGTTTTTGAGAAAATGACTACGAGTTATCTACCTATTCAAAATCTTTCGCGTTATTTTGCTCTTCCTTTAGATAGTGCTATCCTATCATTAGTTAGTAGGAAGCCCTATCGTTGGATGTTTTAGGGACAGGCGCGGGTATCGTACAATCATAAAGGCAACATATATGGATACCTTTAGCAATTCGAAGGGACTATCATCATGTATTCATAGGCAACATCGAGTGACGATATCATTTACCGAAGGCAACATTGAAGGGTCATCGGGGGACTATGATTTTTATGATGATTTTTAACCGAGGGTCTTTGCTAATGGTATCCCCACGTTCGAGGGACATGACTGTTTTCCGTATGCAACAAGTGGAGTCACCCTAGAGGTGCGGGTGTGAAAAGTGATTTATTTTCAGTTAATTTGTCTTGATTAGGTTTTCTAGCATTTCGTTTTAAATATTTCCATACAAACCCTATTAGCATACATCTAGCAATTATAAAGAAAGCGGTAAAGATGCGAAAAAGAAATCTAAACTGTTACAGGACTTCCAGGAAGGGGGTACAAACCATAAAAAATGGGGGAAGAAATAATAAACCCTAGTTTAAGATATTACAAACCATCAACAATTACATAATTTATAAAAACAAACTAATGCGAAAATAAAAGAGCGCATGGAGATTGTAAAAGTAAAGAGAATGGGGAAAATGTTTAACGAAACATAATCGATGATCTATCCTAATGATAAATTGATTTTAATTGAGAAAAAGGGAATTAATTAAAACCTAAAGTAAAAAACTCTAAATTATTTAATTGAAAAGAAGTTTAATGATAAAAACCTAAAGAAACTAATTTAATTAATTCAATTAATATAATTAAAAAAGGTTGAGTTAATTTAAAAAAAAAATTCAAGTTGATTTAATCAAAGAAAAACCCTAAATCTAAATTAATTTTAATTAATTAGAAAAAAAGAATTAATTATGTTAAATAAACAAACAAAATAAATTGAAACAAAAATAAAAAAATGATGACAGGCCTGCAGAAATGAATTTAAGGGGTGCTGGAAGAAAATTCGCTTAGGCCCAAACATGCAAGCCCAGATTCTGAATGGGATCCAGTGCTACTCTCCAATGAGGGTCCAACATGGGCGTGGAAATCTGAAGCGCTGGATCTAGAGCTGTGAAGATCCAATGGTGAGGAGTTGAGAGTGCAGGGTGTGCGTGCTGGACTGGCAGGCATTGGATCTGTAAAGAGAAAATATGAAAAAATATAATACTAGGGGCAGAGATCGAACCCGCGCCCTGGTACATTAACACCTTATCAATACACACTTCTACCACTGGGGCGACCTTACATCCGCTAACCTAAATTAAATAATAAAAATATATTATAAAATGAGTGCCAATGTCAA
Organism: Vicia faba; assembly: GCA_948472305.1. NCBI lineage: Eukaryota > Viridiplantae > Streptophyta > Magnoliopsida > Fabales > Fabaceae > Vicia > Vicia faba. Next base: position 942,901,631 of record OX451741.1, on the reverse strand, counting down.
AAAAACAAAAAAAAAACACGCGCGTGTGGTGGGTCCCTAGTATTTTTGAATAGACCAATCAAGAAGTTACGTTGTGCCGCACATATTCACCCACCAGTCAAACCACCTTGGATGGTGGTTCCGGTCATCACCTTCGGTGATGTAAAAAATCAAACCTGTGAAATTCAAACGAAACAAAACAAAATGACCCTATTTGACTAATTAAGGTCCTGCGAATCCCATGGTGTGGTTAGTTTGACCTAACAATGCTTGTATTGCAAGATCTGAAGCTTCAAAAGCTTCGTGCCCTAACAATGGCTTGATGTTGTTTATGCGTTAAAACTCAATTGTAAAATGTTAGAACGACTCAAATCATGTATATGAATCATGTGGCATGCTTGCAATGATTGAAATCACACTGAAATTTGAAAGACACTGTGATACGGTGGCAGAACCGGACTATTTTAGGAAAATGCTGGTTTGCGTTTTGCGTTTGTATTTGCAAAATTTCGCGGTAAGCAAGAGTCTCCACCGACTTTTATTTTATCCAACTGGAAAGGACAAAAGCACAAAAAAATTCCTTTTTTCGAGATTTTGAGTACGGGGGGTAGATTATAGAAAGGGAAGGCATTAGCACCCTTTCTATTCGTAGTTTTCTATGGGCTCTTAGGTACTTGCTCATCATTTTAAAAATTTCTTCTGTGTTTGTGTGTTTTGAAAAGTTTTTGTTTTACTTCGTTTTAACCCTTGTATCAGTCCTCAAGAGTGTTACGAAGTGTTTTTGAAAACTTTGTTTGAAAAGTGTACGTGTGAAAAGTTTGATTTTGACAAGTACCTACTAGCATCTACCTACTCGAAAAAAGAATGTTTTTGTTCTTGTTTCCTTTAGACAATGCTATCCCACTATTAAAGAGTAGGTAGCACCGTCGTTGGAGTTGTAAGGGTCAATTCGAAAGGGACGTACGATCACTAAAGCAATGTTAGGATATCTTAGTAATAACCCTAATGTCATAAGATCATATTCGAGGCAACATTTCTGAGGCAACCTTTTTGAGGCAACATTTCCAAGGCAACATTTCCGAACGAGACTTTTGATCTTTGTTAGACAAGAGGGCAACCAGTAAGACACCCTATACTTAATGATCATTTACCGAAGGCAACCGAAGTGAGAGTATACCCTAGGAGTGCGCATGTGCGAGTGATTTGATTTCAAATTATTATCTTTGCACATTTAGGGTTTTCTAACCATTTTAAATTAACATGCAATCTTTTCATACAATCCTATTGTCATACATCTAACAGTTAATATTTGCGAGAATTAAAAAGTGAGAAAAGTAAAACTACGCTATTACAAGGCTTCGGGGTAGGGGATTAATTACATAGCCAAAAACCCGTAAAACAATAAATAAAAGAAAAATCCTAATTAAACTATTACATACCGTGAGCAGTTACATTAATATCGCAAAAATAATGAAATAGTAAGCGCGCACAATGAATTAAGAACGAGAGAAATTAGGGTTTTGACCCCGTCTAAACCTAATTAAAAGAAAAATCATATTTTTGTGGTTTTTGTGTTATTTTGGGAAAAATAGTGTTTAATTGAATAAATAAAAACCTAATTACTAATTAATTTAAATTAAGAAAAATAATTAAGTTAACCTATTTTTTGTGTTTTTGCTTTATGAAAAGAAAATAAAAATTAAATCACATGATAATCCTAATTTTTCTAATTTGATTTTAATTATTCAAACAAAAAGTTAGAAGTAAATCTAAATTAAAACTAATATAAAATTAATTTTGATAAAATAAAATAAAACCTAAATTCTAAATTGGTGAAATTGATTTTATGATTTTTATGAAAAAAGGAATTAATTTTGGTTAGAAAATAATTAAATAAAGAAATTAAATATAAGGGAAAATATAAAAGGAAAGAAATAGGAAGATGGGCCTGGTGTTTGAGCAAAAGGGGGGGGGGGTATGAATTGCAAATTCAAGCCCAAATGCTGATGGCCTTATTTGACTTCTTTCAATCCCGTGGGTGCATTTGACCTGTGCACATGGTAGGCCCTCATATAGGAAGCCTTGGATCTGGGCATGCTGGGGATCTGATGGCTAAAAGCTAATGGTACATGGTAGGCTCCTTGTATGCACGTGTGCCTGATTATGCAAGAAAAAAATCATGAAACAATATGGGGACCTGAGGATCGAACCTAGGCCCTTTGGTATTTTCACGCTGCAAGATGACCAGCTGAGCTGGCTTGGCTTTTTGTATATGGAACAACAAACAATCAATATATGGAAAAAACAAAATGACATATTATAAAATGCGCGAATTTTGAATTAGCCAGTCAGGGAAGGCCACGTTATCATCTTCCTCATCGTCTCCGTCGTTTTAGACCCAGGACTTTTACCTACAGACAAAGGGTGTAGGTATAACCCTGAGCTTCTCCAAAATAGTATCCCTGCATGATAAATCAATACCAGTCAACTCGTGGCAACCTCACGAGCATCATGGTACCACTATCCATGGCTAATTGTTCCTGCACACAAAACCCCTAAAAACGAAACTAAAACCCTAAACATGGCAACTTGTTGTATAGCCAATAAAAATACAATTGGATATTACCATTAGCTTGCAAACATCATAAGGATTAAGAATATGTCAATAAAATATGCTAACAATGCCAGAATTATGATATACGATTTCAAAAAAACATGAAAGTCGTGGGACTCTTACAGTGCGTTTTTGGACGTTACGAGGCTTGCTAGTGATTGGAATAGGATCCTAGAACGTCCAGGAAGCGATTTGTGTGACTGGAATGGTTTGAGGAAGCCTGGAACTGAGAAAATAGTTTGCAACTTTTCTTGATTTTTTTGAAAATTGCTTTCACCTTTGCACGCCTCCAATCCCCATCTTTTTGATCTGAACATCTTCCTTATGTACCCAAGAGCGAATTAGGGTTACAAACTTGTTTCAAATCTTCCTCAATTAAGATCATTGATTCAAGATTTGATCCTTATGAAAATATTTCCAAATCAAGACAAATCCAATCTTTTTTTGTCCAAATTAAGCTTGCACGATTTTATTCTCTTTCCAGCTGTATAAGAGGCCTAAACATGCACAAAATCTCAAGCTTTGATTAGTTTTGATATTTTCATGATTTTATTTTGATTTTATTTGATATAATTAAAATAAAATCAAAATAAATGAAAAAAATAAAAGAATTACAAATGGAAAGGATCATGGATCGTGGGTCATGTTACAAACTAAATTCAAGCATAAGAAGTTGGGCCCATTTAGCAAAAATTGCAATTTTGGCCACATTTGACTTTTGACAATTTTGAAAAAAAGGTCAACTTTGCCAATGCATAACTCCTTCAATTTTGACCCTAGAGATGTTTTCTTAGACTTTTTAGAAATATCAAGATGTTCTCTAAGCAACCCTTTTAGTCTCATCTCAATTGAGTCTTCCATGTTCATGTATGAATCCTTGACAAAAAAGGTGTTTTTGTTGACTTTTCAAAATGACCTATAATGTCCAAATTTATATCTTCTTGTGAGTTCATATTTTGATCTTGGGAGCTGAAGATGAATTGTAGGGAATTCCATCCTCTTCAAAATGAGATTTGGATGGGTCATTTTTGATAAAGTATGAGGAAGTTACGCTTGGTCAAAGTTGAGTTGACTTTTCCTACAAAACCCTAATTTAGCAACTTTTGGGTTTTGATGAATTGTGAGCAATCCTTGAGGAATAATGATAAACCCTTGATCAAATGATGAACAATACTTAGAAATGAGGATTTTGACCAAAAATCTTGAAGTTTGATTGTATGTGGGCCACAGTTGACTTTTGCCCTAACATTGTCGATTTTTAGGCCTTTGAGCAATTGACTGAGCAAACTTCCTCTGCAAGGCTTGAAACTTGACATGGATGATCTTGAGAACATATTAGGACAATGGTGAGCATTTGGGGTCTTTTGGACTCAAACATCTTGATGTAAACTGAAACCCTAATTTGAGGTAGATTGCCTTAGGAGAGAGTTTGTTTGATCAACCCTTGGACTTCCTTGAGCAATTTGAGGACCTCACTTGAAATGTATTGAGAAATATGGGAGGGAAAATTTTGGGGTACAACAGCTGCCCCTGTTCAATCTTCTTAAACCCGAGGATGTAGATTGGCTTGTCCGCCTTTCGTGTTTCGAAGGTGGAAGATGATTGAACACTAGAGTGCCCAGAAATTTGCACTCGCATGAAGTGGTACTTATCTTGTGACATCGGGAATGGGCTTATAGATGCCATTTGGAGGTTGATGTCGGAAGGTGGGCTTAAAGATGCCATCAAAAGAAGTTTCGATCGCATAAGAGATTCCTTTACGAGAGCCCGTATACCTGTTGTCGAGGAGGACTATGCTGGGGAGTGCTCGTCTCCGTCTTGGTAAAAGTAGAATTTTAGGAGCTTCAGTCGTCCGTTATTCTACTGGGGAATCATATCTTAGTCGAGGAGGTGAAAATGAACTGCTATCTGGTCGTGCTCCAGGCTTCACAGTGATTTGTTGAGGAAAATAAGACCGACTGCTATCTGGTCGTGCTCCAGGCTTTACAACGACTTACTGGGGGGATGAGATTAAACTTTCTATCTAGTCGTTCTCCAGGCTTCACAATTTCTCAATTCTTATCTGGTCGTGATCCAGGCTTCAGAATGAATCAAGTGGTTATCCGGTCGCATCCGGGCTTCCATTCTTGAATTTAAGGCAATACTAATATTCGATCGATTTCGGGCTTCTTAGTAATTGGCCAGGTGAACTGCTATTCGGTCGAATTCCGAGCTTCGCAGTACCTTATACAGTTATCTGGTCGTATCCCAGGCTTCAGTGTCCTTTGCCGCTATCTGGTCGTGATCCAAGCTTCACAGCGTCTTATATCATTATCCGGTCGATTCCAGGCTTCATGGTATTTGGAGAAATCAAGATACTATCCGGTCGGATCCGGGCTTCATAACTTGCATTAAAGATATACCACTATCTGGTCGATTCCGGATTTGTAGTATTCTTTGCTGTTATCTGGTCGTAATCCAGGCTTCACAGCGTCTTATACCATTATCTGGTCGATTCCAGGCTTCATGGTATCTTGCATTGCTATCTGGTCGATTCCAGGCTTCACAATAACTTGCTGAAGGTTAAGTTGTTTTTCGGTCGATTTTCGGGCTTCACAACTTGTATTTAAGATATACCATTATCTGGTCAATTCAAGGCTTCATGGTGTTTTTGGAGAAATCAAGATATTATCCGGTTGAATCCGGGCTTTATAGCTTGAATTGGAAATATAAATCTTAGTATCGATTTGACTGAACCAGAGAAGTCTTGTGAGAATTTGATTGTATCTTTCCCTGAAAGGTAGAGAATTAGTCATATGTAATGTCATGATGTATGGATATGCAATGTTCTTGTGATGTTCTTTAGCTGGGGAAAATAAATCCCGGACTGTTGCTGGAGAATACAAGGAGTTGAGTTCTTCGCGCTCGCTGGGGATAACTACCGAAGATGATTAGCCGGAGACTTGCGCCCATTATATTTGAGAATATTCTGCCGGGAGAGACTCTGATGGAGAATAAATCGGTGAGAGAATAACTCTATGGGGAAGAGAGATACTCTGCTAGAAGATCTGCTGATTTGAAGGAATAAACTCCTCTGGGGATGAATTACGGTTGTGGGTGATGATGAACCCTGTAGGGGATTTAGTTTCTTCCTGTGGAAGAAATAAACTCCACTGGTGGTGAACTTCTATTGTCGGTGATAGATAAACTTTGCTTGGGGAGAATTTTCCCGACTCATTCGCGATTATATACCTCGGCTGAGGAGAGTTAACACTACTGTCTTTGGGTACCTCTTACTCTGCGGGGAGTGTATGCACCTTTAGTTATATTCTCAAGCTGGCTCTATCCCTGTACCTGGTGGGTAGAGCAACTGTAAGGTTTGGACATTTCTTGTTTGCCCCTATTCCTGGAATTATAAGTAATTGTCTTTTATTTCGCATGTAAATATTTATGAGCAACAATTATTGTCAAATACATATATCAAAAATGAACCATTGGACGTTCTTGTAAAACAAAATAGAAAAAGAAAAACAATTTTGAAATTTATTGTAGAAATGAATTGTATTGATTTTGAAGTTGGCTTGTAATTGGCGTTTTGTACAAGAGACTGACATCCTAGTAAGAGAATGCTGCTGAAGGAACAGAAATTACACAATTTGTGTGTAAAAGAAAGAAAAACAGTTATGTGAACAATCCCATTGGGTTCCAACTCTGCTATTGTCTTTATGTCTTTGAGCGTATCATCACTTTGCTACTTGGTCGAAGGTAGATCAGATTGATTGGTGCCGTCCAAGCTTGATAGTCGGTACCGAAGTCTGGTTGCAAACTGATCCAATGAGACATAGTGTTACGCTTCAATCCCTAATTTTTTTCTGAACCGCCCTTTCGGGTTTTCGGTCCACTGAGATACCCTTTTTTTGCCCAAGTCGCCTTTTCAGGTTTTCGACTTGCCAGGTGTACAGTTTTTTTTTTAATTTTCATCCCTTATTTTTGCCCGAACCCTTTTGGTTCGCCGGGAAGCCCTTATTTTTGCCTAGGCCAGTCGACCTAGCGGGTCTTTGATTATGGGTAGTATTTTTTCACTATGTCTGCATTGACGGGGTGAGGAAGGTCGTCACTATCCATGGTAGTTAGAATCATAGATCCTCCTGAGAAAATGTTCTTAACCACAAATGGCCCTTCGTATGTGGGGGTCCATTTGCCCCTGGGATCACCTTATGGCAGTATAATGCGTTTGATCACCAGATCCCCGACTTGATATTCTTGACGTCTGACTTTCTTGTTAAAAGTCCTGATCATCCGCTTTTGATACGTCTGACCATGATAAATAGCAGTAAGTCTCTTCTCATTGATTAAATTCAGCTGATCAAGCCGGGTCTGGATCTAATCGTCCTTGCTTAAACCCGTATCCTTCATAATCCGGAGAGAGGGTATCTGGACCTCAATGGGTAAGACTGCCTCCATGCCATACACCAGAGAGTAGGGTGTTTCCCCTGTCGATGTTCGTGCTGAGGTACGGTACCCATGAAGAGAAAATAGTAACATCTCATGCCAGTCTTTGTATGTCACCGTCATCTTTTGCACAATCATCTTGATGTTCTTGTTAGCCGCCTCAACAGCCCCATTCATCTTCGGCCGGTATGGAGAAGAGTTATGATGTTGTATCTTAAACTATTTGCAGAGCTCGGTGATCATCGTATTCTTGAGATTTGTACCATTGTCCGTAATGATCCTCTCGGGTACACCATATTGACAAATCAAATTGTGTCGGATAAACCGCGCTACGACGTTCTTGGTTACTGTAGCAAAGGAAGCTACCTCAACCCACTTCGTAAAGTAATCAATGGCTACCAGAATGAAGCGATGTTCGTTATATGCAGTAGGTCTGATCTCGCCGATCATGTCGATGCCCCACATTGCAAAAGGTCAAGGAGCTGTCAAAACATTTAGAGGAACTGGAGGTACATGCACCTTATCAGCATAGACTTGGCACTTATGACAGGTTCGAGAATGATGATAACAATCGGCTTCCATAGTAGACCAATAATATCTAGCCCGTAGGATTTTCTTTGCCATGGTGTGTCCACTGGAATGAGTTCCTAAGGTACCTTCATGCAACTCTGCCATGATCCTTTCTGTCTCGCTCTTGTCCATACACCGCAATAAGGTTGAATCATGGTTACGCTTATAAAGGACACCATTACTGATGAAGAACTTTGCAGTGAACCTTCTCAAGAACTTCTTATCATTAACAGATGCACCCTCGGGGTTATTGAGCCTCGAGATACCTTTTTACCTCGTAAAACCAGGGTTTATCTGCTACCTCTTCAGTCTCGATGTCACAACAATGTGCGGGTTCGTCCAACCTCTCAATGGTAATCTTGGGAGCTTCATTGTCCCACCTGACTTTGAACATAGAAGACATGGTAGCTAGCGCGTCCGCTAACTGATTCTCCTCTCTCGGGAAATGTTCAAAGGTTATCTCCTCAAAGTGCGGGACCAATGTCAATACATACTCTTTGTAAGGAATAAGATTTGGGTGCTTCGTATCTCACTCGCCTTTGATCTGACTGATCACTAGAGCAGAATCTCCGAATACACTCAAGAACTTAATCCTCAGGTCAATAGCAGCTCGAAGGCCCATGATGCACGCTTCATACTCCGCCATATTGTTGGTGCAGTTAAAACATAATCGGACAGTGAACGGAGAATGACAGCCCTCAGGAGATATAATCATAGCACCAATGCCATTACCCAACGCGTTTGATGCTCCATCAAAATACATAGACCATCGGGATCCTTCCTCAGGTCCTTCATCCGGTCCAGGTTCTTCACAGTCGATCACCAACATGATGTTCTCATCCGGGAACTCAAAATTCATGGATTGGTAGTCATCCATAGCTTGATGTGCCAAATGATCAGCCAATACACTCCCCTTGATTTCTTTTTGGGTTGTATATTGGATGTCATACTCAGTTCAGATCATCTGCCATCTTGCTATTCTTCCGAACAAGGCAGGCTTTTCAAAGATATACTTGATTGGATCCATCTTTGATATCAACAAGGTAGTGTGAGTCAGCATATATTGTCTCAGCCGGCGAGCAGCCCATGCCAAAGCGCGGCAAGTTTTCTCGAGCAACAAGTATCGGGTCTCGCAGTCGGTAAACTTTTTGCTAAGGTAGTAAATAGCATGCTCTTTTCGGCCAGACTCGTCATGCTGCCCTAGCACGCACCCCATTGAATTATCCAGCACTGTCAAGTATAAAATCAAAGGTCTTCCTTCAACTGGAGGCATCAGAATTGGTGGCTCTTGGAGGTATTCCTTGATCCTTTTGAAGGTGGTCTAACATTCATCATTCCATTCTACTACTTGATCTTTCTTCAGTAGCTTGAAGATCGGCTCACAAGTAGCGGTCAGATGTGAAATGAATCGGGCAATGTAGTTCAGACGTCCCAAAAAGCCTCTAATTTCCTTTTCTGTGCGGGGAGCCGGCATCTCCTGTATGGCCTTCACCTTAGCAGGGTCCACTTGAATACCCTTGTCACTAACGACGAAACCTAACAGCTTACCAGACCTTACCCCGAAGGTGCACTTGTTCGGGTTCAACCTCAGCTTATACATCTTCAACCTGTCGAACAGTTTCTGGAGATGGTCAAGGTGTTCTTCCTCCGTCTGGGACCTTGCGATCATGTCATCAACATAAACCTTAATCTCATAGTGAATCATGTCGTGGAACAAAGCGACCATGGCGCGCTGATAAGTTGCCCCAGCATTCTTCAAACCGAAAGGCATTAGCTTGTAACAGAAGGTGCCCCACTGAGTAACGAAGGTTGTCTTCTCCATGTCCTCGGGAGCCATCTTAATCTGATTGTAACCAGAAAAACCATCCATAAAGGAGAAGATTTTATGCTGCGCGGTGTTGTCGACCAGGACGTCAATGTGAGGAAGTGGGAAGTCATCTTTGGGGCTCGTCCTGTTCAGATCTCTATAGTCCACACACATTCGTACCTTACCATCCTTCTTAGGAACCGGAACCACGTTGGCAACCCACTGCGGGTAAGAAGTAACTGCTAGAAATCTGGTGTCAAACTGTTTCATGACCTCAGCTTTGATTTTTTCAGACATCTCAGGGCGCATATGGCGAACCTTCTGCTTTACCGGAGGACAGTCTTCTTTAGTCGGTAGGCGGTGAACCACAATATCAGCGTCCAAACCAGGAATATCTTTATAAGACCAAGCGAAGATCTCAACATAGTCGCGTAGCATATGTATCAACCGTTGCTTGACACTAGGTTCGAGATTCACACCTATCTTAACCTCTTTCTTGTCTTCCTCTATACCCAAATTCACTGATTCATCTGGCTCTTCATGAGGCTGTATGGTCCTCTCTTCCCGTAGTAACAGTCTAGCAAGTTCCCCAGGCACCTCACAATCATCCTCACCTTTGTCCTCGGCTTGGTTGATCGGATTTTCGAAGTCATAAGTGGCAGTAGCAGAGTTGTTATCAATGAGATCCAGAGTGGATATGGATCTGCGTTATGATACATGAGTGTGTGTAAGACAATAGTTGTTTTTTGATAAAGCGAGAGACAGAAAAAAGAAAAATAAGGAGCACAAAATTTGTAATGCAAGAAAACGTCCAATGCTTTATTGATGATATATGAAAATGACAAATAATAAGCCCTCATAAGCAAAGCCAAGGTGCCTCGGGTAAGGCACCGAACCATAAAGTTTCAAACTGTTTATTACAAATCTCAAAACAAAAGTCAATTATTGTGTAATAAAAGAAATAGGCATGAAGTCCTTCTCCGTCCAGTTGTTCAATCCACCATCAGTTGTAGGGTAGATCCAGCTGTCGATATCTAAATTCTCGTCATCAACATCTTCTATGGTGGAGATAATCTCAATAGCATTGATTCTCGAGTCATGCTTGGGCATGGGAGCAGTTATGACGTTGGGCTTCTTCGGAGCGTCAAACTCAATCTCTTTGGCTTCGATCAAGTCTTGCACCTTATTCTTCAAGGCCCAACAGTTGTTTGTATCATGACCTGGGCCATCAGAGTGATAGGCGCAGCGGGCATTCGGGTTATATAGCGGAGATGTGGTGTTGGGATTCTTCGGGGCTTCCCTCAGAGTTACCAGGTTGGTCTTCAATAACTGTGGTAGAATTTGAGACAAGGTCATATTGAGCCGAGTGTATTGTCTCTATGGTCTTTCCATCCTCTGTTGATTGTTGCATTGTGGATCAACCGTGGGTCTTGATATCACTACCGCATTCACTGCATGACAGTGTTCAGGTCTGCTTTGGCCCCTCGGGCCGTAGACTGCACTAGCTTCTTTCTTACCGGTGAAAGGCTTCTTTACTGCACTTGATGAAGTATCCTTCTGTATTTTACCACTTTGGATACCAGCTTCTACTCTCTCTCCAGTCAAAATTAACTCAGTAAACCCAGATGACGAACTACCGATCAGATGATTGGAGAATGGACCAGATAACATCCCCAGAAACATGTCAACCAACTCCCTATCAGACAAAGGGGGTTGGACTCTTCCATCCAAATCTCTCCACTTCTGAGCATAGTCCTTAAAACCTTCACTAGTACCCATTGACATACCCTGGAGCTGAGTACGAGTGGGAGCAAGGTCGGCGTTACACTGATACTGCCTGTAGAAAGCAGCAGCAAGGTCCTCTAAGTTTCGGACATTAGCTCCTTCTAACTGATAAAACCATTCAAGCTGAGTCCCTGACAGACTATCTTGAAAGAAATGCACCCACAAATTTCTATCAGCAGTGTGGGGTTAGATTTTCCTTACGAGTGAAGATGGAGTTTTGGACAGGATACTCCATTGTACTTGGCAAAAACCAGAGCTTTGAACTTGTGAGGGATCACCACTCCTGATACGAATCCTAGCTCTCCAAAATCCAGACCAGAGATCTTCTGAATCTCCATTAAACTCAGATGGTCTTCAAGTTGCTTGTACCTATCCTCGGCAGGAGGATATTGTTCCTCATCATAATCTGTATCATTATCTTCTTGGTTCTCCCCTTCCTTGGATGAAAAGGACAGATCAGCTTGCTGTTTCAAACTATCCCCAAACCTTTTGCCCATACTCAGAAGAACGACCTTCTTCTTCTTCTTCTTCTTCTTCTTTTCTTTCTCTTTCAGAATGAGAGCTTTCAAATCTTCTTTCCCTTTAGCCAAGCTTAAGAACATCTCTTGGAATTGGGCATTTTGTGCCTGAAGATCTTTGATAGCTTGATCGGAAGACATTTCTGCTGAAATAAACAATGAAGAAGATGAGAAACCTGTAATGGTACCTGTAATGGTGTGCATGATAATTGGATGCGTATGTAATGATTTCAAAGACTTTGGGAAATTTAAATTTGCAAACCAAAAAATAAACAAACTTTATTAGATTAAACTTGTAAAAAGGTTCAACAATGCCTTTAAGGCGTTTACAAAGAATTAAATGAAAAACAAATCTAAACTAGAAAAAGAAAAATCAAAAATCTCATGGACGCTTCCCCTTCATGCTGACGTAGTCATTGATCGTTCTTTCATTCTCGAGTTGCCTGGTGAGCTTCAAAATCTTCCTTTCTTGCTCATGGTACTTCTCCCGGTAGGTATCCCTCTCCTCTTTCAGCTGAATCCAAGACCTCTTCAATGCCTCAAGATCAGTGGGCATGTAGGGATAAAGGACTGTATAAGCAATGCCGTCTTCATTAATAGGCTCCACAATTACTTACAACACAGCTTCATAAGGCATCCCAAGCTTCTGAGCACGAGCTCGGACCCATTGGAGATAAGGCTGTATAGGGAGAGAAGTCCTTGGTCCTAGCTCTTGAGGGTCAGATCTGTTCACCATGCCCCAAGCTCGTATAAACCTCCGGTGATGCTCGTCTACGTCTTCCTTGTAGTCAAATGCAATATCTATAAGAAGTAGCTCATGAGGACCATCTCTCTGAGCACGACCGAATTATCGCAAAGCTAAACAAGGACTGTAGGTTATTCCCCCTCTGATTCTAAGCAACGAGACATTAGGGTATCCCCCACATCGGTCAATGACAGCAGTGCTCTCCGTAGCCTTGGAACTCCAAAGAATGTCTGTATGGGCAAGGGATATTATTCTGTAAGACCATCCTAAACCTTCCTTATTCTTCAGCACAGACTTGGGGAGGTGAGAAATAAACCACCTCTCCAGCAAAGGAATGCAACACATGAGGATTCCTCTTCTACGCACAGTACGAGTGTAGAGGGCATGCAAGATATCACCCAGTAGAGTAGGCACAAGATTGCGAGACAGGAAGATCTTAACCGTATTCACATCCACAAAAGAATCCGGATTCGGGAAGAGGACCAAACCGTAGATAAGGAGAGCCAAGATGTCTTCGAAAGCCTGAAAGTCCAAATTATCCCAGAAAAGTTGAGCTTGATCTATCAAAAACTTGGCTAAGAAACCTTCAACCCCGCTTCGTGTCTCCTAGTTGGATATTACATCAGCCCGTCTCAGATGCAGAGCTGAAGCAATGTCTTCTGGTCTAGGAGTCTCTTCCAAACCTGTGAAAGGCATCTGCTCAAGGATGGATATGCCCAGTAAGTGAGAAAACTCTTCCAAAGTGGGAACTAGCTGATAATCCGGGAAGGTGAAACAATGATGCACAGGATCGAAGAACTGGAAAAGCACACTCATCATCTGCTCATCAAACCTTGAGGTGACTAGGCTAAGAAGCTGACCATGTCTCTTAATGAAGGAAGAAGTCTCAGAAAATATTGAGACTAACTCTTTGAGTTGAGCATGCATTTGCACAAAGTTAACTCAGATGGTGTCACTAGTGCAGAAATGACTTTTTACATCGGGTGAAACTGACTTTTTACATCGGTTCTGGGTCCGATGTAAAGTCAGGCAATATAGTAAATCAGGGACTTTTTACACCGGTTCTGGGACCGATGTAAAAAGTCCCTTTTTTACATCGGTTATAATATAAGAACCGATGTAATAAACAGTTATTATGCATATTTTTTAAAAAATTGATCCAGTTTTTTACATCGGTTGGAAGTAATACCCGATGTAAAAAGTCCCTTTTTTACATCGGTTATAATATATAAACCGATGTAAGAAACAATTATTATGCACATTTTTTTAAAAAATTGATCCAGTTTTTTACATCGGTTGAAAGTAATACCCGATGTAAAAAGTCCCCAGTGAAACGACTTTTTACATCGGTTATTATCCCCAACCGATGTAAAAAGTCCCTTTTTGAAAGTTTTTACATAAGTTTTTACTAATAACCGATGTAAAATGTATGAATTTTTTTTGGAATAGATTATTTATTTTCTGGATGTTTCCCTGTACAAATATAATTTGTACCCATTTTTTCATATTTTTCCAATATCACACAGACTATATTTATGTCGCTATATAGATTTCATAGCTTTCCAACATCACATATATCACATCTAGGTGGATGTTTTCATATTTTTCACAACAAAATTACAAATTGAACAATTGTATTGCAAACTTGTATTGTATTACAACAAACAAACTTACAATTACAAATTCTTCACAAAATATACAACAATATTCAACTATTTATAAGTCTTTTTTCAAAACTTACAATTACATATTATTCACAAAATATACAAAAATATTCAACTATTTCTAAGTTTCCAAACTTAAATTACCAATATAAAATCTTCGGTAGACAACACCAAAATCACATTGCCTGACAATAAATAATAACAATTAACATCAGCAAAAAAAATCAAGAAACTCAATAAATGTGCAAAAACCATATGTATTGTGCAAAAACCATTACTTATACAATTCTATAAAACTCACCAAGATAAACTTAATTTTCATGTAACTCAAAGAAACATTTTGCCCAACGAAGTCGTAAATCATACAAATCATCTGGTGTTAATTCTGTTGGGTCATCAAATACCTATAATACATAAATATAACAATATAGAGTTAATTTTTAAAAATTCATATTAAGTCGAAAAATAAAAAGTAAATAACAAAGTAAAGTTATTTTTAGTACCTGCATCCAATTCTCGGTTATATTAGCAGAGACAATATCCAACATATTTTTCATCACATAGTATCCACAATCATTAGAGTTATGTTGTTGCCTTGTCTACAATTGAATGACATAATTAGTGAATACTTATCATAAATTTAACTATATAATTACAATTTACATCACACTTACATTGGGATGAAGCCATGTAGCCTTTTTTCTATTTCCATTTGCCATTTGATGAATCCCAAAAGAACTAATACAGAAAGATAAACATCACATAGCTAAATTTACTCGCCAACGAAAAATGACATAACTATTAGTTGTCAATGAAATTCACATGAAAGATAATCTTACTTTGTAATAATTTTCTTCGTGTGATGGTCAATTTCCCGATGGAGTGAACAAAATACGACAACTAAATTGTCTCTTGGACACATGACTATTAATTGCCAATGTCTCCTGTACGTGTGTGTGGAAACAGAAAAGTCACATAAAATATATATGTTATCAAAATTAAATAATATAAAACACAATTATATAAAAATTATTACCCATGAATTAATGGTAGTAAGTGGCACACTCTGTTTTCATCACGTAACTTTTCTAGTACGTAATTTTTAACATCTTCTTGAGATTTCGCTACATTATCATTATAAATACACCTAGCAGGGTCCATAAATCCATATAATTCTGAAATGGAATTCTCAAGACAAACACGATGAATATACCTGAATAATTTTAAAATAAACATTAGAATCAAAGTGATGAGAGATATGACATATTAATATAAATTGACTTTAATAAAACAATAAAATGTACTTACGTGCACCAAATTTGCAGAATAGACACGTCAAGCCAATGACCTAAACCCACCAATAACTCTCTGATACATTTAGCTGAAACATAAAAATTAGAGACACTCGCACAATGACTTAATTGTATTGCCAAATGGTTATCATCCATTTTCAAAACCATGAGTAACAATCTCTAAACATCATCAACTTCCACGTCTTTTGTGCTCTCTTTTGTGCTTCCCTTTGCAGCTGAACAACTTCCTTTTCCGCTTTCATCGATAATTTCCAATTTTTCAATGCATTTATTATCACTTGTGCTTTATGATAAACCCATAGACTTAAGTGTCTCCATTAATGATTGTTGAAACATCTTACGCTCTTCAACCAACTTTTCTTCAAGTTCAGCTCTAAGTTTTGTTTCCAATATTACAAGTTGTTCATTTACGTCGATATGTTGACGTGATCTTCCAAAGTAAGTGCTTTGTTTATGGTGTTTTCCAACACCACGAACACGACCTCCATGCTCAGATGTTCCAATGGCTAATGATAAGATATTGTTACGTCCATCCGGAACAATTGCACCTTTTTCAGCTTCTTGAACTAGAGAATCCTACAAAATGCAAAAACATCAATTAATCAATCACAAATATAATGATACTTGAATAATTTTTCGTTGTTTACTTACAATTTTTTCAGCAACCTCTTGTGTAGATTTTGATGTGTATTCTCCTCCTTTCTTTTGTCGTGCTCTCTTCCATAACTCATGGCGTGATGGTGGAGATGGACTATCATTATCATCTAATGTGGAATTATCTCTCGATGATGACTTTTCTTTCATAATTTTCTCCTCAAGTAAGCGATACCCTCCACGAGATAATACGTGTGGGTATACATTCTTGGCCACATTATCCTTACCCTTCTGACTTTTTTCCTATTATAAACTCAAACAAGTAATTAATCACTAAATATAATAAAAATGTTATGCACACAAAAACATATAACTCCTACTAACCTTAAATTCAGGGGTATCTCGAATCTTGAGAAACTCTTTCCATGCGTCTTCCGTAATAAAGTTATACTTGACATATGGAGGAGGATCATTTTCTATGGGGTGATGAATATATCTATCTGTGAGTTGTGTCTTAAAACCTCTCCATCGCTCTCCCGCATATTTAATCCATTCTTTATTCAACCTATCCTTCTTTGGATCTTTACATTCTGGAATAGTAAAATGAGCCTACAAATATAGTATATGTCATATGTTGTTAATTAGTATATGATTATAAAATATAATACACTATTGTATTTAAAATACCTGAATATCAGTCCAAATAACATCTTTTACGCCTTCATCTACTTATTTCCAATCATTTTTCACAATACTACAATACTGTCAAGCAAGAGATGCTATATAACTCTTGAAATGTGTAGCATTTTTACCAACACAAATACATTCATAGGTTCTTGCATTAAACTCGACCTTTATCTTTTCACCTGTTTGATGAACTTTGTCAATTTGTGTCATTAAAGTGGGACCTCTAACTCTTCTTTTATTGGGGTTTGAATCACCCATGTATCTGTTTACACAAAACAAAAATAATTAGAAATAATATTAAGCATAAAATAAAAACAATTAGAAATAAAATTAAGCACAAAATAAAAACAATTAGAAATAAAATTAAGCACAAAATAAAAACAATTAGAAAATAAAGTAACGTGGAATTAACTTTACAAAAAATCTTACTAGTCCTCCCATATCCCTTCTTCATGGTCTATGCGAATAGCATGCACATCATCCCCTTCATTTTCTTCAATTAATGTAGTCACATTTGTTGAGAAGGGATGAGTTTCAGAAATATCAAGATTCTCATCATGATTTTCATCACTATCATGGACCTTTCCTTGTAAAACCACTGACCACTTTTTATTAGAAGGATCTGTGACATAAAACACTTGTTTTGCTTGAGATGCCATGATGAATGGTTCGTTCGCATAAGCTAACTTGCTAAGATCAACCAGTGTAACTCCAAATTCATCGATTCTGACACCACTGTTGATATCAATCCATTTGCATTTAAATACAGGAACTTTAAACACAACATAATTAAATTCCCAAATCTCTTCAATCACCCCAAAGTACGGTATAGATGCCATAATCGGGTTTTTATCTTTAGCACTAGATAAGTGCATGGACTCGGCCACAATCATTACCCCACTATTTTGCGTGGTACTACAGTCATCCTTTGACTTTGTATAAAAAGTGGTTTTATTAATATCATATCCACTCCAAGTTATTATGTTACATTTAGGCCCGTAAGACAACCACTTAATTATATTAGAAACACTATCTTCATTAGCAATTCTTTCTTTAAACCACTCAGAGAAACTCTTATTATGCTCTTTTAACAACCCTCTTTCATTTATCTTGGGGTACTTTTTCTTTATGATGCTTTTGTGAGCAGATAAGTAAGGTTGAACTTCATCTATGTTATTCAATATATACAAATGCGCTTGAACAACCACATCAATACTTAAGCTCTTGACTTTTAAACCTTGTGTACCCACACCCTCATATCTTCCATCATGACGAGACTTGGGAACCCCTACAACATCCACTCCTGACAAATAGTTAGAACAAAACTCAATTGCTTCTTCTGCAATGTACCTCTCAATAATCGATGCTTCCGGACGGTGTGTGTTTTTTGTATACCCTTTTAGAATCTTCATGTATCGCTCTATTGGATACATCCACCGTAAAAAAACTGGACCACATAATCTAATCTCCCTTACTATATGAACAATCAAGTGAACCATAATGTCAAAAAATGAAGGAGGAAAATACATCTCTAATTGGCACAAGATAACTGCAGCCTCATTTTCCAAATCGTCTAACTTTAGTGGATCAATGGTTTTACAACAAATTGCATTGAAATATAAGCACAACCTAGTTATAGTCTTCCTTACGTTGTTAGGCAATATCCCATGAATAGCCAATGGTAGTAGTTGTTGCATTAAGACATGACAGTCGTGAGATTTTAAGCCAACTAATTTAAAATCTTTAACTAATACAAGCCTCTTGACATTTGATGAGTAACCATGCGGCACTTTGATACTTTTTAAACACTCAGAAAAACTTGTTTTCTCTTTTTTAGACAAAGTGTAGCAGGCAGGAGGCAAATATGTCTTGTTACCTATATATTGTGGAGTTAACTCTTCTCGTATACCCATCAAACCCAAATCTAGACGAGCATTAATACCATCTTTTGTCTTGCCTTGAATGTTGAGAAGTGTTCCGATTACACTATCGCATACATTTTTCTCCACGTGCATCACATCAATACAATGTCTTACATCAAGACTAGACCAATATGGAAGATCGGATAAAATCGATCTCTTTTTCCATACATTTTTCACAGTAGATCTTTTTTGGTACTTTCCAAAGACAACATCAAGTCCCTGTTATCGCCGATAAACTTCCTCTCCAGACAAGGGCTTTGGAGAAACACCATGCTCTTGTTCCCCATTGAAAGCTTTCCGCAATCTACGATATGGATGATAACGTTTTAGAAATTTTCAATGCCCGAGATAAACGGTCTTCTTTCCTTTTTCAAGCTGATGGTAACAAGTGTCTTTTTCACATATAGGACACGCATTATGCCCTTTAACTTTATACCCAGACAAATTACCATATGCCGGAAAATCGTTGATGGTGCAAAACAACATGGCACGCATATTGAACTGTTCGCCAGAATACGCATCAAAAACATCCACCCCTTCCTCCCACAACACTCTTAAATCATCAATCAGTGGACTTAGATAAACGTCTATGTCATTTCCTGGTTGTTTTGCACGGAAGCCATAGTCTGCAAAACAGAACAAAGATAAATCCCCTCGGTCTTTGAAATGGTTAGTATAATGAAGTATGCATTTTATGTTATGATGCATGATGTCATGATAAAACAAACAACAGGTATACCAGATAACAGACATGGCAAAGGCAAAAAAGTCACACAAAAGCCCTTAAGTTTAAGGCTTGCATGAGGTCTAGGTATTACCCTCTTGAAGTTCAGTTGGTTTCAACCTGTCTTAGTAATAGTAACCAGGTTCTAGAGGATCTCAATATCACCGACCATCCTCCATCGGTCACGGTTTCAGCTCACGCAATCTTTTCTTGCGGCAGGAACTATCTCGAGAGTATGGTCTCAATGAATGTAGTATCGAGTATCAACCAGTTCTCAGCTTTACACCGAGGCCAGCTATCTCACTACTTCCTAATGGCAAAGTTGGTCTATTAAAGGTTCTAAGGTCAGTTGATGCTTAACGACACACATAGCAGCCCCGTATTCTCCTCGTTTCTCCACAAGGGATACTGGTACCAACCAATGTGCCACATCAATGTAGCTACTGCTTCAACCGTATCGGTCTATGTCATATAGTTCCCTCACAGTTTATTGCTACTTACCTAAAAGGTGTCCCCAGATCCGGGTTAGGATCTATAGTAACTCCCAAACAACCCTTAAAAGTAAAGCAACCAAAACAAACAAGAGAAGCAATTTATGATGAACTAATCCTAAGGTATACCCCACTTATTAATTCCCTAGCAGAGTCGCCAGTTCTGTGATACGGTGGAAGAACCAGGCTGTTTTAGGAAAATGCTAGTTTGCGTTTTGCGTCTGTATTTGCAAAATGTCGCGGTAAGCAAGAGTCGTCATCGACTTTTATTTTATCCAATTGGAAAGGACAAAAGCACAGAAAAATTCCTTTTTTTTCAAGATTTTGAGTACAAGGGGTAGATTATAGAAAGGGAAGGTATTAGCACCCTTTCTATCCGTAGTTTTCTACGGGCTCTTAGGTACTTTCTCATCATTTTAAAAATTGCTTCCGTGTTTGTGTGTTTTGAATTTTTTTTGTTTTACTTCGTTTTAACCCTTGTATCTGTCCTCAAGAGTGTTACGAAGTGTTTTTGAAAACTTTGTTTGAAAAGTGTACGTGTGAAAAGTTTGATTTTGAGCAAGTACCTACTAGCATCTACGTACTCGAAAAAAGAATGTTTCTGTTCTTGTTTCCTTTAGACAATGCTATCCCACTATTAAAGAGTAGGTAGCACCGCTGTTGGAGTTGTAAGGGTCAATTCGAAAGGGACGTACGATCACTAAAGCAATATTAGGATGTGTTAGTAATAACCCTAATGTCTTAAGATCATATTCGAGGCAACATTTTCGAGGATACCTTTCCATGGCAACATTTCCAAGGCAACATTTCTGAACGAGACTTTTGATCTTTGTTAGAAAAGAGTGAAACCACGAAGACACCCTATACTTAATGATCGTTTACCGAAGGCAACCAAAGTGAGAGTATACCCTAGGAGTGCGCATGTGCGAGTGATTTGATTTCAAATTATTATCTTTGCACATTTAGGGTTTTCTAACCATTTTAAATTAACATGCAATCTTATCATACAATCCTATTGTCATACATCTAACAGTTAATATTTGCGAGAATTAAAATGCGAGAAAAGTAAAACTACGCTATTACAATGCTTCGGGGTAGGGGATTAATTACATAGCCAAAAACCCATAAAACAGTAAATAAAAGAAAAATTCTAATTAAACTATTACATACCGTGAGCAGTTACATTAATATCGTAAAAATAATGAAATAGTAAGCGCGCACGATGAATTAATAACGAGAGAAATTAGGGTTTTGACCCCGTCTAAACCTAATTAAAAGAAAAATCATATTTTTGTGGTTTTTGTGTTATTTTGGGAAAAATAATGTTTAATTGAATAAATAAAAACCTAATTACTAATTAATTTAAATTAAGAAAACTAATTAAGTTAACCTATTTTTTGTGTTTTTGCTTTATGAAAAGAAAATAAAAATTAAATCACATGATAATCCTAATTTTTCTAATTTGATTTTAATTATTCAAACAAAAAGTTAGAATTAAATCTAAATTAAAACTAATATAAAATTAATTTTGATAAAATAAAATAAAACCTAAATTCTAAATTGGTGAAATTGATTTTATGATTTTTATGAAAAAAAGGAATTAATTTTGGTTAGAAAATAATTAAATAAAGAAATTAAATAAAAGGAAAAATATAAAAGGAAAGAAATAGGAAGATGGGCCTGGTGTTTGAGCAAAAGGGGGGGGGGGGGTCTGAATTGCAAATTCAAGCCCAAATGCTGATGGCCTTATTTGATTTCTTTCAATCCTGTGGGTTCGTTTGACCTGTGCACATGGTAGGCCCTCATATGGGAAGCCTTGGATCTGGGCATGTTGGGGATCTGATGGCTGAAAGTTAATGGTACATGGTAGGCTCCTTGTATGAACATGTGCCTAATTATGTAAGAAAAAAAATCATGAAACAATATGGGGACTTGGGGATCGAACTCAGGCCCTTTGGTATTTTCACGCTACAAGATGACCGGCCGAGCTGGCTTGGCTTTTTGTATATGGAACAACAAATAATCAATATATGAAAAAAAAACAAAATGACATATTAGAAAACGCGCGAATTTTGAATTATCCAGTCAGGGAAGGCCACATTATCATCTTCCTCATCGTCTCCGTCGTTTTAGACCTAGGACTTTTACCTACAGACAAAGGGTGTAGGTATAACCCTGAGCTTCTCCAAAATCTTATCACTGCATGATAAATCAATACCAGTGGTACCAATCAACTCGTGGCAACCTCACGAGCATCATGGTACCACTATCCATGGCTAATTGTTCCTGCATGCAAAACCCCTAAAAACGAAACTAAAACCCTAAACATGGCAACTTGCTGTATAGCCAATAAAAATACAATTGGATATTACCATTAGCTTGCAAACATCATAAGGATTAAGAATATGTCAATAAAATATGCTAACAATGCCAGAATTATGATATACGATTTCAAAAAAACATGAAAGTCGTGTGACTCTTACAGTGCGTTTTTGGACGTTTTGAGGCTTGCTAGTGATTGGAATAGGATCCTAGAACGTCCAGGAAGCGATTTGTGTGACTGGAATGGCTTGAGGAAGCCTGGAACTGAGAAAACAGTTTGCAACTTTTCTTGAGTTTTTTTAAAGTTGCTTTCACCTTTGCACGCCTCCAATCCCCCTCTTTTTGATCTGAACATCTTCCTTATGTACCCATGAGCGAATTAGGGTTACAAACTTGTTTTAAATCTTCCTCAATTAAGATCATTGATTCAAGATTTGATCCTTATGCAAATATTTCCAGATCAAGACAAATCCAATCTTTTTGTGTCCAAATGAAGCTTGCACGATTTTATTCTCTTTTCAGCTGTATAAGAGGCCTAAACATGCACAAAATCTCAAGCTTTGATTAGTTTTGATATTTTCATGATTTTGTTTTGATTTTATTTTGATTTTATTTGATTTAATTGAAATAAAATCAAAATAAATGACAAAAATAAAAGAATGACAAATGGAAAGGATCATGGGTCGTGGGTCATGTTACAAACTCAATGCAAGCATAAGAAGTTGGGCCCATTTAGCAAAAATTGCAATTTTGGCCACATTTGACTTTTGACAATTTTGCAAAAAAGGTCAACTTTGCCAATGCATAACTCCTTCAATTTTGACACTAGAGACGTGTTCTTTGACTTTTTAGAAAGCTCAAGATGTCCTCTAAGCAACCCTTTTGGTCTCATCTCAATTTAGTCTTCCATGTTCATGTATGAAGCCTTGACAAAAAAGGTGTTTTCGTTTACTTTTCAAAATGACCTATAATGTCCAAATTTATATCTTCTTGTGAGTGCATATTTTGATCTTGGGAGATGAATATGAATTGTAGGGAATTCCATCCTTTTCAAAATGAGCTTTGGATGGGTCATTTTTGATAAAGTATGAGGATGTTACGCTTGGTCAAAGTTGAGTTGACTTTTCCTACAAAACCCTAATTTAGCAACTTTTGGGTTTTGATGAATTGTGAGAAATCCTTGAGGAATCATGATCAACCCTTGATCAAATGATGAATAATACTTCGAAATGAGGATGTTGAAAAAAAATCTTGAAGTTTGACTGTATGTGGGCCACAATTGACTTTTGCCCTAACATAGTCGATTTTCAGGCCTTTGAGCAATTGACTGAGCAAACTTCCTCTGTAAGGCTTGAAACTTGACATGGATAATCTTGAGAACATATTAGGACAATGGTGATCATTTGGGGTCTTTTGGACTCAAACATCTTGATGCAAACTAAAACCCTAATTTGAGATAGACTGCTTTAGGAGAGAGTTTGTCTGGTCAACCCTTGGACTTCCTTGAGCAATTTGAGGACCTCATTTGAAATGTATTGAGAAACATGGGAGGGAAAATATCGGGGTACAACAGACACCAACTTACCAATTGGATCTAGTGCAAGGGAAGGTTCCGGGGTTGATTCACGGTGAGTAAGGCCTGGTATAAACTCCTGGCAACATCAGGAAGATGATATGAGGCTTGAAATGACTTGGGAATTGCTAGAGAATGGGGTTTGTGGTTGCCCTAAACCTTTGAATTTTTTGAGAGTTTTTAGAGGTGTTTGGAGACAATCTTTTCGTTTCCATTGCATCTGGTCTTGTTATGCTTATATAGAGGAAGGGTTAGGGTGAATAAATATGGGAAGAAACAATGAAATCATGGCCAAATGAGACAAGGATCAAACATGTTTCAAAGCTTCCTTTTTGAGATAACCTTGCCATTTTTGAAGTTCACACGGTTTTGAATGGTTTTCAAATGATTCTTGGGCCTCCATATGATTGAAACAAAAAGCCCATGCGCCTTATACCATTATTTCATATTTTATTTGATTTAATTTGCATTTAAATGAATACAAATTCAAATAAAAGAAATAAAAATCATAAAAATATGTGAATGGATTTAGAGGTCTTTTAACACATTGTGAACATGTTTTAACATCAAAATTTAGATCCACTAGTTCATAATTTCAAGTTTGCTCACTTTGCACTTCATACATTTTCTCAAAATTTCCCAACTTGAACTGGTCATAACTCTCTTAATTTTCATCTTTTGAGGTGATATTGGACTTTTTGGAAAGCTCAAGATGTCCTATACAATTTCTCTTTTTATCATTTTTAAATTTGGAGAATTTATCTTGATTCAAGTTGCCTTGAAAAAAGTGTCTTTTTGTTGAATTTTGAAATGACCTATAATGTATGGGCTCATATCTCTCAAATGAAGCCCTTTTTGGACTTGAGAATACATATACAAAGTTATAGAAAATTGAATTTCCTTCAAAACGGGATTTGGTTGGGGAAAGTTTGACGAAGCATGTGAAAGTTATGCTTGGTCAAAGTTCAGTTGACTTCTCCTAAGGAAACCCTAATTTGGCAACTTTTGACTTTTGATGATTTGAGGTCTTTCCTTGAGGAACCATGATCAACCCTTGATCAAATAATGAATATCACTTCAAAATGTTGATGTTGACCAAAAATCTTGAAGTTTAACTGTATGTTGACCATAGTTGACTTTTACTCAATACATTTGATTTTCAATCATCTGAGCTATTGGTTGAGCAAACTTATGATGCAAGACTTGAAACTTGACATGAACATTGTTGAAGACCTATTGAGAACCATGTAAATCACTTGAGACCTTTGAAACTCATACTTCCTTAAAAAACACAAAACCCTAGTCATGGACCCATTGCTTAGGAGGAGATTTTGTCTGATCAACTCTTGAGCATCCTTGGGCATTTGAGAACCTTAGAAGAATGTTTGGAAGAAAATGGGAGGGAAAATTTTGGGGTACAACAACTTCCCCTGTTCAATCCTGTTAAACTTGGAGAGTTAGATTGGCATATCCGCCATTCGTGACTTGAAGGTAGAAGATGATTGAACACTTAAGTGCCCAGAAATTTGCATTCACATGTGAACCAAGTAACACTGTTAGTTGATTATACCGGGAATGGGCTTAAAGATGCTATTTAGAGAGGTGACAAAGAGTCGTCGGAGATGGGCTTATAGATGCCATCCAGGATAATTTTTGATAAGAAAATTAGACTAAACTTACGCTCGACTTTGTCTTAGAAGATGTATTTAGAACGAGTCTACGCCCGACTTTGTCCAAATGAATAATCAGAATAAACCTACTCTCAATTTTATCTGAACCAAAAGATATCTATGCCCGACTTCAACTAGGAGAGGTACCAGAAAAAGTCTACGTCTGACTTTTCCAATAGCATCAGAAAGAAATCTACGCCTGATTTCATCCGAACTAGAAGATGTCTATGCCCGAATTCAACTAGAAAAGGTACCGGAAAGAGTCTACACCCGACTTTTCAAAAAAGAGCATCAGAAAGAAATCTACGCCTAATTTCATCCGAACTAAAAGATGTCTACGTCCAACTTCAACTAGGAGAGGTACTGGAAATAGTCTACGTCTGACTTTTCCAAGAGCACCAGAAATAAATCTATGCCTGATTTCATCCGAACTAGAAGATGTCTACGCTCGACTTCAACTAGGAGAGGTACCAGAAAAAGTCTACGCCTGATTTTTCCAAGAGCATCAGAAAGAAATCTACGTTTGATTTCATCTGAACTAGAAGATATCTACGCCCGACTTCAACTAGAAAAGGTACCGGAAAGAGTCTACGTCTGACTTTTTTCCAAAAGAGCATCAGAAAGAAATCCACGCCTAATTTCATCCGAACTAGAAGATGTCTACACCCGACTTCAACTAGAAAAGGTACCGGAAAGAGTCTACTTATGACTTTTTCCAAAAAGAGAATAAAAAGATATCTACGCCCAATTTCATCCAAACTAGAAGATGTCTATGCCCGACTTCAACTAGAAAAGGTACTCTTTTAGTACGACCTTCTGGGGAGAGTGCTTAAGCATCTATTTTGTAAGATATAGCCTCTGAGGAATATGCTTGTAGGTTTTTACCTGAAAAGATAAGAGTTAACTGTATGCAATGTCATATGTATGAAATGCATCGTGTAATGATATTATCAAAATAAATGAGACTGTGCTATATGCATTTTGTATGCGTATGTTGTGATGCGTGTAAATGATGTATGAATGTGAAATGTCATTGAAGTGTATTAGTAATTCCGTGTAACATCTTTGACTGGGAAAATAAATCCCTGTCTGTTGTTGGGGATGAAGAATATGTGCATCTTTAATCTTGATAGGGATTCATGCTTTCTGTTTGAGGAAACTTCGCTGGGGAATGTTGATTTCTGTTTGGAGAGAAGGGTTCGAGAATATTGGTTGTTCATCGCTCTACTAGGAAATTTAATTCTTATATATCCTGACTGGGGATAAAAGAGATGGATAACCTCTCGGAGTGCTGTCTGACCGAGTTTCTGATATGGATGTTGACTCGTCTAGAGAGGATAAGGTTAAACGATATCCGGGCCTTTTGTAGCATTTCTTTGGGGGTTAGTTGTCTGGACTTCCCTTTACTGGAGAGAGAAATTTTGCTGGTGGTCTGTAGTAGTCGAAGAAATAGTCTCAAACTGGGGAGACTGAACTCCTGCTTGGGAAATAAACCCTATTTGGGGAAATAAATCCTAAACTTTGATGGAGGAATACTCTACTGAGGAAATACCCTTGCTGGGGACATGAGCTCTGCTGGAGAAAGGGAATTCTGCAGGGGATTTTACAGTGTTGGAGAAATAAACTCAGTTGGGGAAGAGAATTTCCATAAACTGTGCTGATGCCATAGTCTCTGATGGAGATTGGGACTCTGTAGGTTGGAGACATTGCCGGAGATGAGATCATATTCCCTTATCCGCTAGGGGGATCTGCTGGTAAAATATATCTTCGTTGAAGATGAGCTTGTTAAGACTACTCTGTGAGGATAATCCCATAGAAGTTGTTCTGCAGGGATAATCTTGTGAGGGTTTTTCTTTGGGATACGTAGATGACTTGAATATTATCCCAACTCCTAGAGTCTTGAGCAGATGCTTATTCCTGTTTTTGTGCATATACTTATTAATAGTAATCATATTCATATGCATATGTTCATTTAATTTATTCAGTGGATGTTTTTATAAACAAAACTGAAAAAGGTAAATCAAAAGTTTGAATTTTGAAATTGGTATTTCTATTGATAGTTTTCCCAAAAACAGACGGTTTTATACAAAGAGACTGAAATCCTAGTAAGAGGAAATCATCGTGAAATGAAAAGAGTACAAAGTGAAAACAAAATATATAGCTATGTGGAAATAATCTCATCGGGTTTCAACTCTGCTATTTCCCCTATGTCTTTAAACATCTCATCCCTTGTTGTCGGAAGAAGTTGACTGAACTGATATGTACCGTTTGAACTAGACGTTGGTAATAAAGCTTGCTATAAGTGATCCAACGGAACATAGTCGTACACTTTAATACCTAACTTTTCTTGGACCACTCTTTCCGGTTTTCAGTCCACCAGGATACCCTTTTCTGCCCAAGCCACCTTTTCAAGTTTTTGACTTTCCGGGTGTACACTTTATGTATATATATATACCTAATTTTTTCCTGAACCCTTTTGGTTCGCCGGGATGCCCTAATTTTTTCCTATGCCAGTCAACCTAGCGGGTCACTTTTTCATGCGTTGTATTTTTTGACTATGTCTGCATTCATAGGGTGCGAGAAATCTTCACAGTCTATGGTGGTTAGTGTCATGGCACCGCTTGAAAATATCTTCTTGAATATAAATGGTCCTTCATAGGTGAGAGTCCATTTTCCCCTGGGATCACCCTGCGGTAGGATGATGCACTTTATTACCAAGTCACTAGCCTGATATATCTGATGCTTGATTTTATTGTTGAAAGCATTGATCATATGCTTCTGATACATATGATCGTGACAGACAATCGCAAGCCTCTTCTCGTCAATTAAATTAAACTGATCCAACCTAGTCTGAACCCACTCATCTTTGTCTAAGTCAGCATCTTTCATAATTCTGAGAGAAGGAATCTGAACTTCGATAGGTAGGACAACTTCCATACCATAAACCAGAGAGAATGGGGTTTTCCCAATTGACGTTCAAGATTCTTGTACCCCAAATTTTTCCCTCTCATATTTCTCAAAACATTACAAGAAAAGTCTCCAAGTATCTCAAGATTGCTCAAGAGTTGGACAGTTAAGTTATCTCCTAAGGCAGTCAACCCCAAATTAGGGTTTTGTGTTGCATCAAGATCTTTGAGTCCAAATGACCTCAAGTGCTACCCAATGTCCTAATATGATCTCAAGGTCATCCATGTCAAATTTCAAGCCTTGCAGAGGAAGTTTGCTCAGTCAATTGCTCAAAGGGTCCAAAAATCGATTGTGCTAGGGCAAAAGTCAACTGTGACCTACAAACAGTCAAACTTCAAGATTTTTTGTCAAAATTCTCATTTTGAAGGGTATTTCATCATTTGATCAAGGGTTGATCATGATTCATCAAGGATTTCTCAAAATTCATCAAGACTCAAAAGTTGCTAAATTAGGGTTTTGTAGGAAAAGTCAACTCAACTTTGACCAAGCATAACTTTCTCATACTTTATGATAAATGACCCATACAAATCTCATTTTGAAGAGGATGAAATTTCCTACAATCCATATTCATACCCCAAGATCAGAAAATGCACTCACAAGAAGTTACAAATTTGGACATTATAGGTCATTTTTGAAAGTCAACAAAAACACTTTTTTTTTCCAAAGCATATAACTTGAGCATGGAATATCAAAATGAGATGATACCAAAAGCGTTGGTTAGAGGACATCTCAAGCTTTCTAAAAAGTCCAAGAACACCTCTAAAAGTGCAAAATTGAAGAATTTATGCATTGTTGAAGTTGGGCATTTTTGCAAAATTGCCAAAAGTAAACTATCCCCAAAAACTTCAAATTTTTTCAAATGGGCCCATTCTTTTCCACTTGATTTGAGCTTGCATCATTGTCCACGTGTCCTAGCTTCAGCCATGTGTCAATTTATCAATTTTATTATTTTATTTTATTTTTTATTGAATTATTTCATTTTAAATCAAATTAAATTAAATACAATCCCAAACTTTGATTACATGAGATTTTTTTGCTATTTTCAGGATTGGATTCTCATCAATATCACCATCAAATTCGTATCACACAAGATCATGTGCAAAAAGATGATTTTTTGACAAATTTGGCAAGTTTTCAAAAGTGAATCAAATCAAATATGGGTGCATTGATTTAGAGAGATTGGATTCATGATTCTTGACCTAATGCATTCCATGATACATATAGAAGCCAAAGGACACGAAATATGGGGTTAGAGGCTGCAAGAAGAGGTAGAACAAAAGTTTGAAAAAGTGGTAAAAAGCTTGAATTCGAGATCATAACAAGAGGCATTTTCAGAAGCCAAAAGCTATCCTAATCGCTTCCTTGGTGTTCATTCAACCTTCCTGGATCAAGAGCAAGCGTTCTCACATACCACAAAGCACTGTAAGTATCACGAAAATAACCTTGGTTCTTGAATTCGTGATTCATTATTCTTGCATCATTTGAACAAATTGCTTGCATATTCGTAACCCTCATGACATTTGTAAACTTTTTGCATTATTCAATTTGGTTTATAGGCGCTGTAACCCTAAAACACCATAGCTAGGGTTGCGTGTTTGTTTTTAGGGCTTTCTTTTTCAGGAAAAATCAGGACTCAAGAAGGACATAATGTTAATCAGGAAGCCAAGACGAACTCAACCATGTTTTTGGAATTGATTTATATGGCCTATGGAAGATTTTAGAGCAAGTTTGCGTATTTAGCCGCGGATCCAAATCCGCAGGTAATATTTGCAGGATTTGGAGGTAGAAGACGACGAGTTGTCGTTCTCCCATTGGCCAATTCAAATTAATTTTCGCGCATTTTTATTTTCTGGCATATAATTTGTTTTGTTTATATTATAATTTCTTTGTATTTTACTAACAATAGAATCAAAGCAGTGCAGTGGCAAGCGTGCAAGCATATCACTTTCAGGACCTGGGTTCGAATCCCAGGTCCCCCACTTTCTTTGTTATTTTCCTTCTTCAGGTAATCACATGTACGTCCAAGCATGCAGCACATCATGCACTATCATCTATCCAACGGCCAGATGGCCAAAGGCCAAATCTGGTGGCCAGGATCTGAACGTCCACCAAGGCTTTGGTCAAAGCATGCTCACTGGATCACCAAAGGTCAACAGGGTCAGCGTTTAATGGGCCTCAAATTTGCTTCTCAAACTCCCTTTTCAGGCCCAAACCTCTCTCTCTTTTTATTTTACTTATTTTATTTATTAATTGTTTTTATTATTTTTGTTTTAATTCTAACCAATCAAAAATTATTTTCTCATAAAATAAAAACCACAAAAATGTTTTCTTTATCAAATCAAACTTTTATTTTTTATTTTTTTAAATGAATACCAAATAAATTAACTTAGTTTTAATTAGAATAACTTTAATTCCTTTTTTTTAATAATTAAAATTAAATTAGATTTAATTAGGCTTTTACTAACATTAATTATTTTTATTTTTATTTCTTAAAATACCAAAAACCCAAAAATAACTTTTTTTCATTTAATTAATTAATTTATTAATTTAGTAATTAATTTAGGATAGTTTCTTTCTTAATTCAAAAACAAAACAAAAAAGATACTTTCTCTCAAAAAGGGTCAAAACCCTATTTGCGCTCGATTTAATTTCTCGCACGCGATTTATTTTCTTTTATATCATAATGTATTTGCTCCCGGATTGTAATAGCTTAATAAGACCTTTATTTATTTTTTATCGCTTTATTTATTTTTAAAGGGTTTGTCTTTGGCGATGTAAATACCCGACGCCTTGTAATTTAAATTCCGCAATTTATTTTCCGCAAATTATAACTGTTAGATGATTGATAATAGGATGCATGACAAGACTGAATGTTATAAACCTAAAATCAATTTAGATCACCATTAACATGTACAAAGATAAATTAACTGAAATCAACACACTTGCACATGCACACTCTTAGGGTACACCCCACTTAGTTGCCTTCGTACACGGTCATTGAGTATAGGTCACTTTAGAGGTCGCCCTCTTGTCTAAAGATCATAGTCGCCTCGAAACGGTTGCCTCGGATATTGTTTCCTCAAAACAAATGATCTAAGACATTAGGGTTACCGCTAAGGCGCCCTAACATTGCTTTGGTGACCGTAAGTCCCTAATTCGAATTGACCCTTAAACTCCAACGACGATGCTACCTACTCATCAATTGTGGGATAGCATTGTCTAGAGGAAAATTGCATAGAACGATTCCTTTTTCGAGTAGGTAGATGGTTGTTAAGTACTTGCTCTTTCAAAAAACAAAATCTTTTTCACTTACACTTTTCGAACAAAGTTTTCAAAAACACTTCATACGCTCTTGAGGACAGAAGCAAGAGTTAAATCGAAGTTTCAAAACAAAAACTTTTTCAAACCCACAAGCACAAAGAAAGCAATACTTTGAAAACAATTGAGCAAGTACCTAAGAGCCCGTGGATAACCACTGATAGAAAGGGTGCTAACACCTTCCCTTTCTATAATCTACCCCCCGAACCCGAGAAATATCTCGAAAAAGGAATTTTTCTGTGGTTTTTTCCTTTCCTTGTTGGATAAAATAAAAGTCGGTGGCGACTCTTGCTTACCGCGACATTTTGCGAACAAAAGCAAAACACAAACCATCATTTCCCAAAAACAGTCAGTTCTTTCCCACCGTATCACAGAACTGGCGACTCTGCTGGGGATATTTTAAGTGGGGTGTACCTTAGGAATAGTTCATCATAATGTTTTCAATTGCTTGATTTGTATGCTTTATCTTTGTGGGTTTGAATCGGAGTAACTATAGATCCTAACCCGGATCTGGGGGACACCCTTTAGGTAAGTAGCAATAAACTGTGAGGGAACTGTACGGCGTAGACCGATACGGTTGAAGCAGTAGCTACATTGGTGTGGTACTTTAGTATGTACCGATATCCCTTGTGGCGCAACAAGGAGAATATGGGTCTGCTAAGGGGTCATTAAGCACCAACTGACCTTAGAACCTTTAAATCGACCAACTTGGCCATAGAACAGTAGCCGTATGCTACACTCATTGAGACTAAACTCTCGCGATGATTCCGGCCGCAAGAAAAGGTTGCTAAATTGGAATTATGACCGATCGAGGGTGGTCAGTGATATTGAGATCCTCTAGAACTCGGTTACTATTACTAGGACAGGTTGAACCAACTAAACTAAAAGAGGGTAATACCTAAACTCCATGCCAGCCTGAAATTTCAGGGCTATGGTGTGACTTGTGTGCTTTCAAACTTGAACTACTTGCACATTCTTGTTATCTGACAACATGAGTTCCTTGCAAGTTTTGTTTACAGTCCTTATCCAATAATCTGGATTTAATGCAGGGTTCACTTACATCACCTTGCACTTTTGCTTAAACGCATAACATACACATCATGACATCATGCCTTAACATTTCCTTAACCATTTCAAGGATCTCAAGGGTTTGTGATGCAGGTTATGGTAAATCAAATGTCTAGCAAGGGGCAAATGGGATTTATTTTCCTCTAGCCAAGGTTGTCTAGAAATCAAAACACGATAACTTGAGTCAGGGGCTATGACCCACTAGATATGGTGAGCTTGAGTCTTGAAGAAGGACTCTTAACAACATGAAGTTTCTTCAATCAAAGCTGCAAAATTCAAATTCTAACAAGTTTCTTGTTTACCCCGCGGGATCCTTGAAAACATTGCATACATACATATCATTGCATAACAGGTCTCCCAATACAGGTCTCTCATGTTCTCGCTGTTTATTTCAACAATGGATTTCCAACCAGACAACCAAGATCTTCAAACTCGAGAAGCTCAGTTCAGGGACGTATTCCTAAACCTATCCAAGGGGCAGGAAGAGTTGAAAACACTCCTTGTTGGGAACTTGGTCAAGAAAAGTCCTGAAGACAATAAGGACGAACGGCTGGAACAACTGCAAGCTGAGTTCAGTGCCATGAAAACCCAGATGCTAGGGCAGATGGCTCTTATCCAAGGCTTAGCTCGGGAACAAGAAGAGCTGAGAACCATTATCAACCAGCTTCATCAAGACAGATACAACAACATGAAGCAAACAGTCAAGGCCGGGGACCAAGTCATTAATCAACTTCCGAGAAGTCAAAGGTTTGGTTTGATGAAGAATATACCTCTCCAAGTTGCTACTACCTCATGGGTCCAACAACAACCTTGCCATAAACAACGGGTTGATTAGAGTAAGCCAAATATGCCCAAGAGGCAATTTACCAAGCTTAACATGTCGCTGTCTCAGGCTTTACAACACCTGTTGAGATTGAATCTGGTGACGTTAAGGGACCCTCCTAAGAATCCCAACATAGCCTCCCCAAGGTACAATCCTGATGCAAGGTGTGCATATCACTCCAACATCCCGGGGCATGATACTAAATTTGTTGGGCGTTGAGCAACAAAATTCAAGACCTGATTGATGAAGGAGCATTGGAACTCACATAAGACGGTCAGATTGAATTCTTTTGTCATCCCCCCAAGGTTCAACATTTGAAGTGACAAGTACTGAGACGAGAAGACTTTTTGTTCATTAGAATTTTCAAGTTGTAATTTTATTTTGATTGTTCGAACATTTATTCATGTCAAACTTTATTACTTTATCAATGCATTGCATATGTCTGTTTTGAATCAATCCATTCGTATTTCACTATATTCAAATTGCTTTCATTTTTTGTGATGATCAACTCTCGATTAAAAAATTCTAAGCCTTTAGAGGAAGGATGACGAAAATGATATCAAAATCTCTACAGTATGCTTTTGAACAGACCCCGCTGACGAGGTACAAGAATTGTTTCAAATCCTAAACAGTCGAGTTATAAGGAAGATAATCCCTAGTCAACCCCTTTGAGCCAAAGAAGTTGGAGTTTTTCTTTTCACAAATTAAAACCCTTAATTATAACCTGGGGCAGGGTAGTTTTCTCAGTTGATCCAGGTGCACAATGAATGGCATCAAAGAAGTCCTTCGGAAACAAAAGATGGTGTTGGTTCCATATAATCGTAAGGACAAGCAGTCATTATCTCTCAAAATAAAAGCCCAATAAGTCAAAACCTGTGAAGGAGACTTAAGAAAAACTGGGGCATCCCGTTGACTGTAATCATAAAAAGAAACAGTTCATGCAAAAAACAGGGATAATAAAAACCAAAAGGAAAGAGATCCTGCAAACTCTCAACAAAATGACTGCCTGTTCAAAATAAATTGTCAGTATCTGAACCATCACTGGAATATCAGAGCAAAGACTCAAACAGGATCTAATGCACGATTAGCTGAGTTTAGGATCGAAGAACATCACGAAGAACGGGTGGGTACAAATACATTTTGAGCCTTTATCTTTTGTTTCTTCAACCGTGAACCAGGCTACGTTATAACCCTTAAAAGTCCCAGCTGAAGCATGGGTTAGTTCGAAAGAATACTATTACAAAAGATATCCTGACTCCTGTAAGGCTTGCTGTAAATCCTGAGTTGACGTCACATTTTACAAAATTTTCCTATCTTACTGAAAAAATGCATTTTCAAAAACTTCAAGACAGACATAAGCTTTGCATTTTTAAAATAATATTGTTTGCATATGACTATTTGTTCAAACAGCAGAGAAATTCGCACGACGAATATCTAGTGAACAAAAACCTTTTCAATAAAAAGGGTCACCTCAAGTGGAAAAAACACCTCCAGCCAAGGGGCACGACATGAGCATTGTCCATCATCTGGGGCAGTTAAGTCAAGATTCAAGGAATCTCTTAAAATGCCAAATAGCCAGGGGCAAATCTCCATCTGAATCAATTGGGGCATTGGACATGAATTCCAGCAACGAATCTTGCATGATCAAACGAAGATCTTCTGGTAGTATGGCAACACGACACTACCGACAGTGACACCTCCCTACATCCTGATAGCGTGGACATAGTCAGAAAATACCGCTAGGTTGACTGGCCTAGGCAAAAATAAGGGCTTCCCGACGAACCAAAAGGGTTCGAGAAAAAAATTAGGGATGAGAAATTGTACACCCGACAAGTCGAAAACCTGAAAAGGAGGCTTGGGCAAAAAAGGGTATCCGGGTGGACTGAAAACCCGAAAGGGCGGTCCAGGAAAAAATTAGGGATCAAAGCGTACGACTATGTCTCGTCATCTCGTCACTGGCCTACCATAAGAAGACTTGTCATTTTGACCGAAAGATACCAAGCACCTCATAGGTGGGGATAATACTCGATCCACAGGGCCTCCGCAGACACCTTCTCCCGCAGAAACAGGGGCAAAAAAGTCTCGATGCAAGCCATCGTCACATCCTTAGCACGCGTCCCAGTAACATTCACTCCCCGCAGAGTAAGACAGTAAAGATAGCTCTCCCCATCTGAGGCTTGCAACTGTGAATGAGTCGGTAATATTCTCCCCAAGCAGAGTTTATCTACCATCAACACTGAAAAGGCTTAATATCCCCGACAATCTTAATATTCCCCAACGGAGTATGAAAATATTCCCCGGCAGAATACAAAATATCCCCAGTGGACTTAAATTTTTTCCAGCGCAGTCTGAAAAAGCTTCCCCAATGGAGTTGAAGAATCATCCCTGGTAGACTCTGGAAGTTCGTCCCCGGCGGAGTATAAAAATAAATATCCCCATCTGAGTTCAAAGGAATATTGTCCCTGGCAAGGCTCAAAGGATTATCCCCAAGAGTCTAACAGGTTATCCCCAGTGAAGCCGCAACTGAAATATCATCCCCAGCGGAGTTCTTTCCTTTTACAAACAGGAATTCAAAACCCCAACAGGATTCAGTATCACCAGCAACGGTAATTCGTCCCCAACGGAAGTTATCAGTGGAATCCTCAGCAGAACATCTCTTCCCCACAGAGTAATCTCCTCATCAGTTTATCCCCTAACAGAGTTATCTTCTCCTGCAGGTTTATTCTCGTCATCATCTTCGTTCGTCATCCCCAGCAGAAACGAAGAATCCAACTCTATTCTCCAACAGCTATCCGAGATTTATTTTCCCCAGCTAAAACATTACATTTCCATATATCACGATACATACATATACGCATCATATAACACAATCTCATTTATTTTGAGAACATCATTGCTTGATCTATATCATGCATTGCATATGACTGACCTTTACCTTTCAGGAAAGGAGGCAGTTAAGTTCTCCGCTATGTTGAAGAACTGGACCGGTTCTTAAATACCAATTGAATTATCCTCGGTTGAATTTCAGATAAGGTTCTCAATCTTGACAATTTTGCTCCGTCATAGTGTGGACGAGTTCTACAATCTCAACGGTATACTACGTTGAAGACCAGACAGTTCCTAGATCTTGATGAAGATGTTTTCCTCCGTCATAGTGTGAACGAGTTCTACAATCTCAACGGTATCTACGTTGAAGACCAGACAGTTCCTAAATCTTGATGAAGATGTTTTCCTCCGTCATAGTGTGGACGAGTTCTACAATCTCAACGGTATACTACGTTGAAGACCAGACAGTTCCTAGATCTTGATGAAGATGTTTTCCTCCGTCATAGTATGGACGAGTTCTACAATCTCAACGGTATACTATGTTGAAGACCAGACAGTTCCTAGATCTTGATGAAGATGTTTTCCTCCGTCATAGTGTGGACGAGTTCTATAATCTCAATGATATACTACGCTGAAGACCAGACAATTCCTAGATCTTGATAAAGATTTTTTCCTCTGTCATAGTGTGGACGAGTTCTACAATCTCAACGGTATACTACGTTGAAGACCAGACAGTTCCTAGATCTTGATAAAGATGTTTTCCTCTGTCATAGTGTGGACGAGTTCTACAATCTCAACGGTATACTACGTTGAAGACCAGACAGTTCCTAGATCTTGATGAAGATGTTTTCCTCCGTCATAGTGTGGACGAGTTCTACAATCTCAATGGTATACTACGTTGAAGACCAGACAGTTCCTAGATCTTGATGAAGATGTTTTCCTCCGTCATAATGTGGATGAGTTCTATAATCTCAATGGTATACTACGTTGAAGACCAGACAGTTCCTAGATCTTGATGAAGATGTTTTCCTCCGTCATAGTGTGGACGAGTTCTACAATCTCAACGGTATACTACGTTGCAGACCAGACAGTTCCTAGATCTTGATGAAGATGTTTTCCTCTGTCATAGTGTGGATGAGTTCTACAATCTCAACGGTATACTATGTTGAAGACCAGACAGTTCCTAGATCTTGATGAAGATGTTTTCCTCCGTCATAGTGTGGACGATTTTTACAATCTCAACGGTATACTATGTTGAAGACCAGATAGTTCCTAGATCTTGATGAAGATGTTTTCCTCCATCATAGTGTGGACGAGTTCTACAATCTCAATGGTATACTACGTTGAAGACCAGACAATTCCTAGATCTTGATGAAGATGTTTTCCTCCGTCATAGTGTGGACGAGTTCTACAATCTCAATGGTATACTACGTTGAAGACTAGACAATTCCTAGATCTTGATGAAGATGTTTTCCTCCGTCATAGTGTGGGCGAGTTCTACAATCTCAACGGTATACTCTGTTGAAGACCAGACAGTTCCTAGATCTTGATGAAGATGTTTCCCCCAGTTGAATTATGGACAAGTTCTTAAAACTCAGCAAAGATGTTCTCCCAGCTGAGGTACATGCAAGTTCCTAAATCTCAACAAAAGTTAGACTTCCCTAGTGGAATCTTCTACAAACAACAGGTATGCAAGTTCTCGCTAAGGAATCTCTTATGCGATCGAAGCTCCTGCAGATGGCATCTGTGAGCCCATCCTCCTACCAACAATCTCCAAATGGCATCTGTAAGCCCATTCCTGACATCACAAGGCTGACACCGCTTCATACGAGTGCAAATTTCTGGGCACTCTAGTGTTCAATCATCATCCACCTTCGGATCATGAAAGGCACGAAAGCCAATCTACATCCTCAGGTTTAAAACATTGAACAGGGGAAGCTGTTGTACCCCAAAATTTTCCCTCTCATATTTCTTAAAACATTGCAAGAAAAGTCTCCAAGTATCTCAAGATTGCTCAAGAGTTGGACAGTCAAGCTATCTCCTAAGGCAGTCAACCCCAAATTAGGGTTTTGTGTTGCATCAAGATATTTGAGTCCAAATTACCTCAAGTGATCCCCAATGTCCTAATATGTTCTCAAGGTCATCCATGTCAAATTTTAAGCCTTGCAAAGGAAGTTTGCTCACTCAATTGCTCAAAGGGTCCAAAAATCGACAGTGCTAGGGCAAAAGTCAACTGTGACCTACAAACAGTCAAACTTCAAGATTTTTTGTCAACATTCTCATTTTGAAGGGTATTTCATCATTTTATCAAGGGTTGATCATGATTCATCAAGGATTTCTCAAAATTCATCAGGACTCAAAAGTTGCTAAATTAGGGTTTTGTAGGAAAAGTCAACTCAACTTTGACCAAGCATAACTTTCTCATACTTTATGAGAAATTACCCATCCAAAGATAATTTTGAAGAGGATGAAATTTACTACAATCCATCTTCATACCCCAAGATCAGAAAATGCACTCACAAGAAGTTACAAATTTGGACATTATAGGTCATTTTTGAAAGTCAACAAAAACACCTTTTTTGCCAAAGCTTATAACTTGAGCATGGAATATCAAAATGAGATGAGACCATAAGGGTTGGTTAGAGGACATCTCATTCTTTCTAAAAAGTCCAAGAACACCTTCGAAAGTGCAAAATTGAAGAAGTTATGCATTGTTGAAGTTGGGCATTTTTGAAAAATTACCAAAAGTTAACTATCCCCAAATACTTCAAATTTTGTCAAATGGGCCCATTCTTTTCCACTTGATTTGAGCTTGCATCATTGTCCACGTGTCCTAGCTTCATCCATGTGTCCATTTATCAATTTTATTATTTTATTTGATTTTTTATTGAATTATTTCATTTTAAATCAAATTAAATTAAATAAAATCCCAAACTTTGATTACATGAGATTTTTTGCTATTTTCAGGATTGGATTCTCATCAATATCATCATCAAATTTGTATCACACAAGATCATGTGCAAAAAGATGGTTTTTTTGACAAATTTGGTAAGTTTTCAAAAGTGAATCAAATCAAATATAGGTGCATTGATTTAGAGAGATTGGATTCATGATTCTTGACCTAATGCATTCCATGATACATATAGAAGCCAAAGGACACGAAATATGGGGTTGGAGGCTGCAAGAAGAGGCAAAAAAAGTTTGAAAAAGTGGTAAAAAGCTTGAATTCGAGATCATAACAAGAGGCGTTTTCAGAAGCCAAAAGCTATCCCAATCGCTTCCTGGGTGTTCATTCAACCTTCCTGGATCAAGAGCAAGTGTTCTCACATAACGCAAAACACTATAATTATCACGAAAATAACCTTGGTTCTTGAATTCGTGATTCATTATTCTTGCATCATTTGAACAAATTGCTTGCATATTTGTAACCCTCATGACATTTGTAAACTTTTTGCATTATTAAATTTGGTTTATAGGCGCTGTAACCCCAAAACACCGTAGCTAGGGTTGCGTGTTTGTTTTTAGGGCTTTCTTTTTCAGGAAAAATCAGGACTCAAGAAGGACATAATGTTAATCAGGAAGCCAAGACGAACTCAGCCATGTTTTTGGAATTGATTTATATGGCCTAGGGAAAATTTTAGAGCAAGCTTGCGTATTTAGCCGCGGATCCAAATCCGCAGGTAATATTTGTAGGATTTGGAGGTAGAAGACGGCGAGCTGTCGTCCTCCCATTGGCTAATTCAAATTAATTTTCGCGCATTTTTATTTTCTGGCATATAATTTGTTTTGTTTATATTATAATTTCTTTGTATTTTACTAACAATAGAATCAAAGCAGTGCAGTGGCAAGCGTGCAAGCATATCACTTTCAGGACCTGGGTTCGAATTCCAGGTCCCCCAGTATCTTTGTTATTTTTCTTCTTCAGGTAATCACATGTACGTCCAAGCATGCAGCGCATCATGCACTATCATCTATCAAATGGCCAGATGGCCAAAGGCCAAATCTGGTGGCCAGGATCTGAACGTCCACCAAGGCTTTGGTCAAAGCATGCTCACTAGATCACCAAAGGTCAACAGGGTCAGCGTTTAATGGGCCTCAGATTTGCTTCTCAAACTCCCTTTTCAGGCCCAAACCTCTCTCTCTTTTTATTTTACTTATTTTGTTTATTAATTGTTTTTATTATTTTTGTTTTAATTCTAACCAATCAAAAATTATTTTCTCATAAAATAAAAACCAGAAAAATGTTTTCTTTATCAAATCAAACTTTTAATTTTTATTTTTTTTAATAAATACCAAATAAATTAACTTAGTTTTAATTAGAATAACTTTAATTCCTTTTTTTAATAATTAAAATTAAATTAGATTTAATTAGGCTTTTACTAACATTAATTATTTTTATTTTTCTTTCTTAAAATACCAAAAACCCAAAAATAACTTTTTTTTCATTTAATTAATTAATTTATTAATTTAGTAATTAATTTAGGATAGTTTCTTTCTTAATTCAAAAACAAAAAAAAAAAGATACTTTCTCTCAAAAAGGGTCAAAACCCTATTTGAGCTCGATTTAATTTCTCGCACGCGATTTATTTTCTTTTATGTCATAATGTATTTGCTCTCGGATTGTAATAGCTTAATAGGACCTTTATTATTTTTTATCGCTTTATTTATTTTTAAAGGGTTTGTCTTTGGCGATGTAAATACCCGACGCCTTGTAATTTAAATTCCGCAATTTATTTTCCGCAAATTATAACTGTTAGATGTTTGATAATAGGATGCATGACAAGACTGAATGTTTTAACCTAAAATCAATTTAGATCACCATTAACATGTACAAAGATAAATTAACTGAAATCAACACACTCGCACATGCGCACTCTTAGGGTACACCCCACTTGGTTGCCTTCGTACACGGTCATTGAGTATAGGTCACTTTAGAGGTCGCCCTCTTGTCTAAAGATCATAGCCGCCTCGAAACGGTTGCCTCAGATATTGTTGCCTCAAAACAAATGATCTAAGACATTAGGGTTACCGCTAAGGCGTCCTAACATTGCTTTGGTGACCGTAAGTCCCTAATTCGAATTGACCCTTAAACTCCAACGACGATGCTACCTACTCATCAATAGTGGGATAACATTGTCTAGAGGAAAATTGCATAGAACGATTCCTTTTTCGAGTAGGTAGATGGTTGTTAAGTACTTACTCTTTCAAAAAACAAAATCTTTTTCACTTACACTTTTCGAACAAAGTTTTCAAAAACACTTCATACGCTCTTGAGGACAGAAGCAAGAGTTAAATCGAAGTTTCAAAACAAAAACTTTTTCAAACCCACAAGCACAAAGAAAGCAATACTTTGAAAACAATTGAGCAAGTACCTAAGAGTCCGTGGATAACCACGGATAGAAAGGGTGCTAACACCTTCCCTTTCTATAATCTACCCCCCGAACCCGAGAAATATATCGAAAAAGGAATTTTTCTGTGCTTTTTTCCTTTCCTTGTTGGATAAAATAAAAGTCGGTGGCGACTCTTGCTTACCGCGACATTTTGCGAACAAACGCAAAACGCAAACCAGCATTTCCAAAAACAGTCAGTTCTTTCCCACCGTATCACAAAGATGAATTGCGATAGCCGTGGAGAGAAAACGATAACATCTCGTGCCAGTATTTATAGGTCACAACCTTCTTTTGTATAATCTTCTAAATATTCTTGTTGGCGGCTTCCACTGTGCCATTCATCTTCGGTTGATACGGAGTAGAATTATGGTGCTTGATCTTGAACTACATGTAGAGTTTAGTGATCATAGTGTTGTTGAGATTAGTACCATTGTCTATGATAATCCTCTCGGGGATGCCATACCGACAAATAAGGTTATGCCGAATGAACTGGGTCACGATGTTCTTGGCGACATAGGTGAACGAGGCTGCTTCAACTCATTTTGTGAAGTAATCAATGGCGAAGAGGATGAAGCGATGTCCGTTAGAAGCAGTAGGCTTGATATCTCAAATAACATCAATGCCCCACATTGTAAATGGCCAAGGAGAAGTCAAGACATTCATAGGTACTGGAGGCACATGTACTTTATCAGCGTAGATCTAGAACTTGTGACAAGTTCTCGAGTGGTTGTGATAGTCGGTTTCCATAGTCGACCAATAGTAACCTGCTCTAAAAATCTTATTAGCCATAGTATGTCCACTGGAATGAGTTCCAAAGATACCTTCGTGCATATCTTCCATAATATTCTCTGCTTCTTTCTTTTCCACACAACTAAACAGAGTCGAATCATGATTGCACTTGTATAAAATTTCGTTGCTCAAGAAGAATTTAGCCGAGAATCTCTGCAGGAGCTTCTTGTCATTGACTATTGCCCCTTCAGGGTACTCTTGAGCCTCAAGATACCTCTTCACTTCATAAAACCAAGGTTTTTCTCCTACTCCCCCAATGTCAACTTCATAGCAGTGTACCGGCTCGTCCAGTCTTCAATGGTGATTCTGGGTGCCTCGTTATCCCATATGACCTTGAACATAGATGACATTGTAGCCAACGCGTCAGCCAACTGATTCTCTTCTCGTGGGATATGCTCAAAGGTGATTTCCTCGAAATATGGGATCATTGTTAACACATTCTCTTTATAAGGAACGAGATTCGGGTGCTTCATATCCCATTCACCCTTGATCTGACTGATCACCAGGACTGAGTCCCAATATACATCCAAGAACTCGATTCTTAGGTCAATAGCAGCTTTAATACCCATAATGCACGCTTCATATTCGGCCATGTTGTTGGTACAATCAAAGCATAATATGGAGGTGAAGGGCGTATGGAAACCCTGAGGAGAGATAATTATAACACCAATTTCATTTCCAAGTGCGTCGGAAGCTCCATCGAAAACCATAGTCCATTGGGATCCTGGCTCAGGTCCTTCATACGGTCCAGGTTCTTCATAATCTATAACTGGCATAATGTTCTCATCCAGGAATTCGAAATTCATAGGCTGATAGTCCTCTACAGCTTGATATGCTAAATGATTTATCAATATACTTCTTTTGATTACCTTTTGAGTGGTGTAATGAATGTTGTATTCTATCAAGACCATTTGCCATCAGGCTATTCTTTCGGAGAGAGTTAGCTTCTCGAATATGTACTTGATAGGATCCATTTTAGAAATCAATAGAGTAGTGTGATCGGTGGATCTGGAACTGACCGTTTAACGCTGGTTCGCAAAATTTCGCAGAAGCAAGAGTCGCCACCGTCTTTTATTTTCTCCAAATGGAAAGGACAAAAGCACAGAAAAATTCCTTATAGAGATTGCTCTCGGTTCGGGAGGTAGATTATAGAAAGGGAAGGTGTTAGCACCCTTTCTATCCATGGTTATCCATGGGCTCTTAGATACCTGCTCATTTGTGTTTTCAAAATGTTTTGTTTGCTTTTCAACTGTGGGTTTTAAAAAGTTTCTTTGAAAATTTCAGTTCGTCTCTTGTATCAGTCCTCAAGAGTGTTTGAAAAGTTGCTTTCGAAAGCTTTTTGAAAAGTGTCGGTGTGAAAAGTATTTTTTTGATTTGTTTTGAAATTAGAG
Organism: Vicia faba; assembly: GCA_948472305.1. NCBI lineage: Eukaryota > Viridiplantae > Streptophyta > Magnoliopsida > Fabales > Fabaceae > Vicia > Vicia faba. The sequence goes on along the minus strand of OX451741.1, from coordinate 942,857,650 downwards.
CAAGTATCTACGAGAATCTACCTACCCTAAGGAATTCGTCTGTGTAAATGTCCTTAAAGTAGTGCCATCCCACCATTGAGAGGTAGGTAGCACCACCGTTGGAGGTGTTCGGGTCAATTCGAGGATTCGGGACATGGTGATCACCGGAGCAATGGGAAGACACCTTAGAAGCTACCCTCATGCCATGTTCATGGACATGAGGACTTACTAAAACGTCCTCTACTCGACGACCACCTTTCGAGGGGCAAGGCAACAGTGAGGCGTACCCTAGGGGTGGTGTGTGATTTGTGTGTCATGTTCATTTATTTTTGTCTTGTCATGTACTGGTGATCTACGCTTAATTTTATTTTTTGGCATTCATTCTTTCATGCAAGTTTTTTAACAGTTAAAAGATGCGAGAATTAAAAGTCCTACGCTATTACAAAGGCGCGGGTCCTCATCGCCAAATTAATCCAGGACCCGATTTGAAATAAAATAAAGCGGAAAGATAAATATCTAATTAGTCTATTACATGGCTTTGGGAGAATTACATTATATTCACAAAAGGAGGAAGTAAAAATAAAATGCGAGAATAAGTAAAATCGGGAATGCGAGGGCGTTGGACCCTTTTAAGGAAATTAAATTACAATTATGAAATTAATTAAATTTAATGAGAAAAGAGAAGTTATTTTTTGAGTTTTTTGTATTTATGGACTTTTAGTAAGAAAATTAGATTGGAATTAAAAAGAAAAGTTAATTAACCCTAGTTCTAACTATTTTTTTATTTATTAAGAAATATTTTTAGTTTTGACCTAATTTAAATTAATTATTCCCATGGCAAATTTTATTTACAAAATAATAATTAATAATTAAATATGGTGAAAAAGAAAAAAAGGATAAAAGTATAAAACCCTAATTCTACATTTTTTAGTTTATTACAAAAAATATTAAAATTTAAACCTAGAATTAAAACTAAATTAATTAATAAAATTTATTTACAAAATAACATTTAAATAAAATATATTTTTATTTTGTGACTTTCTGATTTTTTATTATTTTTTATGTTGGGAAAATATTAATTTATGAATTAAAAGGAAATAATCAAATTAAAACAAATAATAAAAAAAAGTAGAAAAAGAAAAGAAATACAAACATTTGGGGGGTGTTGACCCCAATTTGGAGGTATTTGGCCAGCAATTAGGCCCAATCACTGGAGGCCTGTTTGACTTCTGGTAATCACGTATGGCTTCATTGACCAATGCATAGGGTGCTCCTTAGGTCATGGCCATTGGATTGAGATTATTGGCCATGTGGCAAGCCTGGATGGTGGGTGTATGATGAACCCCTGGGAGTACCCTGCATGAGATCAAGTGAAAACAAAATATATTAAGAAAGTGAGGGGACCTGGGAATCGAACCCACGTCCCAATGTTCATGGGACAACGCATCTACCACTTGTGCCATTTGCTTTCTTTGTTAATTATATGGAACACAATAATTATAAGAAAAAACAAAAGTTAGTGGTCTGAGTCAGTAAAACGCGCGCCAATCTTTGAATAGCCCAATGAACGCTAGCCACGCATGCTTCTTCTCCACTCGTTCTGCATTTTGCCTGAAAAAACAAACTGGATAGCGGGGGTTTTAAACCCCCACTAAATGATGCACACAAAAATAGCGAATAGAATTCTGTTAATCATAAATTTATCGCGAGGTATGGAATCAATTAGTCATAAGCTTCTGATTTTAATGGCGTGGGTCTTGTGTCTCAATTTTTCCTGAAGAGGAAACCCCTAATTCGTGACCTCTGAAAACCTAGAAGGCTCCAATGGTGGATTTCCATACAATGCACGAAAACTCAATTGAAAGGCATGGTTAGCTTCAGAATGATTCAATTAATATAAATCAAGCATTAGAAATTGAAAACAACGCATGAATCGTGAGACACGAATATGCAAAAAGTTTGAAAAAGTTTGATCTCCATATACCAATTCTTGATGCTGGAAGCGTGGAAAAGGATTCAGTTAGGTTCCTTGATGTCTTAGGAAGCTTTTGGGATAGTTCTTTTGTCTTGAAACGCTTTGGAATAGTGTTTTCAGTTTTGACTTTTTTTCACAAAAATTGCAAAGTGTGTTCTTGATATGAGGCGCAGCTTGGAGGTTGTGTGCACTAGGGTTTGCATCTGTATATGTATGCCAATGGATTAGGGTAAGAAATTGAGTCCAAAACGCTTTGCATTGATGAAAGAAATATTTGATTTTCAATGAATATTTTCAAATCTTTTCCACATGAATATCATGCCAATTTGCACCAAATCTTCCCTTTTTTGAAGTGCACGAATCTTGAGTGACCAATGGGAGCAAATGCTGCATAAAAAGATTCACATACATTTGTTTTAGTATTTTTTCATATTTTATTTTATTAAATGAATTAATGGTGATTAAAAATTCAAATAAATAATAAAAAATGATGAAATAAATCCCCTTTGGGCCAAATGGTCGTGCATAGCCTTTGGATGATGAATCTTGGAAGAAAATGTGGCCCATTAGCAATTTTGAGGCATTTGAAGTAAAGTTGACTTTTCAAAATTCCCAAAAATTTCCCAACTTCCACAAGGCATATCTTGCTCAATGTTTAAGCTTTGATCATGTTCTTGGACATTTTGGAAAGGTCTTGAAGTCCTCTAACCAATGCCTTTGGTCCCATGTCATTTTGATTTACCAATCTCAAGTTATGGTTTTTGACCTAAAGTGCCTTTTTGTTGACTTTTGAAAATGACCTATAATGTTGAAATTGATAACTTTTTGTGAGAGAATTTCTTGGACTTGAAGTGTGAAGAGGAGTTGTAGGAAATGTCATTCTATTTAAAATGAGCTTTGGATGGAATTTTTCTGATAAACCATGTGGAAGTTATGCCTTGGTCAAGTTACAGTTGACTTTTTCAACTGTCCAAATATGGAAACTTTTGCATCTTGAGACTTTTTGAGCCATACTTTGAAAATCATGATCAAGATTTGATCAAATTATGTTTGTGGCTTCAAAATGAGATGTTGACCAAAAATTTGAACTTTTGACTGTCAAATGACCATTTTGCCCCTGCAATTGACTGTTGAGCAATTAGGGTTTTTGACTGTGCAATTTTGTGCTGTAAGTCCTGAAACTTGATGTGAGGATACTTGACAATGTTTATAGGCATGTGGGACTTGTTTGGACCCTTGAAAACTTCAATTTCTTTGCCAGACCCAAAACCCTAGTTTTTGACTGTTAGGAGGCCCTTGAACTGTGCAACCCTTGGGGAGATTTTGAAACATGTTCTTTGCAAATCTTGAAGAATATGGGAGGGCAAATTTTGGGGTACAACAAGTAGTATGAGTCAACATATATTGTCTTAGTCGGCGAGCAGCCCATGCCAAAGTGCAACAAGTTTTCTCGAGCATTGAATATCTTGTTTCACAGTCGGTAAATTTTTTGCTAAGGTAGTATATTGCATGCTCTTTTCGATCAGACTCGTCATGCTTCCCTAGTACACACCCCATTGAGTTCTCTAACACTGTTAGGTACATGATTAGAGGTCTTACTTCAATTGGTGGCATCAGAATAGGGGGTTCTTGTAGGTACTCCTTAATTTTATCAAAGGATATTTGGCAGTCGTTGTTCCACTCTACTACTTGATCTTTCTTCAGCAACTTGAAGATTGGCTCACAAGTAGCAGTCAAATGAGAAATGAATCGGGCAATGTAATTCAGTTGTCCTAAGAAACCTCTGACTTCCTTCTCAGTACGAGGAACCGACATTTCTTGAATGGATTTAACTTTTGCGGGATCAACTCCAATACCTTTACTGCTGACAATGAAACCCAAGAGTTTACCAGACCTCACCCCGAAGGTGCACTTGTTCAGATTTAACCTTAGTTTATACTTCCTCAGTATTTTAAACAATTTATGTAGATGACCAAGATGCTCTTATTCAGTCTGTGATCTTGCTATCATGTCATCAATGTAGACCTCTATCTCGTGATTAATCATGTCATGGAATAAAGCTACCATGGCACGCTGATAAGTTGCGCCGGAGTTTTTCAAACCAAAAGGCATACCCTTGTAGCAGAAAGTGCCCCACTTTGTGACCAAGGTAGTTTTCTCCATATCTTCAGGCTCCATCTTGATCTAATTATAAACCGAGAAACCATCCATGAAAGAGAATACCTTATGCTGAGCGGTGTTATCGACCAGAACATCAATATGCAGAAGTGGGAAATCATCTTTGGGGCTTGCCTTGTTCAGATCCTTGTAGTCTACATACATACGCACTTTTCCGTCTTTCTTTGGTACCGGGACAATATTAACAACCCATTTAAGATATGATATCACTTCTAAGAAGCCTGCATTAAATTTCTTCATAACCCCGACTTTGATCTTTTCTTACATCTCGGGACGCATGCGACAAACCTTCTGCTTAATCGGAGAACAACCCTCTTTCACTGGAAGATGATGGACCACAATATCAGTATCGAGCCCTGCCATATCTTCGTATGACCAAGCAAAGATCTCAACATAGTCATGCAACATATGAATTAACCTGTTCCTGACACTGTTCTCTAAATTGGCGCCTACCTTGACTTCTTTCCGGTCTGTCTCGGTACCCAAGTTTACAACTTTGACTGGTTATTCATGTGGCTGGATAGCCTTTTCTTCTTGTATTAAGAGTCTAGCAAGTTCTCTAGGTACTTCACAATCTTCCTCACCTTCGTTCTCGGCTTGGTAGATCGGATTTTCAAAGTCATAAGTGGCAGTAGCAGAATTAATATCGACAAGATCCAGAGTGGATGTGGATCTGCAATACAGTGTGTGGGTGTGTGTAAGAAACACATAGCTATATTCGAAGGCAATAAAGTAATGAAAAGAAAGCGAGCGCAAAATTTGAATGCAAAAACGTCCAATATTTTATTAGATGAGCATATGTGGATGAAAGATAACAACCCTAACAAGTGGACCATTGTGCCCCGGGTAAGGCACAAGGCTTAAAGTTATTGTTTTAAAATTACATATCCCAAAAAATTTAAAGCAATAAAACAGGAAATAACAATTACTCCCGACTAAAGGATATTGGTATAAAGTCTTTCTCCTTCTAGTTGTTGAGTCCACCGCCAGTAATATGGAATATCCAATTGCCCAAATCACAGTCACTACCAGTGTCTTCTATAGCATTGACTTCACTATTGCTGATGCGAAAAGGTGGTCTCCTAGCACAAGCACGACGAACCGCCTTTTGAGTCTCTGAGGTGAAACCCAAACCAAATTTATTGAACTTGGAAGGAGTGTCAGGAAGCTGACCCCAGATAGTGCAACCACCTTCTTCTACCACAACCCTAGCATCTTTCAGAGAAGCCATTCTTGGGGGATCCTTGGTAACCCTAGGAGTGGCTTTAGCAACGACAATCGTCAGAGGGATTACTTCAAAGGTCTGGCGGGGAGTTTCAATGAATTCACCATCCATCTCAACATATTTGAAAGAATTCAAATGGCTCACCATATACTCTTCCTCTCCACAAACTATAACGATTTTCCCTTTCACCGGATACTTCAATTTTTGATGCAAGGTAGAGGTAAGAACTCCTGCCCTATGAATCCAGGGACTGATGTGTAGATTTCGCAAGTGCACGAAAATATCGAAGTAATATAAAAGATTGTCGAACCATAGAGACCAATGTCAACCTACTGCAATCTATCGCTACTTTGTAAAGCTAAGGCTAATGAATAATTGGATTTTTGGGGGAAATTAAAGTAGAGGAAAAATAAATCGAACTAAGGGAATAGTAGTAATAATAATAATAAAACTGTCGGTATGTAATATAGTGAAACTAAGTGGATTTAATCGAACCTAAGCATATAAAGATGTTTAACTTAGATGGTTCTGTAGAAATTATCAGTTTAAAAACCCTCAACTCACACTTTCGTGGTCTTATCTCGGATTATACCCCTAAAGCCCTATGCCTGCTCTCGCTAGCCCATAAGTGTTTTAGAAAATACTCTTTGAAAACTTAATAAAATCTAATTCGTTTTAAAGCGCTCTCGCTGTATTTAAATCAAATGCCTAACTTTAGCTATCCGGTTAAAACCTCACACTCTCGTGGTCTTGATCGTAACCTATTCTACTTTTCTTACTCTCGTAACAAAAAGATTGATTTTAATTATAAAAAGTCACAGCCAGAAATTAAGTTAATTTCGATTTTAGCTTAGGAACAATTTAATCCATTTAGTTACTATTATCACATACCGACTCTAGAAAATTAGCTAGTCATGGTACTTGAAACAGACAGACAGGAAATATAATCGGGAAACAATAAAACATTCATGATAAATAAATAACAGTAATTTAACATAAGAAAATTGTATTAAAGTTAAATTAAATGCGATTAAAAACCTGAATAATAATATTATTCCTCAAGCTCCCTCTTCCACAAGTCGGCAAGATTGGAACCTTCGGAATCAGAACTTGAAACGAATTCTGAGGCTAAAAATAAATTCTAACTACAATAGCAATTTCCTAATGTTGGAAATAGCTATTAAATGGTAAAAGGGAAATAAAGCAAGAACATAAAAATGCAAACTGATGGTTCGTAAATTTGACATGGCTTCCGCCAGAAATTCTGTAAAAAACTCTGTCCCTTCTTCATTGAAATCTCTCCTATTTATAGAGGAGAAATTGACAGTTGAAACAAGAACGTGGACTGCACTTCAATGGTGGAGAAAAACCAGGACTGGGCGTTTTTGAGGTTGAGAGATTGTAGGAGTATTTGAGAAACTCCTTTCCTTACGTTGCCCACGTCTCCACGTTCTCCATGACGTTAAATTACGCGTGTGACGATCGTAAGGCTAAGGTGACGGTCGTAATACGCTTAAATAGCGCGTTACATTCTTCAATGATGTGTGACGACCATTCTTCATGATGTGAGCACGTTACGGTCATAATAGATGTGTGACGACCGTCACAGCATCAAAATCTGCAGAATTTTGCAGATTAGTTCCTTTTCTTCTAATTTTCATATGTTAGCTTTCTTCATATGATCTTTTTCACTAAATCGATTTGAAACATCGGGAGTTAAATGGATTAATGCAGTATGAAAATGGATTAAAAACGTAGCAACTATATGATACGATTTCTCGTTATCAGGGACGTCCAAGCAAGCAGAAATAGGCTGGACAAATATCCATTACATAAAAGGTGGAGTCGAAGACCTGAGATCCCACCTTGATCGAAAGATCAACCTCTCTGTGTACCATTCTCCTTGACCCATCAAAGGCTTTTATCACAATATCACTTGGTTTCAGCATAACCCCTTCACAGTCCAGTCTATTTAGAGAACCTTTTGGTAATACATTTAGTGAGGAAACTGTATCCACTAACACATGCGCAAAGGTAGTGCCCCTACACTCAATAGAGACATGCAAGGCCTTATTATGATTCTTTTCTGTCGGATTTAAGTCAGCATCGGAAAAGCCTAACCCATTATCGGCTATTAGGCTTGCTACATAATTCTCAAATTGATTAACAGAGGTCTCTAGAGGTACATGAGCAGTCCTCAAAAATTTTACCAAATCCTGAGCATGGGCTTCAGAGCATAATAACAAGGATAACATGGATATCTTGGAGGGCGTCTTCCCCAACTGTTCAATGATATTTTAGTCCATCTCTTGTTTAGAAGTATCTTCAACAGTAACATCTTTTGGTGGTTCCTCTGTCTGGGAAGGCTCAGTCATCTTCTCTTTGCCCCGAGTGTTAGTAGTCAACTCAGTAGCAGGGATATGAACATGTGTTGTAATAATCTTTGGAGGAGAGATCTCTAGAGAGAATACCCTTCCCATTCTGGTAACTTTACTAGTGCCGAAAAAAATTTCGACATAGAGGTGGGTAACTTCAGTATCTTCATCATCGATAATCCATGGTTCTTGCTTAACACCATGGTAATAAACTTCAGCTCCATAATTCTAGGGAACAACCTTGTCAGAGGAATAGGGGACTGGCCCCGGTGCAGTAATGATCAGGGGAGCCACCCTAGGCTCGGCAAGAATCCTTATAGGACCTTTAGAGGTGATCCTTACAGGAGTATTGGAATTTGTGATTATAGAAACATCTTCAAACCTCAGCTCTTGAGACATATTTTCATGCAAACTCTTCACGGATGAAGTCTTCTCAAATAGAATCTCATTGCTATCAATCAAATGCTGAATACCCTTCTTCATCCACATACAACCATTAGCTTGGGACGCACAATTGTAACAACTTTCAAGACAACTAGGAAATAAACCAACTCGCAACAAATTCTTCTTAACGATTATCAAGGGAGTAGTCAAGTCACTTATGATGGAGACATAGGAAACATAGACAATAGCATTAACACCTTTACCATGACTGGGAATAGGCGCAATAATCACATTAGGGATATCAAGAGGATCAAATTCAATCTCTTTCGTGTCAATCATATCCTGGATTTTGTTCTTCAGGGACCAACATTTGTTGGTGACGTGCTCAGGACTGTTAGAATGATAGGCACACTTCACATTCGGGTTGTACTTGGGAGAGGAGCTGTCGGGATTTTGAAGAGGATCCTATAGTGTTATCAATTCTGCCTTTAACAGATGTTGTAATGCATGAGAGAAAGGCATATTAGTCTTGGTGAACTTCCTCCTCGGAGCGTCTGACCTACAGTGATTCCCTTGTTGTTGTTGTTGAATAGGTGCAGGATTAGAAATCATCACCTCTCCCACAGTCTGATGGTGATCATTCTTACCACGACCCTTCTGGCCATAAATAGCATTGGTTTCTTTCTTATTGTTGGACGTCTTCTTTACAACACTAGAAGACGCATCCACCAGAATCTTTTTGCTCCTGATAGCGCTTTTAACTCGCTCCCCAGTTAGGATTAACTCAATAAAACCAAATGAAGAACTCCCAATTAAAAGATTAAAGAATGGATCTATCAGAGTGGCCATGAACATATCAGTTAACTCCTGATCAGACAAGGGAGGTTGCACCCTTCCAGCTAAGTCTCTCCACTTCTATGCATACTCTTTGAAACCCTCGTTTGAGCCCATAGACATGTTTTGTAATTGCACTCGAGTAAGTGCAAGGTCAACATTATATTGATATTACTTGTAAAAAGCAGCATCCAAGTCTTCTCAAGTGTGTATGTTGGTTCCTTCCAGCTGATAAAACCATTCTAATTGTGTCCTCGACAGGCTTTCTTGGATGAAATGCACCCACAATTTTCTATCAGCAGTATGGGGTTGGATTTTTCGGACATAAGGCTGCAGATAAAGCTTAGGACTAGACACACCGTCGTATTTGGCAAAGACGGGGGCCTTGAACTTGTGAGGGATAACAACCCCCAATATAAGACCCAACTCATTGAGATCCAACACAGGAACTCTCTGGATCTCCATAGCATTGAGATGATCTTCCAGCTGCTTGTACTTGTCGTCAGTTGGAGGATATTGTTCATTTGAATAGTTTGCTTCTTCTTCATCAGAACCCTGGTTGTTAGCCTTCATAATTTTGTCATCTTCCTCTTCCTCTTCTCTTTCAAACTCCAAAGCTTGTTTAACCGGACCTTTGAGTCTCCTACACATGTTGAGGACGCCAACTAGTTTCTTGATTTTCTCCCCCCCTCTCTTTAGTGATGAGGGCCTTCATCTCTTCCTACCCCTTGGCTAGACTCAAGAACATTTTCTGGAACTGGGCGTTCTGAGCTTGGAGATCCTTAAGAGTTTGTTCAAGAGCCATTCTTTTTACTGAAATAAACAACAAAAAGATAAGAAACCTGTCTTGAAACCCCTATCATGTAGTGATATGGATGATATGTTTATGCAATGTTTTCAAGGACCTTATGAGATTTAAGTTTGTTAACCAAAAGGAAATAGCAACAAATATTTTTATTAATAAGTTTATGTGAATACAAAATATTCAAAGGAATAAATTAAAAAAACTCTTAAAAATTTAAGTTTCTCAAAGACACCTCTTCTTCGTGTTGACATATGCATTAAGACTCTCCTTCTCGTGCAGTTGCTCCGTGAGCTCTAACACTTTCTTCTCACTTACATAGAATTGAGTCTCAAAGGTGTCCTGTTATTCCTTGAGTTAAATCCAAGACTTCTGCAGTTCTTCAAGGTCAGTGGGCATGTCTGGATGGAGGATGGTGCAAGAAACGTCTCCTTCGATAACAGGCTCCATGATTACCGGTAAGACAGCAGGATATGGCATCATAAGGTTTTGAGAATGAGTCCATACACATTTGAGATAGGGCTCCAGAGGGATGGAGTTCTTCTGTCCTAAAGCCTTGCTATCAATCTTTCTCACCATGCCCCAAGCATGTATAAAGCTTTGACGATGACCTTGAGGATTATTCTTGTAATCGAATACAATAACCTGGATAAGCGTGTCATGAGGACCGACTCTTAGAGAATAACCAAATTAACTTAGATCTAGAGAAGGGTTGTAAGTAATACTTCCACTAATGACAAGGAGTGGAACATTAGGGAATTCCCCACAACAGTAAATGATAGTGATATCCTCATGAGATCGGGAATACCAGTAGATGTATCTATGAGAGAGTGACATTATTCTTTGATACCACCTCAAACCTTGTTCATTCTTTATTATCGAGTGCAGAAGGTGCCAAATAAACCACCTGGATAACAGAGGTATACAGCACATGGGAGTTCCTTGCCTTTTCATAGTACGAGTGTGAAGAGAATGAAAAATATCTCCCAGCAAGGTAGGCACAAGATTACGAGCAAAAGATATTTTAATGGCATTCACATCTATGAGTTGGTCTGGATTAGGGAATAGTGCCAATTCATAGATTAGCAGAGCCAAGATCTCCTCGAAAGCCTGAAAAATCATAGCATCCAGAAATAGTTGAGCCTTCTCTATCAGAAATTTAGTAAGAAATCCCTTGACTCCACTTCTCGTTTGCAAGTTAGATACAATGTCAGACCGCTTCAGATGTAAGGCTGCTGCAATATATTCTGGTTTTGGAGCTTCCTCTAAACCGGTGAAGGGTGTCTGATCAAGAACATGTACTCCTATTAGTTTAGAGAACTCTTCTATCGTGGGTACCAACTGATAATCTGGAATGGTGAAACAGTGATATGCAGGGTTAAAGAACTGGGATAGAACACTCATCATGTCTTAGTCAAAACTCGGGGTAACCAAACTGAGTAGTTGACCATGCCTTTTGATGAATTGAGAACTTTTGGGAACCCATGAAACTAACTCCTTAAGCTGAGAAGGTACCCTTACAAAGTTGATCTGAATAGTGTTTATGCGAGCGGAGGCCATAACCTACAACAAAGAACAAAGATAAATCTCTTGGTCCTTGAAATGGTTAGTGAAAATGACATGGTATGATGTCATGATGTTATGATATCATGTTCGAACAATTAATCAGACACAAACAAAATACACAAGGCCTTAGGTTCAAGCTTGCATAGAGTTTGTAGGTAAGTATTCTCTTGAGTTTTAGTTGGCTCAACCTGTCCTAAAAGAAGTAACCGAGTTCTAGGAGTCTCAATATCATTGATCTTTCTCTCGGGCATTGTTTTAGCACAAGCATCTGATTTGAGACCGAAATATACTGAGAGTCCAATCTCAATGAGTGTAGCATCTAGTATCAACCAACTTCAGTCTGCACCAAATCCGGCCATCTCACTACTTTCTAATGGCTAAGTTATGTCAACTAAGGTTCTACGGCTAGTTAGTGCTTATGACACCACGCAGCAACCCATCATTCTCCTTGACTGACTCAAGGGACACCGACACCAACCAATGTGTCACACTAACATATCCATCACTTTAACCATATCGGTATACGTTGTATAGTTTTAACAATCTATTGCTACTTACCTAAAATGACCCCAGATCTGGGTATAGGATCTTTACAAAAAATAAACCCTAGCAAAACCTCGAAATGTAAAGCATATAAATCAAGCAAGTAAAGCATTTTAAATGTGATCTAACTCTAAGGTAACCCCACTTTTAGTTCTCCCCAGCAGAGTCACAAGTTTTGTAACACGGTGGAAGAACTAACTTTTGATTTTTCTTTTTATCGCAAATATTATGGATAGCAAGAGTAGCCACCGACTTTTCTTTTATCCAATAAAGGAAAGGGTTCAAAGAACATGAAAGACCTTTAAGAATTTTATGAGTAAGGGGGGTAGGTTATGAAAAGGGAAGGTGTTAGAACCCTTTTCATCCGTAGTTATCTATGGGCTCTTAATCGCTAGCTCACTTTTGAAAAATGCTTTGTGAATGTGTAAGTTTGAAAATATTTTGAAAATTCCTAAGTTTGGCAAACTTTGGAATGATTCTCGTATCATTGAGAACACATACAAAGTGTTTGTTTTGGATATATTTTAGAAAATAAGTGTTTTGTGTGAAAATGTTTTTGTTTGTGAGCAAACGACTAAGAGCTATCTACCTACTCAAAAGACTTTTGCATTATTTTCCTCTTCCTTTAGATAGTTCTATCCTATCATTAGTTAGTAAGAAGCCATATTGTTGAATGTTTGAGCGACAGATGCAGGTCATCATACAATCATAAAGGCAACATATAGAGATACCTTTAGCAAATCGAAAGGACTATCATCATGTATTCGTATGCAACATCGAGTGACAAGATCATTCACTGAAGACAACATTGAAGGGTCATCGAGGAACTATGATTTTTATGATGATTTTTAACTGAGGGTCTTTGCTAACGGTATCCCCAAGTTCGAGGGACATGACTGTTTTCTGTAGGCAAAAAGTGAAGTCACCCTAGAGGTGCGGGTGTGAAAAGTGATTTGTTTTTAGTTAATTTGTCTTGATTAGGTTTTCTAGCGTTTCATTTTAAATCTTGCCATACAAACCCTATTAGCATAAATCTAGCAATTATAAGGAAAGCGGTAAAAATGCGAAAAAGAAATCTAAACTGTTACAGGGCTTCCAGGAAGGGGGTACAAACCATAAAAAATGGGGGAAGAAATAATAAACCCTAGTTTAAGATATTACAAACCATCAACAATTACATAATTTATAAAAACAAACTAATGCGAAAATAAAAGAGCGCGTGGAGATTGTAAAAGTAAAGAGAAATGGGGAAAATGTTTAACGAAACATAATTGATGATCTATCCTAATGATTAATTGATTTTAATTGAGAAAAATGGAATTAATTAAAACCTAAAGTAAAAAACTCTAAATTATTTAATTGAAAAGAAGTTTAATGATAAAAACCTAAAGAAACTAATTTAATTAATTCAATTAATATAATTAAAAAAGGTTGAGTTAATTTAAAAAAAAGTCAAGTTGATTTAATCAAAGAAAAACCCTAAATCTAAATTAATTTTAATTAATTAGAAAAAAAGAATTAATTATGTTAAATAAACAAACAAAATAAATTGAAACAAAAATAAAAAAAATGATGACAGGCCTGCAAAAATGAATATAAGGGGTGCTGGAAGAAAATTCGCTTAGGCCCAAACATGCAAGCCCAGATTCTGAATGGGATCCAGTGCTACTCTCAAATGAGGGTCCAACATGGGCATGGAAATCTGAAGCGCTGGATCTAGAGCTGTGAAGATCCAATGGTGAGGAGTTGAGAGTGCAGGGTGTGCGTGCTGGACTGGCAGGCATTGGATATGTAAAGAGAAAATATGAAAAAATATAATACTAGGGGCAGAGATCGAACCCATGCCCTGGTACATTAACACCTTATCAATACACACTTATACCTTTGGGGCGGCCTTACATATGCTAACCTAAAATAAATAATAAAAATATATTATAAAATGAGTGCTAATGTCAAAAAAATAAAAAAAACACACGCGCGTGGTGGGTCCCTAGTATTTTTGAATAGACCAATCAAGAAGTTACGTTGTGCCACACATATTCACCCACTGGTCAAACCACCTTGGATGGTGGTTCCGGTCATCACCTCCGGTGATGTAAAAAATCAGACCTGTGAAATTCAAACGAAACAAAAGAAAATGACCCTATTTGACTAATTAAGGTCCTACGAATCCCATGGTGTGGTTAGTTTGACCTAACAATGATTGTATTGCAAGATCTTAAGCTTCAAAAGCTTTGTGCCCTAACAATGGCTTGATGTTGTTTATGCGTTAAAACTCAAATGTAAAATGTTAGAACGACTCAAATCATGTACATGAATCATGTGGCATGCTTGCAATGATTGAAATCATACTGAAATTTGAAAGACACCAATTTACCAATCGGAGCTAGTGCAAGGGAAGGTTCTAGGGTTGATTCACGGTGAGTAAGGCCTGGTATAGACTCCTGGCAACCTCAGGAAGATGATATGAGGCTTGAAACGACTTGGGAATTGCTAGAGAATGGGGTTTATGGTTGCCCTAATCCTTTGAATTTTTTGAGTTTTTAGAGGTGTTTGGAGACAATCTTTTCGTTTCCATTGCATCTGGTCTTGTTATGCTTATATAGAGGAAGGGTTAGGGTGAACAAATATGGGAAGAAACAATGAAATCATGGCCAAATGAGACAAGTATCAAACATGTTTCCAAGCTTCATTTTTGAGATAACCTTGCCATTTTTGAAGTTCACATGGTTTTGCATGGTTTTCAAATGATTCTTGGGCCTCCATGTGATTGAAACAAAAAGCCCATGCGCCTTATACCATTATTTCATATTTTATTTAATTTAATTTGCATTTAAATGAATACAAATTCAAATAAAAGAAATAAAAATCATAAAAATATGTGAATGGATTTAGAGGTCTTTTAACACATTGTGAACATGTTTTAACATCAAAATTTAGATCCACTAGTTCAAAATTTCAAGTTTGCTCACTTTGCACTTCATACATTTTCTCAAAATTTCCCAACTTGAACTGGTCATAACTCTCTTAATTTTCATCTTTTGAGGTGATATTGGAATTTTTGGAAAGCTCAAGATGTCCTCTACAATTTCTCTTTTGATCATTTTTAAATTTGGAGAATTTATCTTGATTCAAGTTGCCTTACAAAAAGTGTGTTTTTGTTGAATTTTGAAATGAACTATAATGTATGGGCTCATATCTCTCAAATGAAGCCCTTTTTGGACTTGAGAATACAAATACAAAGTTGTAGAAAATTGAATTTCCTTCAAAATGGTATTTGGTTGGAGAAAGTTTGACGAAGCATGTGAAAGTTATGCTTGGTCAAAGTTCAGTTGACTTCTCCTAAGGAAACCCTAATTTGGCAACTTTTGACTTTTGATGATTTGAGGTATTTCCTTGAGGAACCATGATTAACCCTTGATCAAATGATGAATATCACTTCAAAATGTTGATGTTGACCAAAAATCTTGAAGTTTGACTGTATGTTGACCATAGTTGACTTTTACTCAATACATTTGATTTTCAATCATCTGAGCTATTGGTTGAGCAAACTTATGATGCAAGACTTGAAACTTGACAAGAACATTGTTGAAGACCTATGGAGAACCATGTAAATCACTTGAGACCTTTGAAACTCATACTTCCTTAAAAAACACAAAACCCTAGTTATGGACCCATTGCTTAGGAGGAGATTTTGTCTGATCAACTCTTGAGCATTTGAGAACCTTAGAAGAATGTTTGGAAGAAAATAGGAGGAAAAATTTTGGGATAAAAAACTCACATATATTATTTATTTAACGTTAAGGCTCGCCTTTTCTATTTTATTTATTTTTAAATATAAAATAAAGCGTTACGACTTCGGTTGTTTTGTTCAACAGTTGTGCCACATTTAAAAATATCACCATAATTGGTAACGTAAACTGTTGCGAGCATATTTATATATAAGCGACGTATCTTTCACAGTAAAAGCATAGAACCCTTTTTTCTCTTCTTCCTCATCATTAGAATTCTTATTGTACATTATATCTGTCAATCTTGTTCTTCTTACATAAAGGTATTCTTATTTTTCCTTATTCTCTCGTTTTCATGTATGTTGTTGTTATGTTTCACATGGTTTTTCTATTATTTTCTTCTTGTTAGATATTTTATGGTTCTTTTATTGTTGTATGTTATTATATGTTGTTGTTTCATGTTATGTTGTTGACAAATAAGTTTGCGGTTTCACGTGTTGATAATTTTCATGGTATTTGTAGGATTCAAGAAAAGTAAATGAAGAAGCAACAATACTAGCAAAATTCATCTAATTTAAGAAGCTATGAGAATAAATATAAGAAGTATGGAGCTATTGTGTAAACTCCATCCACCTTATATTTCTTTTCATTGCTCACAAACTAGAGGAACCTCATATGGTGATGATGATGGTGGTAACAAGCGTATAGTATGATTTGATAAGGTACATATGATTTGTGTAGCAATAGAAAAAATACAAGAAGTATGAAGTCACTGTGGAAACTTCATACACCTCATATTTCTTTTTCATTGCTTCGCAAACTAGATGAACTTCATAGTTCCATGATTATTTTCAATAAAAGGTGTATTCTGTAAACAACTTAATATATTTTATGATATTGTATGTTTTTAGTGTTTTGTTGCTAACGTGTATGTTTTTTATTTATTATGTTACATGTATTTATTGTGTTGTTGTATGATGTTTTTGTTGAAAAATGTTCTCAAAACAAGAACAAAACATTGCTAAGTCATAAGAAAAACGTTTCTTGTAACTTAGCAATGTCCCGTGATCAAATGTAACTTATTTTCTACTGGGATTTGAACCTAGTACAATATATATCACAATTGTTGATAAGCATAACCATTGTGATATCTCACGTGCTTTCTAGTATACTACAACGGTCCCAGGATAGATATTCTTAGTAACGAATTTATAACAACACTCTACACAATAACGCCTGGACCTGCATGATTATATGTATATTCCAACCGTTTTTAAATGGGTTTTTCGTAGTAGTGTATGTTCATATTGAATGAGTAGAGGCATTGTTCTTTGTTTAGTGCTTGTGATCATTCATTCAGTTATGCATCAAAGGTTTTAATCGCCACAACAGGAAATGTTCCTATCATTGATCATGCTTATTCATAAAGATCGTATAAAGCAAAAAATTGTTTTCAGTTACGTTTATATCGCAATTTACCATCACTAACATCACTTTCTCTATATTTTGATAATGTGTTTCAAGTACGGATAACACCTTAGATATGTAGTACATCAGACTCTGGCTAGAATTTGCTTCTCATATGAGGATGACACCGAATGCTTCGGTGGAGAAGATTAGATAATACCAGTTGGATTGACAAGGCTATCTTGAAAGATACAAATGCATGCTCTCACTTTATAGTCCATTCAAAATGTGCTTCTTTCTTTAGTAACTTGTAAAATAGTAATGCATGATGGGTCGACCTTGACATGAATCTATTTATGGACGTGAGCATCATGTTTAATTTCATTAACTTTTTCTTTGTCCTTGGGGGCTCCCATATTGATGACCATTTTGGGTTTATCCGAGTTTGCTTATATTTTTCCCTTTGTCAGATAGAAGCTTAGGAATTTGTCAGCTCTTATTGCGAAGGCCATTTATCTGGGTTAAGCCTTATATTATACTGTTAAACCTATTGGAACACATTGGTTAGGTGTTCGTCGTGAAATCCTTATTTTTTGAAATCAACAATCACATTATCCATGTAAAATTCTAATTTTTTACCTATCTATTATTTGAAGATTTTGTTTATCATCCTATGGCATGTTTCTTTTGTGTTTTTAGGCCAAAGGGCATGATGTCGTACTGACAGTTTTCTCCATTGGCCGTGAAGGTTTTTTTGTCCCTGTCTCCTTCAAACAATATCCTGAATATGCGTACATGAATGCTAATATTTTTGTAATCGGCTAAATCATCTACCATATGGTCACTATGCTGAAGCAAATATGAATCATTATGACCAACTCAATTTAGGTTTGTGTAGTTAACATACATTCTCCATTTCCCCTATGATTTATTGACCAGTACAACATTGGATAATCATTCAATATATTTTACATCTAGAATAAATTTAGCGCCAAGTAGATCCCGAAGAATACCCACAGTTACTTTTTCCTTCTCAGGGGGTTATCGTCTTATTTTTTTCCACGTAGCGGGAAAAGGGTCAATGTTCAATTGGTGACAAGGCACACATGGGTCTATGTCGGGAATCTCGTTGGGAGAAATTGCAAAGTGCCCGACATTAGCTTTAAGGAATTCAATGAGTCCTTTCTTAACTACGAGTGGCAAATTGGACCTTATGCGGACCGACCTCTTCGATTTATTATCAAGTTATATAACTTCAAAGTTTTTTTTCTAGAATTGGCCTCAAGGTTTTTGCTTTGACTCTCAGTGAAGATCCAAGTTAATCATCTTGTTGGGTTTCATCTTCTTACACGTCGATTAAAATCATGCTGATTGTGATTCTCATAGTATTCTTCCTTTTATTTTCATGTGTGGTGGCAATCGCTGAGGGCTTCTTGTGTAGGTTTCATGTACCAGGTGAGCTCCGTGTAGATCAGTTAAAATGACAATTGGCTCACTCCAACGCTCAAGTAAGTGAATGAGTTAGAAAGTAGTTTGAATGTGTGAATGAGAGAATATCTAGAATGATGTATGCTAGACTTTATATAGTATGGGTGGTAAGAGTTGTCCCTGCGTGATTTGGTGCCTCTGTTGCAAGCACAAAAATAAGTTTTATAATTACCATATCCATAAAGACAGGTAGTGTTCAAATAATGTTCAACATTTTTTATGATTCTAAGTAGAGAAGGGTTTTATATTTGTTTTGGCGTGTGGAAGTAAATTATAGAAAAATAAATTACATAAAGTAAAATGGACATTTAGGTGTTAATAATGAGAAAATAATTTGACAGTGATAGATTTCATCATCACTTATTTATCACGCATAACCATAGTTCAACAATATGCTCATCTACTCAGTTATCAATAATACTATTTATTGCTCTCATTCGTATCTCATGTCGGTCATAATACTGTGAGACCAGACTCATCATATTTGTACCGGTAATCCCACAAAGTTGATCTTGGAAGTTTATCTCCCCTATCACTTGAGTAATATTCTTGCCTTCAATATCCCTTTATTATTCTCATGTTTGAGACTAAGGTGAACCTACTACAATTCTATACTACCTCAATCCACCAAAACCCCCTTAGAACTAAACTAAAAACCCATACTTATAGTTGTTGATCAGGGGCCTTTATTAGGCGCCTTGTTCCTTCGAACAACGAGCCTGGTTTTTTCTAGCTTAAGCAATGTCAACTGACCTTATCCCCCATGCTTAGCTAGGTCACCCATCCATCTTCAACCATCTAGCAAACCCTTTCTTCACCATGAAGTACCCTAGCCTTGAAATTTCCCTAACCTTGAAGTTTCTCGAGCTTCTTGGGTGCGCACGTGCTTATGGCCCAACGAGCGTGGCTTCTTGTTACTGTTGGGCGCGGCTATGATATTGGATCAATGAGCTTGAATTTGCAAGGACTTGCTCTAGTTAGGTCTTTATGCTTTCCCCTGTGGTTTTATAGCCCTTTTTACTTGTTTTTGGTTAATACATGCTAAAATAAGTCCAAACATGTATTATATTTCTTTTTATAGATACATCAAATATTATTATATTGATTTCTTGTAAAATAAGTTAACAAGTATCTACGTATTTTAAGTAAATTTGACACTTATTATCTTTACATTGGGGGCCTTCAAATCACATCTTACAGTGGCGAGCATTCTAAATCAATAATGTCTTTGTGTGCATGTTCTTGGATTGAGTCTCCCCGTGATTGGGCTTTGTTGTACCCCAAAATTTGTCCTCTCATATTTTTCCAAGATTTGTCTCTTACATAGGTGATTACAAACACATGATTAAAGAAAAAAACAATTTTTTTGAAGATAAACAAGGTCTTTCGATTGGCATGTTAAAGGTGTCTTTCAATTGGCATCTTGATAGGCTTAAATTGAGCACCTAACCTCCTCTAAGTTTGCTTCAAATTTTCAAGCTTCGATTGAAGCCTTGGCCTTTTTCTTGTTTGCTGTATACAAGCTTCGACTGGGCATGTGTTTCCTTTGAAATAGCCTCCTTAGATTCAAAAGGGAAGGGCCTCAAGTTGGTGCTCCTTCGATTCAGAAGTTAGTAAATTCCTACTGGCTTATTTCGATTCAGAAGGCTTTAGCTTCTTACTAGTTTCTTTCGATTCAAAAGGTGTTGGCAATGGCCTCCTACAACTTTCCTTCGATTCAGAAGACAAGTGCCTTCTCTACACTTGCCTTCAATTCACAAGGAAGGAACTTCATTCATGTCAGCAGGTACAAAGCAATGGCCTCCTGCATACGTCCTTCGACTGCACCATTGACTTTACATGCTTGCTTGATTCACAATGTAATGACTACCTGCATGCAAGCTTGATTCCTGCTTTGAATGGGCAGTATCTCCCTTGGAAAGTTTATTTGGCCCATTCTAAGGAATTGCAAGTGATGCATATAAGTGATGCATGTGGTCCCTTCAAAAGAGCACACACATTGGTTCAAAACGAAGTATACACATATTGCTAGCCAAAACGAAAGAGAGATATGCAAAGATGCTGGTTGACCCAAAATCCCACACATTTCCATACTCAAATTTCCTGCACAAGCATTATGAAGGAAGCTAGGATTATCCTGGAAAGAGTTTTTTGTTGGGGCTCAATAGAAGAGGCCCCAATGATGAGATTTGAGCCATTCGAAGGACACCCCTTGGTGGCCCATTTGAAGAGGGCACAAAGCATGCATATGCAAGACACTCAAAAAGTCCATTCGAAGGAGGCAACCAAAGGCCCATTCGAAGGGTACATAAATAGTCCATTTAAAAGACCCCTTCGAAGGAGGCAACCAATGGCCCATTCAAAGGCTATATAAAGAGGTCCAAATCTAAGGGCAGGGACTGAAGGTACTCGAAAGCCAAAATTGTCCACATTCATTCAAATTCAAAAAAGAGACAAGTTTCCATGACTTTGGCAAAGTTACAAAACATCATTCATGGCTTTGAAAACACTTGTTTATGGTTGTTTAATCCTTTGTTTTCTTGTCCCCTCCATCCCCTATATATAAAGAACAGACTAGCCAGATCAAAAGGGGCTGGACACAACCAGAGAGAGAGTCACACGAAATTGCAAACACATTCTTGGAGGTCTCCTGAAGTTGTTTTAGTCATCACCAGCCCCTAAGAAATCACACGCCCAGAAGTGCCCAATCGAAGCAACCCTTAAACAAAGGTACCCACGCCCGAAGTCACATATTCATCCATCACAATTGGTAAAAATATCAAACCCTTATGTTTGCATGACACATCAATATTGGTAGTTCATTCGATTCTAAAGACCTGGATTCGACCCCAGGTCTGCATTTGTTTTGTCTCTAACATTTATGTTGCAGATCCAACATAAATAAGGCCAATGCGCACATAATCGAAGGACCTGAATTTGGCACCCAGGTCATGCTTTTATTTTGCTAACATCTTTGCAGATTGAGTGCCCTCACAAGTGATCTATCATGCATTTCGACAATGTCCTCTGGGTCGAAAGCCACATCCGTCGTTGGATCGAAGGGTAACACCTTTCTTTGGATCGAAGGGCATCTACTTTCACTAGATTGAAGGACAACCAAACTCTCCTAGATCAAAAGGAAGCATTTCCTTCCATCGAAACAGACCATTCTCCCCTAGATCAAAAAACACCATCATTCTTCCCTGAATCAAAAGGCCATGATTCTCTCTGGACCGAAGGATCCCCCCCTTTATATTTTATTTTTGTTCTTTTTTGTTATTTCTTTATTGATTTTATCATTTGAATTAACTTTAAATAAAAAATCACAAAAAATATTAGGTTAGTGTTTTATTAATCAAATCAATTTTTGTAAATAAATAAATTAATTATTTAAACCTTTTTCTTGAAATTAAAATTAAATAGAATTAAGTTTTATTTTCTTTTATAGATAAAAACAAAACAAAAATATTTCTTTTCCTAAGGATTTAGACGTCCCTTTTAATTCGTTTGCGCATTTATTTACTTTCGCGTTTTGTTTCATCTTATTGTAACCGCTTCCCAGTTTGTAATAGTAACTAGGACTTTACTTTTCGCATTTCTATAATGTACCTCTCACAAATTCATGTAATAGCATAGGATTTACATTCCCGCACTTTAGATTTCTGCACTTTAAATTCATGTATATATATATATATATATATATATATATATATATATATATATATATATATATATATATATATATATATATATATATATATATATATATATATATATATATATATATATATATATATATATATATATATATTAACTGCTAGTAACTAGGATTGCATGACAAGACTGAAAACACAAAACGTTAGCAAACCTAACACAAAAGATAAAAAATAACTGAAACATAACACACATGCACATATGCACCTCTAAGGTATACCCACTTTGATTGCCTTCGGAAAACAAAACAGTCATGTCCCTCGAAAGTAGGACACTTTAGCAAAGACCCTTAAATAAAAAAGATCATAGTCTCTCGATGATCCTTCGGTGTTTCCTTATGGTAAATGATCTAGTCCCTTAAACAAAATTACTAAAGCGTCTCTATATGTTGTCTTTATGACTGTACATTGACCCACGAGTGTCCCTCATACATCCAAACGACTATGACTACCTATTCACTAATATTAGGATAGTTTTGTCTAAAGGAAAGGAGAACAAAGAACAAACCTTTAGAGTAAAAGTAGATAGATGTTAGATGCTTGCTCAAAAACAAATTTTCACACTTACACAAAAACAACTTTCAAAAACATTTTCAAATGCTTTATCAACACTCTTGAGGACTGATACAAGAGTTATCATAAAGCAAATCGCCGCACTAAGGCATTCTCAAAATACTTTTCAAAACACACAAAACACAAGGTATTTCAAAATGAGCTAAGCATCTAAGAGCCTGTAGAAAAACTACGGATGGAAAGGGTGCTAACACCTTCCCTTTCCATAATTTATCCCCCTTATTCAGAAAACTCTTGAAAAAGTATTTTTCCTGTTCTTTTCACCCTTTCCTTAATTTGGATAAAAGAAAAGTCGGTGGCGACTCTTGCTTTCCGCGACATTTGCAAACACAAAATGCAAAACTAGTATATAACAGTCGGTTCTGCCACCGTATCACAGGATTTACCATCCTTAGACTTGAAGATTTTTTCCCACCACCCCCCAGTCATACCTGACATCCCCTGAAGTTATGCTTCTACCATTACGCTCTTATTGAATTTTTTAAAAATTTTCGAAAAGTATTGTGTTTTACCGGATTTTATCATAAAATATCAGTTTTTTTAGTTTCGTGGTATTTTACATGAATTTATACCATAATTTTGCTAAATATTAATGGAGTTTATTTATTTCTATGAAGAATTATCAGATTTGTTTCAAAAAAATCGATAAAAATTCATTGATTTTTGGAAAATGTATGAAGAAATTCCATTTTTTTTTCAAGAAGTTCGGTATATGCAAAATGTTTTTGTAAAATATTCTTCGTAACTATCGAATTTTAAAAAATATTGGTAAACTATACATATATATATATATATATATATATATATATATATATATATATATATATATATATATATATATATATATATATATATATATATATATATATATATATATATATATATATATATATATATATATATATATATATATATATATATATATATATATATATATATATATATATATATATATATATATATATATTGAAAATCTAGTACATACCAAATTTTTCGAATTTTAAAAGATTTGGTAGGCAATGATTTTTTTTTTGTATGTTTTTGGTTTTAAAAATATGTTTTTGACATTTTTAACAAAATAGTATGACAATATTAACATATTGGATAAGAAGTTTCTGTACAGTCACATTTAACATGATAAAGTACATACGTATAATGAGCAATGTACTACAATATTAATACAAATTAAATTATATTGACTTTCTAATTTCTGCCGAGTGCCGTATATGTCCCGCATATGTTTTTTTCCGTGCTCTCACACCTCTATTACAATTCTATCTCCTCAACTCTTAAATGATATGCTACGATCTAGAAGGGGGGGTTGAATAGATCATAAATAAAATTTTCAATTAAAATTCTGTTTTAATTTTTTTTAAATTATGACGTGTGGGAACAAACCCGAATCGATAATCGTCTATCCAAACCGTTGTCGAAAAGATCGGATATGTGTTAAATCGATAAAATGAGTTTACATATGACGAAAAAAACAACCAATATATTTCCAGCAAATCGACTTTTAATAAACCACCCTATAATTATCAATTTCCAATTAAATAATTGATAAAGTTTAACTAAGGCAATTTGTCGAACACTTGGAGTGCAATCGATACAAACCATATTTCATTTTATTTTGTTGATGTTAGAAACCGAATACAATTACAAAGATTTTAATCAAATCAACAAACAAATTTATGGTATTAACCTAAGAGATTATTTTAGCGTATCGATTGCAATGTCAAAGTTTTCATAATTTGCAATAAAATGTAAAGTAGAGAGTAAGAGAGAAAGAGAGCGACACAAGGAATTATTTAGGAAGTTCCCTAATCGGCCTCGCTATGAGTACGTCTTCCCCCGAAAAATCCTAAGTATGTTGTTAATTCTATCTTCTTCTCTTTCCTTGATCTTGAACTCAAACAAGTGAACCCGATATACTTCTAATTTAATCCTTTGTCTCACGCTACTCCTTTACAAGAACCCTTGTTCTTCAAAGACTTCACTCGCCTGAATCCAAATTGCAAATATATCGCGACCCAAGAATTACCAATTTGATCCTTCGTCCTGCACCACTCCTTTGACAGAATCCACCGTTCTTCGAAGCTTTCACTCAGCTGAATCTAAACTGCATAATCTTGTCTAAAACCTTCAAATCACCAATTGATCTTGAAGGAAAACCCCGCCTTAGTTTTCTTATTTGAAACCTCCAAATAATTCTTAACCCAATCGACTACAGTGAATCCCAATTGGACGTTATCAAGTTATCTCTAGATGGTACCTAAACAAAAAATAACTATGTGTAGTTTGTTTGTGTGTATGCATAGAAAAAGGATGAAGATGATAAGTAGTTTCATAGTATATTTGTGGCTTAGTTGTTTAGAATGATGCATAAATTAGTATATGTGTGTGTGAGTGTACATAAGAAAATAGAAAAAGTTGGGTTGCAAAACTATGAAAATTGACATTTGGATTAGAGGGAGCCGACTCCTTCGAACAGGGAGCCAACTCCTTTTGGACATAGAGGAAAAAATAAAAAATAGCTTCAATAGGAGCCAACTCCTTCGAAGAGGGAGCCGACTCCAAAGACCTGTGAGCCGACTCCTTTTTGACAAAAACATTTGTTTTCAATTTTGCTTTAGAGGCAGTCGACTCCTAACACGGGGAGTCAACTCCAAGCATAGTTTTTCATAAAAATGCATATTTTTGATATTTTTAACTTGTCCAAACACTTTTTATATAATCCCTAAGTGTCCTAAGATGAAGATGAAACCTAGACATAGAGAGATATTGTCCAATATACAAATACTACATATTTCTTAGTTTTGACATCATTCAAAATATCTAATAGAGGATATTACACTCACATACTCCCCATTTTTGGTGATGGAAAAAATGTGACGTATTTGTAGTCTCTAATCATATCTCCCCTGAATATGTGCATCTTTCTTTTCAATATTTGCAAAACACTTTGTTAGAAGCAATTTCATTGGAAATAGGCTTACCAAGCGCATTCAAACGATTTTCAAGATGAGTGAATCTCTTTTGCATTTTCGCAAGGGTTTCACCATGCTTCATATGAAAGAGTTCAAACTATTGATTCAAAGTATCGGTCCTAGCTTGTTTGACTTAATTAGTTCTCTCATAGGAAACTTGCAATGTGTCCCACACAACTTTAGCGGTTGTACAATGAGAAACACCGTAATATTCATCGACACCTAAAGTGGATACGATTATATTCCTTGCTTTCCAATCATACGACCATAATTTCTCATCATTCGTGTTCCATTGTACTTCTAGTTTAGGTATAGTGGCACCAACCTCATTGGTCATGGTGATTTGAAAAGGACCATCTTGGATAACTTTCCACACTTTCCTTTCTACGAAATTAAGATGGATAAGCATACAATCTTTCCAACATAGTTTTCACTGTTGAAAATAGGCACTCTGTTATACGCCCATTTTGGTTCAGAATCCATGATCTAATAAGCAATTTTGAAGCACAAGATAAATCGGTGCTCGTGATACCACTTGTTATATGATAGGCTATGATCTAGAAGGGAGGGTTGAATAGATCGCAAATAAAATTTTCAATTAAAATAA
Organism: Vicia faba; assembly: GCA_948472305.1. Taxonomy (NCBI): domain Eukaryota; kingdom Viridiplantae; phylum Streptophyta; class Magnoliopsida; order Fabales; family Fabaceae; genus Vicia; species Vicia faba. The sequence goes on along the minus strand of OX451741.1, from coordinate 942,831,283 downwards.
TGTTTTAAAAAAATTAAACTATGGCGTGCAGAAATAAGCCTGGATCGACAATCATCTATCCGAGCCATTATCGAAAAGACCGGATATGCATTAAACCAATAGAACAAGTTTACATATGATGAGAAAAACAATCAATATATTTCCAGCAAACCAACTTTGAATAAACCACAACATAGCTATCAATTTCTAATGAAATAATTGATAAAATTGAACTAAGGCAATTTGTTGAACACTTGGAGTGCAAACGATACAAACCTGATTTTTTTAATAATTTTGTTGATGTTAGAAACCAATTATAATCACAAAGATTATAATCAAATCAACAAAACAATTTATGGTAGTAACCTAATATATCATCTCAATGTATCAATCGCACTATCAAAGTTTTCACAATTTGCAATAAAATGTAAAGTAGAGAGTAAGAGAGAAAGAGAGTGACACAAGGATTTGTTTAGGCAGTTCCCCAACCGATCTTGCTATGGGTACTTTTGTCCCCAATTCCATTTAGAATTGAGATAATGAAAATTAACTTTTCAAAATGTTGATACAAGAGAACAAGTAGCAATCCAACAAGCAAAAACCTAAGTATGTTTTTTTTATTATATCTTCTTCTCTCCCCTTTATCTCGAGTTCGATCAAGTAAACCCGATACTTCTAATTTGATCATCTGTCTCCCACTACTCCTTTACAAGAACCCCTGTTCTTCAAAGACTTCACTCGGGTGAATCCAAATTGCAAACATATTATGACCCAAGATTTACCAATTTGATCCTCCGTCTCGCGCTACTCCTTTGACAAAACCTACTGTTCTTCGAAGCTTTCACTCAGTTGAACCCAAACATCATAATCTTGTCCAAAATCTTTAAATCACCAATTGATCTTGAAAGAAAACCCCACCTCGATTTTCTTATTTGAAACCCCCAAAGAATTATCAACCCAATCTATTATAATGAACCCTAATTGGATGTTATAAAGTTATCTCTAGACGGCACCCAAACATAAAATGATTATGTGTAGTTTGTTTGTGTATATGCATAGAGAGAGGATGACGATGATGAGTAATTACTTTGTAATTTGTGGTTTCGTTGTTTAGAAATGATGCATGAATGAGTATTTATATGTGTGTGAGAGTGTACATAAGAAAACAAGGAAAAAATTAGGTTGCAAAATTATGAAAATTGACATTTGGGTCAGAGGGAGCCGACTCATTCGAAGAGGGAGCGGATTCCTTTTGGACAGAGAGGAAAAAATGAAAAAATAGTTTGTAGGAGCCCACTACTTCAAAGAGAGATCTGACTCCAAAGACCCGGGAGCCGACTCCTTTTTGTGCTGAGCCGACTCCTTTTTGCTGGGAGTCGACTCCTTTTTTACAAAAACATTTGTTTTCAACTTTGCTTCAGAGGAAGTCGACTCCTAACACGGGGCAGTCGACTACAAGCATATTTTTTCATAAAAATGCATAATTTTGATATTTTTAATTTGTCCAAAAGCTTTTGATATGATCCCTAAGTTCCCTAAGATAAAGATGCAACCTAGACATAGAGAGATGTCGTCCAATATATAAATACTACATATTTCCTAGTTTTGACATTATTCAAAACATATAATAGATGATATTGCATTCACATCAATAAAGAGAGGAAATGAACAATCGGGTTTCAACTTCACCTCCCAATGACAGTTGTTAACAAAACCAACTGCAATAAGCTTATGTCTACTTGCCGACATAGATGAAGATACCACTAGTGAGAAGAAAATGATGTTAAGGTTCATGGACAACGAGACCAACATCACACTATATCTAGAAGAAATAGGGAACTCATATCATGAATTATCATCCATTTGTCACGACCTTGAACACCCAAGAGCCACTCGCAAATAACTCCTAACTTTAGAGGCCGTGTCATAAAACACCTTAGGATACAATTGATGGTATTGATAAACTTCACCATCTAACTACGTCCAAACCAAAGACCATAACTCCTTACCCCATCCAAGTAAAGCTAAAATGTCACGAAAACCACAATTTACACCAGGATCCACATCAACAATGTCTTCAATGTAGTCATGTAAGAAAATAGGAAACTGAGACAAACAAAGATGTCTTGAATATTTGCCAGACGGTTAACTTGAAATTGGTTTTGCACATGATCTTTTCATGGTATGACTTCCCAGCGAGGCCTCACCATACTCCCACTTCAAAGAATCACGATGCACATCACTCTCTTGACACCCTTTTGTACTCTTCTTATTCCCCTTTTTGGCTTGTACTTCATTGGTGATGGACACATGGAAGTTGTGGATAGATGTGTTAGTTTCTAAACTTTTTTCTTCATTAACATGTTGTCAACTATATCCAATGTGGTGAAATACCTCTTTAACTTTTCACACTCTTCTTCTAAATCCAAATGTGTCCCGATATCTTCTTGAGCGACTTCACGCTCTTCAATATTTAATTTCTTCAAAAACACATGAATCAATTCTAACGGAACAAACTCGCCTTGTATTTGAAGACCTGTAAGTTGACACGCACAAGGGAAGACATATGTTGTTCCAATAAAGCAGCCACATGCATCTTTGTCAGAACCAACAAATTTTACCTTTTCCAACTCAGATTACCATTGAAGAATTGCGTAAAATTTGTAGAGGAACCATCCATCTTAGAAGCGCACAAAGTTAGCATCTTGTATTGAACTACCAAAAATTTCAAACTGAACTAAAAATATGATATACTGGAATTTTCATAAAATCCCAAAAAAAATATTGCTTCCCAGATTTTTAAGAAAATCCGATAATATATAATATTTTCTAGAAAATATCAGATTTTTCAGAAAAATACAACATAAATACATTAGATTTTTAGAAAATTCGATAAAAGCTCCTACTAGAATATTATAAAGGAGGTAGTAATGCAAAATTTTCATCAATTCTGAAAAAATTACACTGGATTTTTTTATACAACTATCCAATATTTCAAAATTTACAACCTCATTCAAAGTGAATTTTTTGACCAACTATAATTTTTAAATATATAAATAATGATAAGGAGATTTAGTCAATACAAAAATAAAGTGGATGTCAGATATAATTGGAGGATAGCAGAACAAAATATTTTGGACATCCTATCAGCCAGTTTGAAACAAAAGACTAAATTGATGGGTTAATACTAAAATATTTAAAATGTACATAATTTCATTTTTTATAATCTTAAAAAGTATCCTAAAGTTTGACAAGTGTTTAAGAGAAAAAGATGAAACCAGTATCTTATTTTTTTTTTTTTGTGTAAAATATTTTATAATTATTTAAATATTATATGAGTTCGATTCTTGATAAAAATAAAATTTAATCAATTAATCATTTATGTAAATTATAAAATTTAATTAATTAATTTACTATATAGATCGGAATTAATTAACTAACTTAAAAAATATTTCACAATTTAAAATGCTTTTATTTAAAGTGCTTTGAGTTTGTTTATTTCTATTAAACTATAGATATCGTATATTCTCTATTACGTTTGACTTTCGGCAGAATATATTGTACATAACTTCACGTGGTTATTAAACTAGCAGTGTGAACAAAGTTCCTCCCACGCTCCTTTTTATAATTTCATATTTAACTAGAAACCTAAACTTGTGTTTAAAAACTACAAGCCAAAAACTAACTAACAGTTCGTTGTTTTATATATATATATATATATATATATATATATATATATATATATATATATATATATATATATATATATATATATATATATATATATATATATATATATATATATATATATATATATATATATATATATATATATATATATATATATATATATATATATATATATATATATATATATATATATATATATATATATATATAATATTTAGGGATAGATAAATTTCAACTATCCGATTGAAACACCATTTTAATATTGATTTTTATGCAAACAGTTTAGATTTGATTGGATGTTGGATTGATTCAATTGTTTAATTTAAATAGTATATAGTTGCAGTTAATTGGATGATTGTTTTGAATTTGTCAAAAATTAAACTCCATTAATATTTTTTTTATATTTTTATTATTATAAACTAATTCATCATAAAAATGAAGTTCATAATATTGTTATGTTATTATCATTTTTATAACTTAATAGTGATATTGTTTATTTACAAATATATATATATATATATATATATATATATATATATATATATATATATATATATATATATATATATATATATATATATATATATATATATATATATATCAATCATTAGTTAGTCTGGTGGTGATTGACGTTGGACTTAGTAAGAAGGACTACAGTTTGATCCCCCACAACTGCGATGAAAAGAGCGTTGGAATTACTTGATACTAGAAATGACCCCTGAACCGAATTATATTGATCGTGAAAAATCAAAAAAAAAAATACAACAACATACAATATAAAATTTTGAGTGTTATTTAATTTATGATTTTAATCTATTTAATATCAAATGATATTAGAAATGTTATCATATAATACTTTTTTTCAATAATAAATAAATAACTCTACTTTTCTACTTTGTGTTTTTCTAAAGTTTAGATACCTTTTTATAAATAAAAAAAATGTTTGTGAATTTAATATAAATAATTTTTACGATAAATATTAAACCGATGCAATTTATCTGATTTATCCAACAAACTGATCTAATTGAATCTGTTAAAAATTGATATTTTATCGGTCGCAATCGGATCTTTAAAACAAAACCACAATTTAAATCGAATTTAAAATTTAAATATAATATTTATCCAAACCGACTGATTGTCCAACCCTACTAATTTTATTATTATATTCTTTTTTAAATATTGAAAATTTTAAATATATTGTAATAAATTATTGGAAATTTGGCTTATTTATCGATAATTTTAAAAAAAATTTTTTACCGAAACAAAGGTGAAAGTATCAACATTTTGGAATTTCATATATATATATATATATATATATATATATATATATATATATATATATATATATATATATATATATATCGAAATTCTTGAAATCTCTAATAAAGACTTATATTTTCTTACTGGAATTTATAAAATTTCCAGTATTTATCATGTGAGATATTGGATCGAACTTTAATGGGTCGAAGAATAGCTTCTGATTTGACACGATTTATACATATCATCGAATATATGATGGTGTCGAAGACCTACATACTCTAGTCGAAGTGTGTTCTAGTATGTGGGTGTCGAAATGTTAGGGTTGTTAGTATTTCGAATTGGGTCTGTTTGTTATGTCCAACTGTTTAAGTTAACTTGTACCCTAAGTTAGCTTGTAACGTGTATTTATGAAAAAGTTCATTAGTTTAGTATGTTAGGTTTATTATAAATAGCATACTAGTCTCTCATCATTGCACACTTCAAATCCTAATTTAGGGTGAGAGAGTTATTTGTTATTCTTGTGTACTTGTAATCTTGTTTAAAGAGAAAGTAAAGAATAACAATTATAACCAATCCTTGTTGTTCTTCGTGTTATTCCATTTTTTCTACCCTAATTGTATCTTGATCATAAAGAAACAGTTTATATTTTGTTTCCAAGGAATCATTTTCACAACAAATTAATGCGGTGAGCATGGAGAAGATGTCTTCAATAAAGTATGAGATTGAAAAGTTCATAGGAGTGAACAATTTCGGCCTGTGGCGCTTGAAGATGAAAGCCCTACTAGTTCAGTAGGATTGTTTGGAAGCGTTGAAGGGAGAGGCAACCATGAACGATACATTAATGACAACTGAGAAAACGGATGATAGGAAAAATAACAAGTGTACTATTTTTGCATCTTGTAATAATAGGAAGATTCCCCGAATGTCGATCTCAAGGACTGCATGCAATTATCAAGTTAAATTCGTAGTGCAATCAAACAAAACTTGTTAAGGGTTTTGGTTATGATATTGTGTCTTAACAGAAATTAAAAATAAGCATAATGTAAATTATGGCTTTTAGAAAATATGAGCAACATTCTAGGCGTGGTGTGTAATTTTTCCTGTAACAACCTTGAATCTTGATTTCTTCAACAAGTTTATAAAACCAATTACAACCCTTTAGGTTATTTTTCCCTAAGTCCTTAGTGAGAAAATCTTTGAACATTCATCCTATATCCTAAGTCCTTAGAGATATCTGATGGAGTCAAGCCTTTGTTTTATCAAGAGTTTCTGATAACTTATAGGGTATCCCTAGTCCTAGGTGATATATACTATAGTCTAATCATACAAAAACCTTAACAATCATGCTCCAACTGGTTGTTAACCGTAGATCGATTCTAATTGGTCCTATCAGGAAAACATAAAAACATTGCACGATTAAATTGAATATTAAAAACCATGGAATTGATACAATCAGAAATTCAAAGTCATTACAAATTTATATCAGGGACACCCCCTAGCATTTGGGGGTTTAGCTACTCATATTGTTCAAAATAATTTCAATGATATAATGATTAACATTACAGATAAATGATGAACTTTAATCTTTAATCTCCACGGCTCATGAAAGATCTTTGTCCTCCAAGAATCTCATACGTTGATCTTTTCAATCCTCAATTCTTAGTGTGGAAAAAAGTCATGGTTTTCATGGTAGAAACTTGGCTAAATAGTTAACAATTCATTTGTCTCGGTCCAAAAATGCAAAAAACACCCCTCTGGGTCCTAAATCATGAAAAATAAAAAAAACACTTAAAATCAGCGTCACTGGATGACACGACCCGTGTCAGGCGACACGACTGTCCGTGTTGGCCATCATAAATTTTCCTGCTCCAAGCATGCTGACACGGCCCGTGTCAGGCGACACAACTGCCGGTGTCAGCCCTTGTTTTCTACGCTGTAATACGGCCGGAGAACTGACTTTTAGTTTTGCGTTTTATCACAAATGTTGCCAATAGCAAGAGTCACCATCGACTTTTATTTTATCCAATAAGAAAAGGGTAAAAAGAATAGGAAAGACCTTCGATATTTTTCTGAGTTCGAGGGGTAGGTTATGAAAAGGGAAGGTGTTATCACCCTTTTCGTCCGTAGTTATCTACGGCTCTTAATCGCTAGCTCACTTTAGTTTTGAAATGCTTTGTGAATGTGTTTGAATTTTTTTGAAAAATGTCTAAGTATGGCAACTTTGTAATGATTCTTGTATCAATTAAGAATGCGTACAAAGTGTTTGTTTTTGAAAATATTTCAGAAGAAGTGTTTGTGAAAAAGATGTTTGTTTTTGTGAGTAAGCGATTACGAGCGATCTACCTACTAAAAACTCTTTCGTTATATTTTCCTCCTCCTTTAGATAGTGCTATCCTACCATTAGTTAGTAGGAAAACTTATCGTTGGATGTGAATGGACAGGCACGGGTCATCGTACAGTCATAAAGGCAACTTACAGGGATACCTTAGCAATTCGAAGAGACTGACATCATATATTCGTAGGTAATATCGAGGGACAATATCATTTCTCGTAGGCAACTCGAGGGACATCGTGGGACTATGATCTTTATGATAATTTTAACCGAGGGTCTTTGCTAAGGGTATCCCTATGTTCGAGGGACATGACAGTTTTCCGAGGCAACAAGTGAGGTTACCCTAGAAGTGAGTGTGTGAAAAGTGCTTTGATTCAGTTATTTTATCTTTGAAAATTAGGGTTTTCTATATTTTCTTTTAGATCTTTCCATACATGCCTAATTACTATACAGTAATAGCAATAATAAAGCAGTAAAGTGCGAGAAATAAAAATCTACGGTATTACAAGGCTTCGGGAAAGGGGATACAAACCATAAAACAAGGGAAAAAGTAAAATCCTAATTAAACTATTACATACTGTAGCAGATACATAATTGGGAAACAAAACTAATGCGAAAGTAATACGCGAAGATTGTAGAATAAAGGGAAAAAGAAAATTGTTTCGTGATTTTGATAGAAAAAAGTTGATTTGATGATTAACCTAAAAAAGACCTAATTGATTTTAATTAAAAAAGAAATCGGTTAGTTAAATGAAAATGAAACCCTAAAATCTAAGTTGATTTTAATTTAAAAAAAAGATTAATTAGTGAAAAAAACCTAAAACACCTAAATTGATTGATTGATTAAATAAATAAATAATTTAATTAGGGTTAATTAAAAAAACCTAAAACCTAAATTAGAGTTTATAAAAAAATGTTTTGAAAAAAGTTTTTAAAGAAAAAAGGGTGAAAAAGAGTGAGAAATATAGAAAATAACCAAAAGATTAGGGGTGGGTGTTGAACCCACGCGCTCAGTAGTTTCACGCAACAAGCTTACCACCAGGCCAAGCGCTCCTTGGTGTTAGGATACTCATCCAACATGTTTTGTAAAAAACCTGAAAATTTTGAAATATGAGAAAAAACAAAGTGGCAAAATCGGGGATCAAACCCGTGACCTGGTAGACCAATGCCTTAGCGTGCGTTTCTACCACTGGGGTGGCTATACATCTGTTTACCTATGTCAATCAATAAATATATAATATAAACCAAATTCCAAAAGTCAAAAAACACACATTTGCGTCCTGAGTGGGGACCTTTATATTTTGAATGGACCAATCATGACGTCCTGTTATGCCATATTTTTGCAACCACCAGTCAAACCACCCTGGACGGTGGTTCCGGTCACCTTCTCCGATTGCACCAAAATTAAAACCTGAGAAATATGCAAAATCAAAGCCAAAGAAACACCCTATTCCCCTTAAAACTTCCGCAGGAATCCAATGGTGCCCATCGTTTTGGCTAAAGATCCATGTATCATGAGTTTCAAAGCAATCTGTTCTTGATTCCCTAATAATGGCAATCATGTATTCCTACGTCAAAACTTGCGAAAAGTGGTTCTAAACAATCACAAACATGAACATGAACATGTATGTATGCATTAATTCAATGTAAATCACATGGTTTAAAAGTTTGGCTTCACGAAACCTTACCTAACCGGCGTGCTTGACAGAGAGAGTTCTGGCGTGCTTCAGGCTTGAGCAAGGGTATGGATTGCCTCCTGGGAATTTCAGGAACGCGCTTGGATATCTGGAATTAATTGACAAGGGTTGGAGATGAGAGTTTGACTTTTCCCTAATTCTTTGAAAATTTGAGAATGTTTGGTAGGGGTTTTTGAGATAGCTTTTACGTGTCCTGTTGGTCTGAGCTTGTTGTGTATATATAAGACAATTAAATTATGTTAACAAAAGTGGGAGAAATCATGTCATTAAGAGGTGAAGATTTGATTGAAAATTTGTATGGAAACTTGCTACTTTTGACTCAATCTTGCACCAATCAACCTTGCACGAATTTGACAGCTTGCACATGTAATCTTGGGCCTTAAATATGATCCATAGGAAAGCCCACATGTCTTAACCTATTGATCTTATATTTTATTTAATTTATTTTGGATTTAATTGAATAAAAATAAAAATAAATAAAATAAAAATAAAAGATAATGCATGAATGGACTTATGGGCCCTTAAACATGTCATGAACACGTTTGGACCTGAAAACTTAAGCCCAGTAGCCCAAAATAACAAGTTTGCTCACTTTGAACTTCATGCATTTGCTCAAAATTTCCTAACTTGCACTGGTCATAACTCTCTCAATTTTCATCTTTTGAAGGTGATCTTTGACTTTTTGGAAAGCTCAAGATTTCCTATACAACCTCTATGTTTATAATTTTTGCTTTTAAATATTTATCTTGATGTAAGTTGCCTTGGAAAAAAGTGTCATTTTGTTGACTTTTGAAATGACATGTAATGTATTGGCTCATATCTCTCAAATGATGCACTTTTTGGACTTGAGCTTAGAGAGAAAAAGTTGTATAGAATTGAATTCCATTTAAAATGAGGCTTGGTTTTGGAAAAGCTGATGAAGCATGTGAAAGTTATGCTTGGTCAAAGTTCAGTTGACTTCTCATAAGGAAACCCTAATTTGACAACTTTGACTTTTGATGATTTGAGGGATTTTCTTAAGGAATCATGATCAACCCTTGACCAAATGATGAATATGACTTCAAAATGTTGATGTTGACAAAAAATCTTGAAGTTTGACTGTATGTTTACAATGGTTGACTTTTACCCAATACAATTGATTTTCAGTCATCTGAGCCATTGACTGAGCAAACTTGTGATACAAGGCTTGAAACTTGACATGAGCATTCTTAGAGGCATATGAAGAACCATTAAAACCACTTGAGACCTTTGAAACCCAAATTTACTTGATAAATACAAAACCCTAATTGTGGACCCATTGCTTAGGAGGAGAATTTGTCTGACCAATTCTTGAGCAACCTTGAGCATTTGAGAACCCTAGGAGAATGTCTTGAAGAAAATGGGAGGGAAAATTTTGGGGTACAACACACGCTTTCCAAGTCTTCCCCCTGACATAGCCCATGTCAGGTGACAGGGCCACCCGTGTCAGGCCTCCTGTAGCATTTCCCATGAAACTTTGAATTATGCACTTTTTCCGCCCCGATTTGTCCTGTTTTATTCTTCTGAACTTGAAAACACTAAAACACAAAGCCAAAGCATAATATGTGATAAAACAAAGTAAAACCTTGATAATTAAAATAAAAGATAACTGAAATAACTTCTAAATATCTGTGTAAAAACCACTGATCAAACTCCCCCAAACTTAAATTGTTGCTTGACCTCAAGCGACCATTACAAGAACTCATGAAAATCACAGCATCCCGGTACTCATACGTGAGACATCCGTTTAAATTGATAAAATAGCAGTCCGTCCAATGTTCACATGACACTAAGAGTTTGTGTAGGAACCTTTAAACCTTTAGCTTCCTCTTTAGATACCTCTCTAACTAATCTTTGTACTTACGTCTTTTTTTTATTTTCCCTCTTTTTCATTCGGATAATCAAATTGAGGCACTAAGAATTTTTGATGATCATCACATGCACAAGACTAATCAAGAATTTTTTTGTTCAGGCACCAAATAAGAGCTTTTGCTCCTTTTTAAATTCAAAATAAATTTTCAAAACTTTCCCATTTATATATTGTTCTTTATGGACGACGTTTGGGGATCAATTCCCTTGGGGCTAAATAATCTGGTGAGGGCTACCCAACTTAGCGAGCCAATTTCATTTTATCGCCTTTTCATAATTTGGTCCCAGCTTTATTTATTTCTCAACCAATCATACCTTCATGTGAATCTATATTATGCCAGACTGTAAAGATAAACTACTCAAGGAGTACTTCTCAGGATTCAAGCACTATGGTACAAATCTACACATTAGACTTGTATCACTGTCACATTATTCCAAACTTCCTACCCTCGAACAACAATTCCTTTGTCTCTATATACTATTCTTGATCTCTATGAAATACAAACTCTTGAGTAAAACAATACAAAAATCTGGTCCAAATTTTGGAAGGTCTTGAACTCGTGGATTTACACCGCAATTAGAAAATAAGAAACAAAATAACTCGAAAAGAAAATCAGTAACCCCCCCCCCCCCCCCCCAAAACTTAAACTAAACATTGACTCTAATGTTTCAGAACAAGCTCGAGAAGGTGACTCACAGAGGGTAATGCAACACCGATTGCTGCCTCATAGCTTTCACTAGTAAGGCTCCCTTTTTATTACCTGCAGACAAAATGAAACAAACACAAAAAGAAAAACTAAGTTATTAAAAACGTGGGTTGCCTCCCACGAAGCGCTTCATTTAACATCGCATGGCTCGATGATTCATCCCCTTATGGGGGGTACTTCCTCTTTCACACCTTGTTGCTTGTCCTTTCTGCAATCCAGAACTCATTCAGATCAAAAGTATCAACCCCTTTGTGTTTCCAGCCACTTCCAACTTCCATCTTCTCAGGTCGGTGTTCCTTCTTCTTTATCTTCTTTCCTTCTTGATTGAGCTTAGGAATTTTTATTGATTCCACCTGAGAGATTTTTCCTGAGACTCCTTCCGGGAGAGATTTTGAACTGTTTCTTCTTCTTCTACTTTGATCATTCTGAATGAATATTTATTCTTTCCACCTGCACCTTTCTTCTTGATTTCCAAAACCTTCAAGGTTATATCCTCATCGAATGATTTTAGTGTCCGATTACCTGTCTCGATATCAAAATTGCATTGACTAGTAAGAAAAAAGGGTCGACCAAGAATGATAGGAGTCTCTTCATCTTCAAGAATGTCCATGATCTGTACATTTATTGGAAAAACAAAATTGTGAACTTCCAGCAATACATCTTCAGCTATCCCATATGACTGCTTGATGGTATGATCATCAAATTTCAATTTTTGTCCCACTCTCGCTTATCTTCTCAATACCCAAGTTTTTGAAAATAGACAATGGCATCAAACTCACACTAGAACCAGAATCAATCAGAACCCTCTTTAATTTTCCGTCTTTTATGGTGCACGATATTGAAATAGATCTTGGATCCTTCTGCTTGACAGGTATTTTCCTCTCGGGTGCAATTACACACAATTTCTCATCACAGGGTACCAATCCCTCTCATGTTGATCACTTCTTTGATAATACCTTATTCATGAGTTTCCGATACAAAGAAATTTTCTCGAGTGCTTCAGAGAATGGTATACTGATCTCTATCCTTTTGAACAACTGGAAAAATTTATCAAACTCTTTCTTTTTTGTGACCTTCTTTGCCACTCGAGATGGATACGACAACTTGGTCCATGGTTTTGTTTTCTCTTCAATTGACTTCATAGGTGATACCACTTCTTCTTGTTTTCTCTCACTTCCAGATCTACTTCTATGATACTATCATCAAATTTTACCTCATCTTTCTT